>CM022954.1:32936066-33113852 GCA_012931725.1 Litsea cubeba | reverse complement strand
GGGTCCACCATCTATATTCTAACCGTCCATGAAACAATATGATGCGGGCTCGGACCCATGAATTGCTTGATAAAGATCAAGGATCAAATGATCCATACACCTCACAATTGACCAAACCTAACCTCTTTAAGTGGAACCCCCGAGATGAATGGGGTCCACATCTTTATTCTAACCATCCATAAAACCATATTATGCGGGATGGGACCCATGAATTGATTTAAAAAGATCAAAGGATCAATGATCGTAGACCTAACAAATAGACCAAATATTTTTAAGTGAGACCCAGATGATGGGGTCCACCATCTCATTCTAACCGTCCATAAATCATATGATGCGGGCCGGGACCCTTGAATTGATTGATGAAGATCAAATGATCATAGACCTCATAAATTGACCAAACCTAATTTTTTAAGCGGGACCCCAGAGATGAATGGAGTCCACCATCTATATTCTAACCGTTCATAAAACCATATGATGCGAGCTAGGACCCATGAATTGCTTCATAAAGATCAAAGGATCAAATGATCATAGACCTCACAAATTGACCAACCTAACCTATTTAAGTGGAACCCCCCAGATGAATGGGGTCCACTATCTTTATTCTAACCGTCCATAAACCATATTATGCGGGATGGGACACATGAATTGATTTGAAAAGATCAAAGTATCAAATGATCATAGACCTAACAAATTGACCAAATATTTTAGTGAGACCCAGATGAATGGGGCCATCATCTCTATTCTAACCGTCCATAAAATCAAATGATGCGGGCCGGGACCCATGAATTGATTGATAAAGATCAAATGATCAACTGATCATAGACCTCTCAAATTGACCAAACCTAACCTATTTAAGTGGGACCCCCAAGATGAATGGGGTCTACCATCTATATTCTAACCGTCCATAAAACCATATGACGCGGGCTGGGACCTATGAATTGCTTGATAAAGATCAAATGATCATAGACCTCACAAATTGAACAAACCTAACATATTTAAGTGGAACCCCCTAGATGAATGGGGTCCACCATCTCTATTCTAACCGTCCATAAAACCATATTATGCAGGATGGGACCCATGAATTGATTTAAAAAAAATCAAAGGATCAAACGATCGTAGACCTAATAAATTGACCAAATATTTTTAAGTGGGACCCAGATGAATGGGGTCTACCATTTAAAGTCATATTATGCGGGATGGGACCCATGAATTGATTAAGAAAGAGCAAAGGATCATAGACCTAACAAATTGACCAAATATTTTTAAGTGGGACCCAGATGAATGGGGTCCACCATCTTTATTCTAACCGTCCATAAAATCAAATGATACGGGCCGGGACCCATGAATTGATTGTATAAATGTAGCACATCTGGTGTGTTGGCTTATTTAGGGATCTCATAGAGAGATTTTAGGCTTTTGAGTGGAAGATGATTCTTTCATGGAGAGATTTTAGGTCTTTTGAGTGTGTAATAGATATAGAGATTTTAGGGATAAGGGCAACTCCGGAAATGTCATTGCAAAAAGTTTGAGGTTGCGCCAGGTGTCTTTATGTGAGGAAGAGTACATCCCTTTAGTAATATAGATAATGGGCTCTATAACACTTCATTTATGCCAAGTTTTCTTTGTCCTTAATATTTTACCAGCACAATAACCCGTGCTGAGCATAGGGAGGTACAAATATTGCAAACTAGAATTCATATATAAAAAGACAAACAATTGCAAACAAAATCAAACTGAAATAGAGGGGACATAAAATAAAAGAAGATTAACTCATAGATTCCTTACTTTCTAAGGAAAACCTCCAAATAATCATCACTTGCTAATCTTATTCCTAAATTTTAGAAAAAAAATAAAATAAAAGAAAAGGTTAAAAGTAAATATTTGTTGTACTACGAGAGCTGAATGGTATAGAATGAAAATTGGGGAAGTAGATAATGGAAGGGTGTGGGTAGCAAGAGAGTTGTTAGAAAAGAAGAAGTGGAACCTGGAAGTGAGGTTTCATGAGATAAATAATCGGTTAGTTTCGTAACATTAGTAGTGGGGACAGTGGCGGCTCCAGGAATTCGAGTCAGTGGGGTCAACAAAAGATTTTATTTTCCATAAGTTATTTTTTACATTTTGGTAGTGGGGGGTGTTCATCGGGTCGAACCCGCAGGTTTCGAGTCAAACCCGACCCGACCATATTTTTATGTGGGTGAAAACCCAGCCGAACCCGACCCATTTGGGTCACGGGTTGGTCTGGTCACGGGTTATTCGGGTCACGGGTCAGTCAAGTCACGGGTCGGGTTCGGGTAAAAAAGAAATAAAAAAATGTGATTTTTCATTTGGGCAGTCCACATATGAAGGCTTCAAGTGCCCAAATAATTCACCATAGTTCCATGCACGTCCAATCACAGTCCACCGAGGCGCAAAGGGAACTGGGGATGATAGCACACTGGGATTTTGGAGGACTCCTCCCCGACCTTTGTAGCAAGCAATTTTCATTTTTTTTTTGTTTTCTTATGGTTTTTTTTTTTGGTGTGTGTAACACCCCGACCCACCTTAATCTCGTTTTAGAGTTAATTAATTTGGATTAATTGCTTAATGGATGTTTTAGTTGTGATTGGACTTGATTAGGTAGAATTAGTGGGGTTT
The DNA here is from genome assembly GCA_012931725.1 of Litsea cubeba. Lineage (NCBI taxonomy): Eukaryota > Viridiplantae > Streptophyta > Magnoliopsida > Laurales > Lauraceae > Litsea > Litsea cubeba. Next base: position 33,111,218 of record CM022954.1, on the reverse strand, counting down.
GACCATTTACTAGGTAGATTATGACTTTTGGAGTATTTTGGGTTTTTGTGTGTACTTAGAAATTTTTGGGTTTTTAATGCATTGCATAGAGCATTTTATGGGCCCCAACTTTCATGTCTTGACCCATCAAATTCGGATCCATTTAGGCCCATTCCCAGCCCATTCATTAGCTCCAAGCCCTTTCTTGCAATTTTAGTCCATTTTGTGGACTTGCATGCAACTGCAGGATAAGTTGGGATAAAACCCATTTCAGCTATTCTTTTTCCTTCTTCATGTCCAGCTGAGAGTTCTCTTCTCTTCTTCTTCTTCTTCTTCATTTCTTCCTTCACTTCTAGCATCAGCCAAAGAATCCTTGCATGTGAAGAAGCCAGCCACCACTTCATCTTCTCCACCAAGACAACATCTTCCAAGCTCAAGCATCCACTCATCTTTCTTTCTTCTTGCTTTTGGTAAGCTCTTTCTTCACTAAGCATTTCCATTTGATTTCCTTCATCCTTGGAAAGCTACAAATCATGTATGCATCATCTTCTTCCTCATTCATTTCATTCATTTTGTTTTTCACCATTTTAGGGCATTTGAGCTTGCATTTTGGGGATTCTTGATTAGAAAAGATTTGGAGTGTGAGAGTTAGCTCAAAGCACCAAGGCAAGTTAAATATGTACATGGATATGCATGCTTCCTTGTTTGATTCATGAATGTATGAAATCATATGTAGAAACCCTTATTCTTACTCAAAAATGGATTTTGTGGATGATTTCTCTTGTTAATGTATAGGGGTTTATTGATGTTTTTGATAAGCATTTTGGAAGCTCAAAGATACCTATTGGTAGTGTTTTAAAACCTGATGGAATGCCTTGAATGGCCTGAGAGAAATCAAGAAGTTTCAGATTTTCGGACCCAGGATTTGACAGTTCGCTCGAACGAGCGTGAGTGAACGCTCGAGCGAAGGGCTCTCTGGGAGAGTTCGCTCGAGCGAACTTATGGTCCGGTCGAGCGAACAGCTCTCTGTCTGGGGTCCGCTCGAGCGAACATCTGAACGCTCGAGCGAACCTGATACTTGCAGTATGCAGACTTTCCAACGACCATAACTTTTCAACCGTAAGTCCGTTTTTGGAGATCTACATACCGTTGGAAAGCTCATGATGTGTAGAACCCAACAAAAAGTGATTTTATTTGATTTGAGCCTTGGAAAATATTATATGTTGGATTTTACATAATTGTGACAAATGGACGTTTCCAGGAGCCGGACATTGGACCGTAGCTTGTTCTAGTTTGATTGGCCTGATAGATGGACCGGTAGGATGAGCACCCTGAACTTTTATCATGACCGATGGTTTGTTTAATTGTGGATATGGATTGAGCACCCGTACCCACAAAAGGGGCATTGTGTTCTTCGGATTGTAACCGTGCCAAATGTGTTCTATTAAGGGATTCGACATCCAAATTATGTAACACCAAGGGGTCCTCGTAGCCCGATAATGTCGAACTCTTAATACTACCCTGAGTTGGACGGTGAAGACCACATGTGTTCCCAAGACCGTAGGCCTGGCTTGAGTTCTATCTTGATTCTAAATATGACATCTCTGTACATGCATTGCATTCCGTTTTCAGTATTCTAGTATGACTTGATCATGCTTCTGTTTGGTTATGTATTTTCTGTTACACATCTGTTATATTACCTTTAATTATGGCCTTGTCAGTACATCTCAGTGAGACTTGATTCTTTGTTATTATATGTCTTGTCCTGTATATATCCTGTATCTGATTACACTGTTCTGCACCTGTTCTGTTGTTTGTATATTGCACTCTATGAGTCGGCACCACTTAGCTTCGACCCTATCTAAGTCGGACCCGGCTAAGTGTGGGTTTAGTAAACTTCTGGCCCTCTGCAAATGGGAATATATTCTGAGGGCTTACCGGTACCCTAGGTCTACGATGGAGGATTCTGGGTACCTCTGTCTCCTAGTAGCACCACCCTGTCCTGTCCTGATATTCTGCTCTCATTTTATTTTCATGTTACATGATTAACTTGAGAGAACATAGCTTATGTGGATGTGCCAACTAGTACTGTTAATATGTTTATCTGTCATTTATGACTCGTATGTCTCATGCTAATTCATGCACTGATATGCCTAGTGATCATTCCTTGATCTCTTATGATTTATTCATGTCTGACTATTCATTTGTTACATGTTATATGGACTGTACATGTTTGTCTTGCTTAGCTTAGTCTAATGGTGCTACACTTGGCGTTACAGGTGAATACATCGACGCCATTGCCCCGGAGATCCTTGAGGAAGAGGAACCTCCACATAACGTAGCAGAGTGGACTCCTGATGATGTCTTCTAGACATCCGTATGATGAGAAATGGACGTTAAATGACCCACTGACCGTGGCTAGGATTGCCACATATTTTGTATTAGCTTATAAACTTGTTAGTTTTGGGATTGTAAACTTAATTAACTTACTTCTTCTATCTCTACCTCTTGAACTTGAATCTTTAAATCTATGCTCATGGACTCTTATGCTCTATACTTTGATTCATGATAATTTGTGGATGGATATCTATTTGACCAAATTGTACAGGTTATGGAAAAATATAAACCTCACACGTGATATCCTGTGGGTAAATTCCGTACGTGGGGACCTAGAGTCAATGATTTTGACTCGAATTTCCACGCGGGCGTGTGTCGCGCCTCGGGATGTGTGAAATCTCGGGCTCGGGGCGTGACAGTGTGTGTGTGTGTGTGTTTTGTGGCCTTTACAGCACAATGTTTTTGAAACTTATCATATACCTAACCACTGCGAAGCAATTAAGAACATCATCTAGCACTAATAACCTGCAATTTAGAGTTTCATTGAAATGTCACTAAAGGGGTAGAAAGTTCCTCTGAAACTTGATAGATGAAATTGGCACTATTTGAAGATGTCATTGTAAGTAAATCCACTTGCAATATCAGATCCACTATTAGCTATTTTTGGAACTAGGCTTCAATATCTTTCATTATCTCTTTAGCCTTTTGTATCAAATTTTACATTCAATTAATTAAAAAAAATAAACAATCTACAAATATATCCTCTTCTACAAATATTTACAAATAGCCGCAACTACTTTTACTTTTACATCTAATCACTTTTAGTTCTTTAACAATTATCTGAAAGTTGTTTTCATAAACAATTTGGTCTTCTACATGAAAAAAAAATATTATCGGGTTCACGGGTCACCCGGTAACCCGACCCGTGAGACCCGTTAACCGGTACCGATGATCACGGGTCGGGTCGAGCACCAGAAATCTACTACCATGACCCACCCATTGACCCACGGGTCGGGTCGGGTCACGGTTAATATTGTACACCTCTATTTGGTAGATAGATGGCCCATTAACTTAGGCATTGAGTGGGGTCAAAATCTTCCATAAGTTTAATTCAGTAAAGATTTTTTTTAATAATTTTTCAAATGTCAGTTTTTTTTTTAAAATAATTATTCAAATGTCAGTGGGGTGAATTGACCCCACTCACATACATGCATCGTCGCCCCTGAGTGGGGGAGAGAATGTGGGGTATTTGAAAAAAATGGAAATATCAAGACTGCAACTAATATTCAAAATTAGATCCAAACCTTCCAGATTAATATATTATAATATAATTGAGGAGCCTAGTCAACCAAATCCATCCAATTTCTTCTAAGCATTTACAATCCTTTATCAAAATGTCATCCAGTCTCATGGTCTTGTTTTTTAATCTTTATTCTTGCATATTCTTTTCTTTCCTCACTTTTACTATCGATCCCATCTCTACAATAGAAGATATATTTGACATTTTCCCATATCAAAAGATTCCATCTTTTCTTATGGTAAAAGCTTGGAAGATTTTTATATGTGAAATTCTATCTTCTAATATTGGAAACTCGCCTTTTTAGACTCTCAGCCAATATGTTAAACGAGACCTATCATATCAGTATAGTCGCATTTGATATAAAGGACTTAGACATTTTCCATATAGGATCACTTTAACTTAATCGAAAATAAAATGATATCTTTGTTTGACTGGGCCTTGTTTGGTATCTCTAATCTTATTCAGAGATAGCCATTGAAAATAGAGCCATAAAGAAAAGAGGTTAAAATAAGAAAAAAGTGTTTGGTATTGCACGGATCTATTCTAAATAGACGGTTTGGTATGCCCTCGTTTTACCTCTTATTATTAGAGGGGTATGCCTCTTATTAAAGGAGTAGTTTTGTCATTATTTAAAAAAGAAACTTGATCTTTTGAGAGAATAATACCAAGAATAAACAAGGCGCTTTTGGCGGTAGGTCCCTCGTCATTTGCTTTTATAGCCTAAGGTCCATCACACTTTTTCGTAGAGGCGGCAGTCCTCATTTAAACTGATGCAGACAAAAAGACAAAAATGCCCCTTTATACGTCAGCTTCAAAATTGCTGAGTTGCCCCTCCCTTCGTAGGGTTGTGCAGGTGGTATAGAGCAGCTACAGGCTGGAAATATAGCTGAGAAGGGGCTGGTACAGGTCTGGAAGTGCAGCTGGGAAGGAGTTGTTGTAGGTTTAATGGCAGCTGGGAAGGGGGCTGCACAGGTACTGGGAAGAGGAGGTGCTGCTACTGGGTTCAGGTGAAAACAAGTGTTGTGCAGGTGCTAGAAGTGTTATGCAGGCTGAACAAGAATAAGAAGAAGAAGCTAGCTGGCCGTTGGTTGTGCAGGGAGGGAATGGTCGGGCTGAATGCAGGAAAGATGTCTGGCTGGGCTGAGTGCAGGGGAGAGGTAGGAGTGGCCGAAAGCTGGGGCAAGGGGTGCTGGCCGCTGGGTGCAGGGAGAAGGGTGGCCTGCTGCAGCAGGGAGAAGGGTGACCGGCTGGTTTACAGGGAGAGGGAGTGGCCGCTGAACTGTGCAGGGAGAAGGAGTGGCCAACAGGGCCGAGTGCAGGTGGGGTGAGCAGATGGCCGCTGGCATCATGGAGGGCCTGCTGTTGGCTATGCTTGTAATGGCCGCTGGGAATGGGTGAGGGAATGGCCGCTGGGTGAGTTCTGGCCGGGCAAGATGGGAGCAGCAGGCTTTAGGCCGTTGGCTGAGTGTAGGTGATGGCCGAAGGCAGTGGCTGGGGAAGAGTCGGCTGTTGGAATTGTTTTCATGGCCACTAGAGAGAAGATGGAGGCAACTGTAGCTGCTGGCTGGAAGAACAATGGCCGCTGGGAGAAAGTTTGCTAGTGGCTGCTGGGTCAAGTCAGGCAGGTAGCCGAGAGAATAGAGAAAAACTGAAACTGAAACTCAGATAAATTGATCAAGAACTCAGACAAATTTCACAGAAACTCTGATAAATTGGATCAAAACTCAGATAAATTTGCCAAAAACTCAGATAAATTATCTGAGTTTTTGGCAAACTTTTCAGAAACTCAGATAAATTTGCCAAAAACTCAGATAAATTATCTGAGTTTTGCAAAGTTATATTTTTCAGAGTTTTCGAAAAATTTATCTAAGTTTCTGACAAAATTTATCTCTGTTTTGAAATTCTTAATTGAGTTTTTGAACAAATCTGTGTGAGTTGTTTCGCAAAAAAAATTTTGGTTGCTATGATTAAAAGAGATAGACTTACATGAAATGGAAAAGAAAAGAAAAAGCAAAGACAACATTGGGTTTTTGTGTTATGCAGAATCCATCGCCAGAAATGGCCCGGACTGGTCGCGTTTCCATTGCCGGGCCGTCGCCATCGTGTCTTGTGTAGTCGGAGATAGCCAACTTCGATTTGCAGAGCTCTCTGGTGAAATCCCTCGTTCCTAGAGAAGAAGACGGAATGGGATCTCCAGGACAACAGAGAAGAAGACGGAAGGTGTTTATACTGAAACTGTTGAAAGGGGCAAATTAGTCATAAAAAATATATGATGTGGCATATTAGGGACCTCTCACCAAAATATCTCCAGCTGTATGGACTAGAGACATTAGAGAAAAAGTTGTTGTCCTCGATGCTTTTAAAAGACCGTACTGAGGGACTTGTGACTAATTTACCCAATAAACAACCCTTTCTCTCCCAAGTGATGATGGTTTTTTTTTATCAACTATAAGTATTTTACAACTGAACCAAAAGTTAGCCGATCTATAGGACTTTTTAAAATATATAAAGTACTTTTAAGGAAGTTTCCTAAACAAAATATTTTGGCAATATCAATTATTGATGGTTGGGCTTGTATTTAGAATTATCTAAGTGTTTTCTTGTAATCTTATACTTTTAATTATGCACTTGGATTTAAGTAGAGCAAATCGGTTAAAATAGGATGCGTCAGATAACTCAACGGGGGGGGGGGGGGGGGGGGTGTTGGGGTTTCGAGGAGGGCAATTGCCCATCCTCATCTTATTTTGTTCCTTAGAATAATGAGATAAGTTTATAAAATTTTAGGGTTTTTTTAAGAGTAAATTAGTGAAAAGTCCCTAAAGTGGAATGTATCCAGCCTCCAGTCCAGGCAAATTATGTTTAAGGCCTCTGGTCCACTCAGCTAGACTATTTGCAGGCATAGGTCCCTGCGTCCACACAATAATATTTTTCAGAACTAATTTGCCCTATAACCGTCACAACACGTAATGCAGTGGTTCCTCAATGTGTCACGATTAGTTAGCCTCGAATTAAGGTCATAAGTGATTGTGTGTTACTGATATGCCCCTATAATTCAGCGCAATTCTTGTTTTTTGAATTTCAAACTGCAATCGTTGTTGATATTGAATCTGGATCTAGAAAACTTCTGAGAGAAATCATTTGAACTCGGTCTAATTGTGAAGAAAGATCTTCTTGCTAGCAGATTGCAGTTCCTTCGTCTGTGAAGCAGATTGCAGATCCATCGTTTTGGAAGCAGATTGCATTTCCACTGCGAAGCAGATTGCAGATCGTTTTGGAAGCAGATTGCAGTTCCAATGCGAAGCAGATTGCAGATTCATTATAAAATAGATTGCAGATCCAACTTTGGTGAGGTAAGCGAGGTCTTCCATTCATGGTAGAGAGTATGCAATCTTTCTTATTTAAATGTGTAGATATCTATATTTCTGATACTCATGGTCATTTTGATTTGACCATCGATTCATATTTTATAGGATTCTGATTTGTACGTACAGATTTGTTGTTTGTTTTTGTCACTTTTTATAGATAGATTTCCATAGTTTTATTTTTCATTAACATTTTGATTTGTATGGATTCAGATGATGTAGATTTGCTTTTTATATTTAGTTGTAGGTCTTCATGTATTTAGATTAGTTAGAGCCTGATCAATCTACCAGTCTTATTACTTAGTTTCTTTCTTATCAATATTGTCCTTTAACAGTTAGAAATTTTGTCGAGAGCTGCATTGTGGAAGAAGTCATGTAATCAAAGATGTGGCTTTTGCATCAAATTTATCTGACTTTCTAACATACATATCTTAGTTTATGCAACATTATTTGAGTTCTGTACAAATTATCTGATTTCTAAATCGAATTTATCTAAGTTCAAGTGAAGAAATACAGATAAATTTTCACAAATTTGGCACAAACTTAGATAGATTTGTACAGATCATGTGAGTATTTTACCTTCTGCACACTTTGTTCCATGTTGATGACCCTTGATGTCCCTTGAATTTTGTAGATTTATAGATGGCATAGCCGCTAATACTTCTTTGTAAGTATGGTATGTTTACTGCCGTCATTCATTTGAGTCGGAGCATGAGATATGATGATTTGATGCGTCAAGTTTGTAATAAATGGAAGATACTGGTAGTAAACATGGTATGTTTGACTTACGCATTGCCTGGCCACCCAAAGTGCTTGCTGGATAGCGACTTTGATTTGTCAAGCTTATCCATGTTGGCGTCTTCAATGGGATTGGGAAGAGTGGATGTATTTGTATCAGAATTGCAGGAATCAGAGGACGATGATCAAGAAGAAAATGGTGATGATTTCGCTGAAGATGCCCTAGAATTAGTGGGTTATGAGAGTACAAATATGGAGACAGATCTCCTTTTACAGTTCTGTACACACAAAGAGAAGATTTTGCTGTCTTCGGGCTGGATAAGTGGCATTAGAGGTGGGGCATGACAAGTTTGAAGGCGATGTTGCAGAGTTTAGAAGTGTCCTGTGCAGATACTCAATTGAGGTTGGGTTTGAGTTCGTATATGTGAAAATGATAAAGTGAGGGTGACAGATGAATGCTCTCGCAATCATTCGATGGATTTCAGATGGCGTGTTCATGCATCAATTGAGAAGTCGACTTGCCATTTTTGTAACAGGACATTAGATAACGAGCATACCTGTGGTGCAGCAGTTCCAACATCGAAGAACAGCCGTATGAACTCTGAAACAGTTGCCGATTTAATGATCGATCATATTTGTGAGAAGTCGCTCACTAGACCGATTGATGTTGTGCACCACTTTAAGACGAATTATGAGCTTACCATTACATACCATCACGCATGGTAAGGTATTGAAAGGGCTAGAAATAAGTTGTATGGTGATTTGTCACTTTCTTTTGACCATCTTCGTTGGTATACTAAGGTGGCGGAGGAGGTGAATCTAGGAAGCCTTTTTGTGCTAGTTTATGACCAATCAACTATGTGCTTTAAGCTTCTCTTTGTGTCATTCTATGCTTCAATTGCTGGTTTTAATCATGTTCGTCCTTTGTTATTTTTGTACGGTACTTTTTTGAAAGGCAGATACAAGGGAAACCTGTTGGCAGCAACAGGGAAGAATGGAAATCAAAGTAAGGCCACTTGCTGTCGATTCTTATATTATTGACATATTTTTTTATTAATGATTACCATTTCTTAATATTTTGTTTACTACTTGGAGTATAAAATTTTATTTATTGATGCCACAAGTTTGTTTCCTCTTGCTTTTGCGGTTGTGGACTCAAAGACGGAGGGCAATTAGACATGGTTTCTCCAGAATTTAAGGAAAGTATTGGTTTTGGATTGCACTATTACTTTTATTTCCGATAGAAATCCAAGTCTCATAGAGGGTGTTTCAAGCGTATTTCATTTTGCCCATCATGCATTTTGCCTCCAACATTTGAAGGCAGATTTGAGGGACAAGTTGTCAGGGATACACTAATGAATTTAGAGAGAGAATGGTTATGATGCTTCTGGAATGTGCATATGCCCCGACTATAGCTGCATTCCATGCCAAACTACAGGGCGTTGAGGCGTGAAGGCGGCTACAATGTAGATAGATTTCATTATGGATTACCTCATGAAAGATGGAGCAATGCCTACTTTAAGGGTCAGCAGTACGGTGAGATGTGTTCAAATGCAGATGAATCTTTCAAATCCTGGAAAGAGAAGCTCGCCATCTTCCAATTACAAAGATGGTGTACACAATAAGGGTTCAAATAATGGAGTGATAAGTCCTTAAAAATGCATGATTTCATCATCATTTTAGAGTAATTAAGGACTTAATCGTCAAATCATGCACCATTTTAGTAACAAATTCATGATTCTATGTTTGTGGGCATCAAAGTTTGAATTCGAGTCAAAATTCATTGAAAATCTCATTATCACATAAAATCATGAATTTCTCTATTTCTTGCATTGAAAATCACAAATTTCTCATAACTTTTGATTCACACATGAAATGATGAATTTTCATTGCACCATTGATATAATTAAAGAAAACTTGATAAAATGGTGACATTTTATGCATCTATTTAGTATGAATTGGGGCCCGCATCTTGTATCATTCCTTTCCTATATGACTAGATTATTCTTTGATCTTTGCTTTCAATTTTGTAGGGAATTTCATAAATTGGGCCCTGCGGAAGAGAATTGATGAAGCAAATGCACCAGGGGACCCATCTACTTTTGACATAAATTCCAAGGCAGGGGTGGCCATAGCAGGGTCCGCTCTCATATGCAAAGATTCAGATTTAATCTCTTGAAGATAAGTTCTAGATTTGTGGGCCATGTGATGAGGTGTCCGATCCACTCTCCAACAAATATTGCTTACATGTTATGATGGATGGCCAAGATTAAAAATAAAACAAGGGAAGAAAAGAAAAAAAAAAGGGAGTACAAAAAGATATGGACGCCCATGCATTGGACATTCCATGTTGTGTGCACCATAGTGGGGCCTACTTCCTTGGTTGCAATGAAATTAATTTCAGATTTGAGGGGATCTCTTCAAGAGAGAAAATGGGCCCATCCAAGGATATTTTTCCAGCCATGAAGAGTTCAAAAGATTGGAAGATCTTGCTTAGCAATCCAAGTTGGAAACTAATTCAAAGAATCCAAGATTTTAGCACTTAAACTCCAAATGGATAGGTCTCAAGATTTGAAGTTTGCAACCCAAAGGTTCTTCCAAAGAAGTATGCACACGTCCAAGCCCTCCATCCCATGCAATCACACGTCCAAAAAAAGGGGCTGCCCATATGGTTGCAAGATTTGTTCCAAATCTGAAAATTTTAGATTTGGATTGATTCTTAGCCAAAGTGGGCCTAAGATAAGAATGCATGAGATAAGAAGAATCCTATTTTCACTAGGATTGGGGGGCAACCCCTAGAAACTCTATCAAAACTCTCCTAATCCTAATCCAACTTGGACCCCATACTACTAATCCTTACTCAAATCAAAACCTTGCAAGCCAAGTCATCAAAAAAATATAAAAAGACCCCAATATGGGCTGCACGGCAATACACCATTCCCCCACACCTTGGACGACCAGCAACTCCTTTCCCCTCCTTTTCCATTAATTTCCCTCCATCTCTCCCTACTTCCATCACTACTTCATCCAAGGCCTTCCTTAAGGCGCATCACCACTTGGATTTCTACCCCACCGTCGCATCGCCGCCATTGCTGCTGTCATTCCATCATTAACCAGCCATCTACTTCTCCCTTGGTGAAGGATTGAAGACTTGAAGATGGGATTATGCGCATGTCCTATTTTCTTGATGTATTCGATCTAGGGTAATGGAGCAGCATGGCTGCTAGGAGGGAAGTTTCCAGTAGATGGAAGTCAGTCATTTGCCCGGATATGGATAAGAGGTTGGATGCTTCGATCCAACTTGAACTGACGTGGACTGTCAGGCATTCTAGTGAAACTGTTTACAATGTTCACTCTTACCCGTCAATGACTGTGGACATTTTTAATCATATCTGTTCCTGTTATCAGTGGCAGATCAATGGCTTTCCGTGCGCCCACCCTTGTGCTGTGATTCAAAAGAGTGGAAAGGACATGAATCTTTTTGTGGATCATTATTTTCAAACTCATACATATAGGGCTTCATACGATGAGCAAATATTCCCAATTCCAACTGTGAGGATACTGGAGCTAACAGTTGCTGAAACTGTTATTCTTCCACTAGTGGTTAAACGCCCAGTTGGCAGGCCAAAAAAAAAGAGAATATTGTCAAGAGGGGAGATCACACGGCAGATAAAATGTGGGCGATGTGGTCGGATTGGCTGTCACAATAAGAAATCGTGCAAGGAGCCTATTATTTGACAATTCATTGAATTAGACGTTGACTTCAGTTTCTGTCTAATATTTGTCCATTCTTAGCATGTATTCGACAATTCATTGAATTAGACATTAACTTTAGTTTCTGTCTAATATTGTCCATTCTTAGCATGTATTTGACAATTCATTGAATTAGACGTTGACTTTAGTTTATGTCTAATATTGTCCATTCTTAGCATGTATATAGAATACAATATGAATTCTGATTTGTGAATAATAAGTCAAATTGACAATCCTTTTAATACAGTTTAATGTGTTGTTACTTATATAAGTAATTACTTACAAATGTCTTTATATCGTGTAAAATGTGTTTTCAAAATTGATAATAAAATTGCGTTAGAATTGAGATTAAATATGTAGCAGAACTCAGATAATTTGATTGAGAACTCAGATAATTTACTTTAGAATTCAGATAATTTGCTTCAGGACTCATATAAATTTATATAAAATCAGATAATATCCAGCAAAAATCAGATAAATTTGTGACAAAATCTAGTTAAAATTATATCAGGACGCAGATAAAATCAATGTAGAGAGATCATGTACAAATACAATCACAAGAAGTTTTCATAAACATTCATCCACAATTTCATTCATTCATCCATTCACAAATGTGACAATCACATTGACAAAAATGTCTCCTCAACATTCATGTGATCCAAAAAATACATTCACAAGTTTGTTGCACTGGCACTTTTCATATATAGAGATTTACATGAATTTGTGTCATCTTCACTGTGACAGAACACTTTTTCAAAATAACTTGTTTATGTCATGGTCATTGTTTGGCCATCACTATTCAAAATCATCATCACACCTTGTTGCCTGGCATGGAAGTTTTCAATGGTCCAGTTGCGATGCGTGTCATTTAGGAACTTGCTCACTATCTCTGCCCTCAAACCATCAACGACGCTCTGTGACAGCTTTAAAACAATTACTTATTTATGAGTAAGTGGCCTCATAATATAGCAAACGATGACCCCGCAATCAACACAGTAAAAGAACATACTGTTGGTACCCTTAAATCAATTGAATAAGTGTATTGGCACAATGATACTTACGATCCCATTTTCTGTTGTGGGGCGTCTTCCACGCTTACCAATGGAGCTCCATATGACTGTGTATCTTCAACATTTATATAATTGTAGTTCTCCACATACTGTTTCTGCAGAATCAAACAAAATCCATATAGTTAGTGGGTATGCGTTTACTGTTACAGGTACCATCATGTAAATAATGACTCGGTCAATGAGACATACCAGAATTCGTGCATCCTCAAAGTAATGATCGACTGTTTAGCTGATCTTGGTCGTAAGGAGTTGTAATGTAGCCAATCTCATTTTTTCTAATCCAGCACCAACAGTGTCCAATGGAAGGGCTCAACATCCTTCCCTTTTCCATTTGAATTCATCGGAAAGTGCACGAATCTGTGGTTTGCAGTTCTGCTCGGTGAGATCTGATGGTGCAGAATCTTTTCCCTCATTTCAAACGTCGGGTTTGTAACTAATTTCTGTATTAAGACGAGTTTAGTAACTGTTTATGATATTTTCAAAAAAAGTAAAATATGACACGGTTAATAAATTTATTGTCTGTTACCCAGCATAAACTCGTTACGAAGCATGATTTTTCTTGAGGCAGCAGGCCTTCCCCATGGACTGTCGTAGTTGCTCTTCGATTTCTCCCTGTTCTCTATATAACAACTCAGCGTAGCAGTCAATGACCTATTCAATTCTGAACAGATAATGTTAGGCATCTTATGTGAATATGACGATTTTGTGTATATGTCTAAAATGAAGTAATAGTCTGTCAATGTTTCTGTGTTGGGATGCTTACGGTGCTGGATAATTCTGCTCCGCTAAGAACTGCAATTATGTCCTTGTAAGATACAACATGTTTCCTCTCACCTCCCCAAACCAGCGCTCTGCAAATGCAATTATACAAAGTGCTCAATTTGTCGACATTTTGATTAATGTTTTTTACAACAGTAGCTGTGTTGCTTAGTAACTTAGTTGCGTAGGACTGTTATTTATGCATTGCCTTCCGCTTCGTAAATATGCTTGAGCTTTTCAATGTCGGATGCAATCATTTGCTTAGTGACTGTATTTTTGGGGAGGTTGAAGGGGGCAGTTGCTGGGTTCATTTTCCATGTCGCCGTTCTTTTTTTAATTTGTTTTACCACGGAGGACTGTTTCACCTCCTTAACCAGCTTCAATGGTGCCTCAGAGGACATGATCTGATCAATAATTCAGATAAACAAATATAGATTAAATAAATTGGAATATATACAAGGTGAGATAAATTCAATCTAACATCAGATAATTTTGATGGAAAGGAAAGTCGGTTAAAATCACATAGAAGTTAGATAAATTTGATGAGAAATGTTATAAGTTCACCCAGAAGTCAGATAAATTCGATAAAGAATCAGATAATTGCAAGAGAAACTCACATATTTTGCATACAAAAGCTCAGGTAAAATAGCATTTCAATTCAAAGAAAAATGATCTAAACAAACATGGACGTGTAACTCAATTACCTCATCAACATTTCCTTCAACTTTTTGATCAGCTGCAGCCCCCTCCGCTGCTTTTTGTGCCGTTCTCCACCCTTTTTGTTGTGAATTAGTTTTTTTTTAAGGCTGGAAGATATCATCCAATGTCTTTCCAGACCATTCCAATCCCTTCTCTGCATAATCAATTGCCATTTCCTTCAAGAGCCGCTGCAATTTCAAGTTGCTTGATTCCAGATTTATTAATTTTTTCTTCAGGCCTTCACCTAATTTTCTGCCTTTGCAGCTCTTAAGGACTGTACATCCGACACACTCATAGTATGTTTCAGTTGCTCTTTGAGGGAGCTGACCAGTCAAGAAGACTCCTCCAATAGTATGATCAGTGTTCACATTGCGTGTTTCAAGGGAAGTCTTCTCCTTTCTCAACTACTCGACCAACAATAGAGCATCATCTATTTCTTTGAGCAAGCTGGCAATCATTTTTTCAGTTTCAAGCCTTTTCTATTTTAGGCTTTTGTTTTCTGCCGACGTCCTTTCAAGTTCAATAGCCATCCTTTTGAATCTATGCTTGTAATTCTGTCTTATCCTTGGTCAGTTGGTTGGCTAATGAAGTTGCCCTGTCACGTTCTTCAGTGAGATTCTTGAGCTCGCTATTTTTGGTGGACTGTGACGGGTGTCTAGGATAACGCACGGTATCACCAGCTTCCGGTTCCAATCCATATTGTGTTTCAGATGTCATCTCGCATACTGCGTCACTGGTGTTGCCAATTATGTCAGCTAAAATGTTTGCAACCGCCAGATCTGTCTGTAGGGCCATCTGTTCATAATCAGTCGAGTCCACACCAAAGGAGACAGACTGTGTCGCCACACCAATGAAATTTGTTTCTTCACTGTTATTACCTTCTCTCTGCTCTTTCAACTCGGATACGACCAATGTCTCTATCATTATGTCTGTATCCGACTGGGTGGCTTCATTCATTTTATTCTCCGCTTCCTCCACTCCTTCTTCCACTTCTTGTTCTTCTTCTTCATCTCCTTCCTCTTGCTCCTCTCCTTCATCCTCATTGTCTCCTTCTTCCTCTTCTGCTATGACTCCATGATCTCCTTCCTGTTCACCTTTTTCTTCTTCATCCTCTTCACCTTCTTCCACTGTCTCTTCTCCTTCACTGTTTTCTGTTTTTTTTTTTTACTTCTTCTACTCCTTCTATTTCCATTAGGCCCCCCTCATCACAACTGCCACTGTCTAACAAAGATAGGAATCATTGCTCTTCAAGCAGTGTGCTATCTAATGTGTCACCGAGGACCTGCAGTTGGTAATAGTGTTAGGCTGAACATGTTAGATTAAAAACTTAGATAAAATTAGATAGTGAAAACTAAGATAACAAATTACTATTATTAAATAAAGTACCTTATTAGCTAGTAGTGTATGAAGGGGCCTTTTCTTAAGTGCCATACTCACTGCCTAGAGATTCCACTTTAGTATCCTTGGAAATGCACCGACTCATTTGGGCTGACAATTGTCGTATGCTCACACAGCCAATATTGTTTCAAAATCAAAAAAGTCAATATTAAATCATTCATTCTTTGTAACTTTAAATTCACATGTTTTTAGTAGGGAGTTGTCTATCGTACCAGTAATGCAATAAGGCAGCCAATGACTCTATCAGAACCACGGCTCCTACTATATATTGACTCCATCAAAGATTTTGATATCTCTTTTGCCCAGGCATGGTGCTTCATATCCATGTAGTTTTCAAGCTAGCCCACGTATGCCCACCCTATTGTGTTACCGTGGGTTATAAAAAGATTACCACAAGGATATACAGGCACAGTAGCCTGGCAACACCAGCAATGTCAGATTCTGTTGCTCTATTCAATGCTAGATGGAGCTGTTGCTTTATCTGTGGAGCTGACACCCATGGATTGCCTTGGAATCTCTTAGATACGAATTCAGATGTTTTCCTCTTTGCATACTTTAGATCAAGTGCTCTTGTGCTATTCGATATGTCGAATATGAGCGATATGTCATTTGCAGTGAATAACACATATGATTTTCCTAGTCCGAACTGCCTCCTCTAGCTACTGTATGTATCAAGGATCAACATAATGTCCTTGTCATACTTCCTGCACATCTTTTCTGAGATTGTGCCATCCAACATGCACTCTATGAGGCTCCAGAAAGGGGTCTTCCTTAATTCAGTTTTATGCACTTTAGTCACCAACTACTTTATGCTTTGAACTAGTGTCACAGTTGACACCAAGTTCGATCTGAATTGGTAATGACTGGCAGCCTTCTCAACCATCTTCTTTTTATTCACTGGTTTTTTATTTGTTGATTTATCCTATACCCTCTTTCGCTTGTTTTGTTTTCTTGCTGCATACAATAAAACAACTCAAATACATATTATCTAAAATTTAGACAAGTGTATACAAAGACAGATAAATTGCAGACAAACGCAGATAAATTGAATACAAACTCAGATAATTAAATTGCATATACACACAGATACATTTGATATAAACTCAGATAAATTAAGTAAAAAGACATATAAGTTTTGTGTACAACTCAGATAAATATATTAGGAACTGGTTACAAACTGCAATAAACTCATATATTTGTGTTATTAACTCACAAACTCAATTAAAATCAAATAAACTTAAGTCAAAGCCAAACAAACTCAGTTAAGTTCTAAGATAAATTCAGTCAAATTCATTAAGAATAGATAAATTCATCCCATACACATAAATACATTATAATTTTTGGGAATTTTCATTCCAAACTCATATCCATTTGCTGCAATCTCAGATACTGTCAACAGAAATTGATTTAAATTCATTCAGAACTCAGATAGATTCAGTTATATGGAGACAGGAAGACAGATAAGTTTTGTATACAACTCAGATAAAGATATTAGAAACTAGTTCCAGACTGCAATAAACTCATATATTTGTGTTTATTAAATCACAAACTGAATTAAAATCAAATAAACTTAATGCAAAGCCAAAACAAACTCATAGAAATACTGAGATAAATTCAGTCAAATTTATCAAAAACAGATAAATTCATCCCAGGCAGACATAAATACATTATAATTTCAAGTGATTTTCATTCCAAACTCAGTTGCATTTTCATTCCAACTCTGCAATATCAGATAAAGTCAACAAAAATTTATTTAAATTCATCCAGAACTCAGATAGATTAAGTTACATGGAGACAGATTATATACATTACAAAGTTGAGAAATTTCTCAAGCAACTCAGATAAACTTATTTCAAATTGGTAAAGTAGCAATGATTGTGCGACATTTGCTTAAGCATTTCAAACATCTACAAAAGCGTGCTACAAAAATTACAGACAGTAAAGGAAAAGAGACAATTGTTTATATACCTTCTAGTTCTTGTTTTTGTTGCTTCTGCTGTTATGAAAGTATGGAAGACTTCGTTCTTGCCATTTCCTGAATAGGTTTTCGTATTTAGAAAAGGAATCAGAGAGAATGAGGCAAAAACATTCCAAATGTCGATCAACACAAACATAGGGTTCCGAAACGATGATGATTGGAAAAGGACAAAATATTCAACTTATAGTGGAAATCAGTAGTTTGAAGTATCGTTTATGCATTTGCAAACACTTATGCAGTGAAATAACCGGCACCTGCAACTAGGATTTGGATCTCTTCTTCGTTGTAGTTCTTCTTTTCGAAATCGAAGATATCGTCGCTGCATGCACTAACTTGCAATGAAACAGTAAATCTATGGAAAGTTTTCGAAATTCTGATGTAATCAGTTCTTCTTCGTTGAATGCAATCTCAGAGCGAAACGGCGCCTTTTTCTTCAGAGGTTCTTTCTTTCGGAAGAAGATTCCAAAACGTTTTATATTTTATCCGTATCGCAATATCGTATTCGATGGCGTTATTTGAATAAGGCGACAATGAAGGAATAGGCAAATTGGACATTTCAGGTATGAGAAAGTGTGAGAGGGACCTTTGGCTGCATGACTTTTTTTTTTGTGGACTGTTTGCCTTAAAGTCATGCTTTGAGGGACCTCCGGCCAAAGCCCCCTTTTTTTAATCTTGCGGCAATTTCGCTCATCCTCATCTACATTTTTCTTTCATGAAAATGGAGAATTCAAAAAATCTCAAGGTTATTCTTCTCTTTTACTTGCTTCTAAAATATTAGGTAAATCATTCTCCAAGTTTTAAGGAGAATTTAAAAAAGAGTCTTAAGGTGATATTTCTCCTCCGCGGCACTTTAGAAAAGCTTTGTTCTACAACTAGTTAGATTTAGGCATCTTAACTATCCTTTAAATTTAAGGGGCATTCGGCGACGGGTCCCTGAATATTTCATTTTATTGCCTTAGATCCACAATCTTTTTTCATTGTGTGATAGGTCATTTTTTCAAATTTGAAGACCTAAAATTTCTAATTTACCCTTTCTTCAAAATCATATCCCACAATTAGTGGGATATGCCACTAATAATGGTCAACTACCATTTAATTGACCACGATTAATGGAATACCATTAATGAGATTTTCAAATAAATTCTAAAAACACACAAATAAATTTCAAAATAATGTAAATAAAATTAAAAAATGCAAATAAATTTTAAAAACACAATAATTTCAAAAAACGCAATAAATTTTAAAAAGACGTAAATAAACGCAATAATTTCAAAATTTTTAAAAATACAATAATTTCAAAACACACAATAATTTTAATAATTAAAAAAAATATAATAATTTTAAAACTTTAAAAAATTCAATAATTTAAAAAAATGCAATAAATTTCAAAAGACGTAAATAAAATAAAAAATGCAATAATTTCAAAAAGTGCAATAAATTTCAAAAGAGCGCAGAGAAATTCAAAAAGACGTAAATAAATTTTTAAAGATCCAAATAAATTTAAAAAAATAAAAAATAAATTTTAAAAGATGAAAATAAATTTCAAAAGATCCAAATAAATTTTAAAAGATCCAAATAAATTTTAAAAAAATGTAAATAAATTGAAAAAGGCACAAATAAATTTCAAAAGACGTAAATAAAGCTAAAAAATAAAAATAAATATAAAAAATACAAATACATTTTCCAAAACTAAGATAAACCAATTTTCCAAATTTCAGAAAAATTTGCTAAAAACTCAAGTATTTTTGTCAAACCTCAATTAGATTTATTTCAGAAAATTCAAATAATTTTCAAAAGACACAAATAAAATTGAAAAACACAAATAGATCTAAAAATATATAAATAAATTTGCCAAAAACACAGAAAGATTCATTCAAAAACTTAGTTAGGATTTTTAAAATGGAGATAAATTTGTCAGAAAATCAGCTATAGTTTTTAAAAACTTAAATAAATTTGTCAAAAACTTAGATATATGTGTTCAAAACTCAGATAAATTTGTCGCAGAACTCAGATAAATAACTAAAAACTTAGATATATTTGTCCTGAACGAAAATTAATTTGTTTAAGAACTCAGATAAATTTGCACAAAACTCAAATAAATTTGACAAAAAATAAAAAAACTCAAATAAATTTGATAGAAACTCATATAAATTTGTAAAAAACTCAAATAAATTTGATAAAAACTTAGATAAATTTCACAAAAACTTAGATAAATTTCATAAAAACTAAGATAGATTTGCCAAAAATGATATAACAGCTCTGCTGCCTTCCTTCTTTGGCGATGGCGCAGCAACTTCTATGAAGGACATCGAGAAACTCCTTTTTCGACGATGGCGGTCGATCTATGAAGTTGAGGATCTTCCTCGGCAGGTGCAATGAAATCCCGGAATCCTTTGTTTTGCGATTGTTCCGGTTTCTGCAGAGATTCTAGGTTCTGCAAGCCTCTTCAAACAGCAACAGAACGTAGAAGTCCAGATCTTCGTGTTTCTTCTTCCTCTCCGGCCAAGTCAAGGTGGCATGGAGCAATGGTGAAGGGCGCGGCTGTGGATTCCAGCAGAAACCCATAATTTATACTTCATAAATTCAATTTACTTCATGTTTCTTTCCTTTTTCATGTTTTTCATGTTTTTTTTTTTTTTTTTTTGCATTCATCCTTGCACTTTCACCCATTCAACCTGAGCCTAGCCCACCATCGCTCCCCATCGTTGCTACCATCAGGTCCTACAAACAACCATCTTCCTCAATATGCCTAGTCAGCTACCATCAGTTCCCTACAAACAACCATCTTCGTCAGCACAGGACTGCCCGTTTTGATCCCCCCAAACAAACAGACTAACAACCTACCTCCTCATCTTAGCACTTCATTGTCTTTCCATCCCAGATATACTTCTTCAATCTAGTTTTTTATGTTTCTTTGCATTCATCCCTGCACTTTCACCCATTCAACCTGAGCCTACCCCACCATCGCTCCCCATCGTTGCCATCCCACAACTTCCCATAACATTCCCTTGCCGAGTCAGCTACCATCAGGTCCCTGTTAGGGATTTTGTATATTGCAATTTTATGGATGCAATTTCATTTTAATCATCATTTGAAATCTCACACATGCATTGTTTTTTAAATACTTGAAATCTTGATTTACACATGTATTGTTTTTAAGACTTGTAAAAATAATGATTTATGCATGTTTTGAATTTAAAAATTGGATGCATTTTATCTGAAAAAGAATTTTTATGAATCAAGCTAGCCTTTGGTTTTAAATAATTCTAGTTTTTTTTAGGCTTTTTATGTTTCATGTTTTTAAACTTCTTAGAATGATTTAAAACTGCATGTTTTTAAGCTTGATTTAATAGCCCAAAAAATCCATTGAAAATATGCAAAAATGGGAATTTTGGTCCCGGTTGACCTGCAGTGTGGTAGGTCGACCGAGCCCATGGTAGGCCGACCGACCACACCATAGGTCGATCGAGAATAGAGCCGTTGGAACTCTTTTCAAACGATCAGATTTTTGACCTTTAAGGGGAGGTCGACCAAGCTGTGTATGGGGTCATCCGAGGACATGTCTGTAGTCACTTTTTGACTATAAATATGAGTTCATTCCCATTGAAAAAAAAGGTTGAACATTTTAGAACTCTTAAGCCTTCTTTGAGGTGTTTGGAGACAAGGAAAAGTGGATGAACCAAGAGGGTCATTAGGAAAGCTAAAGCTTAGATTAATGAAGTTAAATCTCTAAGTAAGTTTTAGTTTTCTTAATCATATGTTTCATGCTTTGCTTAAATTATTGGTAAATGATTTTTAGCATGTTAACTATGATGTATTGAATTCATTACCTTCATTCTATCTTTGATTTATGTTGTGATGGATTCTTTACTTTGATTCAATCCAAGTTTGTTTTAAAACTTTATTAATCATGCTTTCTCAAAATCTTTGATTTCCTTTTAGCATGATTCTTTCTCTTGGTTGAATCTTACATTGTTGTTTTCATTCATTTGAATCTTAGTTAAACTCTTATTTTTGGAAACAATATTTCAGCATCACTTGATTAGTCTTAAACATTTTCATACAACTTGTGATCTTTAGATCTTCATATCATTCACAAGTTTGTAGTTGTTCAAGTGATATGCATTTGACTTCAATCATATCTTTATGTACATTAAACTTTTAATTGCTTTAAGCATATAATTGATTGAGCTTTCATTTTAAACTTGATTGAAGTTTTCACACACACATATCATGAGCATTCATCTTAGCATTTCATAGAGTGTCGTGTGAGTTAGTTTTAGACTTTCATTTCCGCCTATTTTAGAGGCAATTTTATTGAGCTTAATTGTATTTCTTAGAGTGTTTTGTGAAGATACTTCCTTGAGATAAAATCTCTTGATTGTAAAGGTTATTGCTTAGCCTAGAAAAGCATAGTTGTAGAGGTTATTGCTTAGCCTATTCAAAAGCATACATAGTGAAAATCCGGCGGAGTGTTGGATCACAAGTCGGTAGTGGATGTAGGCATTGAGGCCGTGATGGTGCATGCTATGTGGTGTTTGTTTATTTAAACTTCTGCATTTTGATTGTTAATCATCACTTGTGACTAGTTAATTTTAAAGAAATTAAAATTGGTCTTAATTGGTCACTAAGTAGTAGCTGACCCTATTCATCCCCCTCTAGGGTAAGGATCCCGGACTTTCAATTGGTATCAGAACCAAGTGCTCTATTCTAGGATCAAGTGTTGTGGAACTCTTGATTAATTGTAAAAACCTAGAGTTTAAACCCTAGTTGTGTACTTCATGAAAATCATTAAAAAGGATTCCACTATTTTAGATTGTGTAGATTCTTCTAGACCCCTCCTTCCATCTATTGGAGATTCAAACATTGAAATTAATGAATCTCAATTTGAATTAAAAGAAGAAGAAAATGATGAAAATAAAGATGACCTTCGACAAGCTTATGAAGAATTGTATACATTGTCCTGAGAGCTTGCTAAGAAAAATAAAAAATTAAAAGAAGAATCTAAAAAGCTAACCAAACAATTAGTCTCTTCAAAGGATGAACTTAGAGAAAAAAGAAGAAGTAATAAATTGTGTAGACTCTAAGTTTATAATCTCTTTGCATAGCCTATATAATGCTCAAGATGAAGTAAAGGATTTAAAGATAGGTTGTGATAATCTTAATAAGGAAAATTCTAAACTAAGAGATCAATTACAAAGGCAAGACAAAGACATTAACACTTTAGAATCCAAGTTGAATATGTCTATGGAAAATTTATCTAATGTACAAAATAAGATAAAAAGTCTAGAACTTTGATCCAATTTTATTAATGAAATTAAATTTGAATTAAGACTTGCCCATAAAGAACTAAATAATTTTAAGGGATTTGAAAATGAACTTACAAAAGTTAAAAATGAAAATTCGACCCTTAAAAACCAAGTCACTCAACCTGAAAGTTACAAACAAAAATATAAGAGCAAATTTACCCATGGTGAAGAAAAATTTGAAAAATTATTTAGATTGAGTAAATCTCAAAGAGATAGGATGGGTCTTGGATTTGATAGGAATATTTCTCATGATTCTAAATTCACCAACACATTTGTGAAAGGTGAGTCCTCATTCTCTAGCACTCATTCTTCCTTGCCCATGACTAAATGCAATTATTGTGGCATTGAAGGACATTTTAGGTTTGAGTGCAAACTAAGGAGAAGCCATGCGTCTAAACCCATCTATGAACCAATTAAAGAAAGTAAAATCAAACTCTATGATGGATAAGACACTAAAAATCAAGGAAGACTCCAAGAAAGTTAAACAAGTCAAACCTATTAACAAGGAGTCTCCTAAGATAGATTCTAAAAATGTTAAACAAGTTAAACCAAAGATAAAAGAATCTATTAACAAAAGGCTTCCCAACCTACCTCCCTTAAATCAACAAATGAAAGAACTTTTGAAAAAAGGTTACAAAGTTAAATTTAAAATTCAAAAGTCAAATAAAGGAGAAAATAAGAAGAAAACAAAAGTGAATCTATCCTCTAAGAAACAAACTCACCAACCTCAAAAGACTAAACACCAATCTAAGCTAAATTTAGTCAAATCTAAATATTATGGTGATAAGTCCAAATTGAAAATTTATCAAGTCAAATTTCCTAGAGTTGGTGGGACTTCTAAGATAGACCTCAAGGATCAACCATCTCA
Source organism: Litsea cubeba (assembly GCA_012931725.1). NCBI lineage: Eukaryota > Viridiplantae > Streptophyta > Magnoliopsida > Laurales > Lauraceae > Litsea > Litsea cubeba. The sequence continues at coordinate 33,087,668 of CM022954.1, read as the reverse complement.
AGACCTTAGGTGGATTCCCAAAGTTAGATACTTAGACAAACCTTAAGGCCTTGAACCTCATTGGCCAACCTATCATTTATAGTTAAATTCTATTGTTGGTCATGATCATTTGCATTTTATTCTTTCATAGTTACATTTCTTTAAATGCAATGTTTATTTGTAATCAATTGATTATGTGTTCATGAACTTCTCTAGTTACATATCATGGTTTTCAAAATCATTTGATTATAATTTCCTCATGATAGATTTGCTTTTTGCTCTCATATTAGTTATATCTCTTGCAATGCATCTCAATATATGTTCAATTGATTATGGTTTCAAAAGCTTTCATAGCTAGATTATTCATAATCAATTGATGTTGCAAATTCATTTGTTTGTATGTCATAGTAAGATTATTTTGAAAAACAAATGATTTGAAACAATTTGGATTTTCCATGGATTTCTAAGTTATACTTTCTTATGGAAAATTATTGTTTTGAAAACTCAACTTGTATGTGTTTCAAATAAGTTATATCTTTTTAAAATGCAAGTTGAAAAATGATTGTGTTTCATTGATGAGATATGATTATCAAAATTGATTTTCATTGTATGCTTACTAAGTTAGTTTCTTTATACGAAAATTCAATTCTTTGTTATTCTTGAGTTTCAATTGGTTAGAACTTTATAGTTATACTTTTCATTTGAGTGTATTTTCCAATTGATATCAAGTCATACTTGTTCAAGTCAATTTGTATAAGCCCTTGTAGTTATATTGTTTAGAATACAAATTGATGATTGATAATGTGTTATCTTCAAAATCTTTCTTTCTATGCTCATTGTTGGATTTTGTTTATTAAATGTTTTGAAGGATTGTATGAATGGAAATGCTTTAAAACATCATTAGTTATAACATCAAAGCATGTTCCATGTTCTCATTTCCTTACGCATATGGTTACATTACCATAGATGGAAATGAATGTTGTTCAAGCAATTTGCTTCTTTGCTCTTCTAGTTGCATTTTTTTAAGCAAATTGAATTGTATGATTTGTGGATCACGAAATAGTTTTGCATTCTTTACATAGTCTTGTGCATCTTTTCATTGCATAAGTGATAATGTTTCATGATTCTCATAGTACATATGCTAGAGTGGAGATTTTACATGTTAGATATTGATTTTGATAAATCCTCTCTATGCAAATGTCAATTAGTTCCTTACATGGTTGTGTTCTTAGTTATATTTGTGGATTCCATACTAGAACTCTCAAATCCATCCCTTGTGCTTTCTAGTCATTATTCTTGAAATTGATGGTTATGTTGTTGAATGTGTATTTTCTTAATGATGCCATCTTTATACATGTTTCAACTTCATAGTAGTGTTCTTGATCATCTGAACCTCTTTAAAATCCATTCCTTGTATCTCATAGTTATATCTATTGTTTGATGGATTTCTTAGATGTTAAATTCATATGACTCGATACTTTGAAAATTGCATGCTCTACCAAGTCATATATTTTCTAAATGCAATTTCTCATGTTCATCACTATGCTCATTAGTTGTATCATTAAAAGTGATTAATATCAATTTATGTTGCTTGATGGAATTTTGTGTTTGTCACATCCTTGCTCTTGATCATGTTTCATATTCAATTGGTTTCAATTAGTATCATTTTCAATTGTTGTTATATCCAATTGATGTCATATCTTGAGAATGTGATAGACCATGTGTACATTGGATTGAACTTAATAGTAATATGTTTTTATTCCACGTCACATTCCATTGGCATCATATTTTTCATGTTTGCCACCTCTCTTGCTCATATAGGTAAATATCATGACCACCATGTTTATGTGTTTATGATCTTGGTTGGCTAATAGTTGAGGTAGGCTTCATGTTTGAACTTCATTTAACTCATCTTGCACATGATAGTCATATTTTATGATTGGATGAAATGATTTCAAATTGTTTATAGCATATGATTTTCATAAGTTATATTAATTGATGCTATGTTTAGTTAATTCCCATGACCTTGCTCTTTATATTGGTAATTTGATTATATTGAGCTTTATAGTCAATTACTATCAATTGGAATCTAATCCTTCTCTTGAAGTTAACCCTCAATTGGTAAACCATGTTCTTCTTGCACCAAATAGTTAAATCATTGTCAAAAGTTTGACAAAAGAAGAGTATGGATTGAGGGGGAGTGTAAATCTTCTAAGGAAGCATTAGTTTTGATCAAATTCACCCTTATATTGGCTCTATACCCTTATAACTTGCTACCCATACATGATACCCTGTTAAGTATTTCGTTTTCGAATTCTTTTGTTAACAGGTGCTACTAAAAGATATTTTTCTTGTTTCATGTGTGTAGGTACCATTTGGAGATCCATGTTAAGAGAATATGGGTCCTCAAGGGTCTTGAAGAAATTCCTACCCCTCTTCAATTGATACATTTGCAATTTAATGTCAAAGGGGGAGAAAATTGAGAGAATTAGGGGGAGAGAATACTCAAGTTGCATGTCAAAGGAGGAGAGAGTGCTCAAGTTGCAAAAGGGGAGTTATTGTATTATCTTTCAAAGGGGGAGAGAATGCATACCTTGCCAAAGGGAAAGATGCATGGTCAAAGGGGGAGAGATGATAGAAGAAAGCTTGGGAGCTAAAGAAAATGCTTGGCTAAAGAAGAAAAGAAAGCTTGAAGAATGATCAAGCTCCAAGCATCAAGCAGAATGAAGAAAAAGAGCTAGAGCCCAAGCCAAGTCAAAGGAGCATCCAAGAAGATTTCAAGCCTTGTCCAGCTTAGGAGGAGCTGAAGACTTTGTCTGAAGATTTAGTGTTGAGTAAGGTTTGCCATCAAATTGCAAAGGGGGAGATTGTTAGGGATTTTGTATATTGCAATTTGATGGATGCATTTTCATTTTAATCATCATTTGAATTCTCACACATGAATTATTTTTGAAATACTTGAAATCTTGATTTACACATTTATTGTTTTTAAGACTTGTAAAAATAATGATTTATGCATGTTTTGAATTTAAACATTGGATTTATTTTATTTGAAAATTTTTTTATTATGAATCAAGCTGGCCTTTGGTTTTAAATATTTCTAATCTTTTTAGGCTTTTTATGTTTCATGTTTTTAAACCTCTTAGAATGATTTAAAACATGTTTTTAAGCTTGATTTAATGCCCCAAAAAACCCCCATAAGAAAATCTTTGAAAATATGCAAAAATGGGAATTTTGGTCCCGGTCGACCTGCAGTGTGGTAGGTCGACTGAGCCCATGGTAGGCCGACCGTGGGGTCGACCGAGGACACATCTATAGTCACTTTTTGACTATAAATATGAATTCATTCCTGTAGGTGCAGAAAAATATGACCCACAATAATCGGGGTGCCTCACAGGACTTATCCAAATGAAGAAGATGATCTGCTGCCTCCTAGCCTGAAAGAGAAGAGCAAACGGTCAGAGGACCCTAGCCTGAGCGGCGCAAGGCTCTTCGATGCCTAAGTCAGTGAGGGAACTGGAACAAAGGAAGGAGAGGAGGAAAAGAGGCAGAGTAACGGCTCTCTGGTTTTTGGTGTGCATACCTGTAATGGAGATTGCTCCTCTTCTTATAGGGGAAGATGCCTACGTTGCATGGGGGAGGCTCATGATGACGTCCTGGCATGTCTAGGGGCGTCATCATGTTAGCCCACCATTCATTAAATGAGGGTCCGATCAGCCCACAAAGTAATAAATACGGTCCATTCCAGCCCACGTTGCATTTAATGCTAGTCGGATCAGCCCATAACGCATTTAATGCGTGTCATGTTGGGCCAGATCTTGTTGGACGCCTTTGGCGGTAGAGGTACCATCGGATCCACCCTCGGGCCTTGCCCTGATTTGGTTTCAGCCGCTGGATGCCGCCCTGTCAGTGATCTGGCGAAGATTGTGGACGGCTGGATGTCGCATCTATCTCACTGGCTCGCGCCCCTATTCCTCCACGTGTCTGATGGCGTGGCGGGCGAAGGGCGCGAGTGGAGATTCTCTCTTGCTTCGGCTTTCGTCCCGGCTCCTTTGGCCGAGGTCAAGCTTTTAGCCGAGGTGGGCATTTGGGTAGCCGAGCTCGGCGCTTGCGGCCAAGACCTGTCTGACTTCGGCTGAGGCCTCTGCCCCGGTAGCCGAGGTGAGTCTGGTGCCACGTAGATGGCATGCGGGAGGCACGTGAGAACTCTTAATCCCATCTTACAGCCGTGGTTAGCATAATCCTGGAGTTTTGGAAATCTCCCCACACAATTGCCCCCTAGCTTCTGACCTTGCGAGGTTCGCCAGCAGAGTGAGGTTGGGAGCTATATGACAGGGAGTTCTCTTGGGATTGTCCCCCTTGGTCCTGGCAGTTGGTGCTTGGCCTTTAATCGGAGTCGCTTTGGATGATCGAGGCAATAAATGGCGTCTGTCAATCAATGCCGAAGACATATCGACGGCTCTGCGTGTCATCTTCTGATTAGCTGTCCGGTCACCTCGAGGTTGCGCGCGCCGTTTTGTCAAGGATATATTCTATTTTTGAAATGATGTGCGCGGAGCCCTAGGAAGTCTTATTTGGCGCGCGCCATTAGGGTTTCTGAAGAGGTGGTCCCTTCTCCTATATATAGGGCAATCGAGGTTCACTTCTTCCCTATTTGTCATTCTGAATCAGAGAGGAGGAAGCCGCTGCGAGGGAACTCCGTCTGAGAAGTGGAGCGTTGCTGGGGCCGAGTCTTTTTGCTGCTCAGCATCTTCGTTTCGCCTCCGTAAGTCCCCTTTACCCTGCCTCCTTCCTGTGGGTCTCTAGGTTGAGGGTTCCTCTGTTTTTAGATTAGGGTAGGAATGGGCATCTATAGCCATTGGTTAGAGGGCGAGGCGGCGATTGAGGGTTTCAGGTCGACTTTTAGGATTCCCGCCGATGTCCAAGTCAGGGGCGCTGAACCCAATGGCATCAACCTCCGTGACTTCTCGGGGGGTTGGATGCCTTTCCCCCTAGTGGCCGTGGCAGAAGGTGGGGTCCGATTTCCTCTTCACCCCCTTCTTAGGAGATGCCTCAGTCAGTGGTGTCTCTGCTCTTGCCAGTTATTGCCCAATGTTTTCAAGATCGTGATGGGCACGGCCAAATTAAACGAGGTTCTGGGCATTAACCTCGGCGTCTTCGATATTGAGGACGTCTATGATATATGCAAGTCCGGAGGTGCTTACTATCTCCGGGCTAAGCCGGGTCGGGATGGCTTCGTCCGCTACTTGGAAGATTCGAGTAAATATGCCGGAGACGATCTTCTGTATGTCTTGGGCAACTGGGAGTTCGGGATGGCCGACACCGATAGAGGCTACCTGGTTCCTCGCCATTCCGGGACTGTTCCAAGTAAATACCCTTTTTCTTTGTTTGTTTCCCATATGTTTTATCTTTTCTATTCTGCCATGCTGATGCCTCTGATCACTGTGCAGCTTTGAAGGAGAGAAAGCAGGCTGCTCGGTACATCTGGAAGAGGAATGAAGCCTGGCTCCGCTTAGTGAAGCGATACAACGGTCATGAGGGCAGGGCGGCTTGGTCACTGCTAGGGTATCAGCCGAAGTAGCATGGATACATAAGGGGTACAATCGAGCCGCCCCGAGGCCAAGGTTCGAGCGGAGCCGACCCCGAGGCTGGGCGAGAACAGTCTGGTCCTAGAGCAAGGGTCGAAGAAGGACCTTCACGGGTGACATCTGATGTCAGGGTTGCGTCCGGTGCCTAAGCCTCCACATCGGGGTCGAGGCCACACGAGGCCTCAGGAAGGAAGTCGAGTCAAATTGCCCGATCTCCCTCGTCGAGTTCCGAGATGAGGCGCGCCAGACGTCTGTCCTTTGAGGACCTCGAGGCCCTGGCGCTCGGAGTCGAAGACGCCCAAGCTCCTCAAGTGTCTAAAAATCTGGGTCCCCTCGAGGTTCCCTCTCCGGGGGATCGGGAAGATTCTCCCGTGGCTGCGGTTGAGGTCTCTGCTCCTCCTAGTCACGCCGGACTGGAGGTACGTTCTCCCCCAGCTGAGGCCGGGTAAGAGGAAGTTCAGCCCTTGAAGAGGCCGAGAACCGAGGCAGGTCCTAGTTCGGCCGCGGCTTCGCCATTTCAGGGCCCACATCCGTGGAAGCAGAGCTTCGTGCTTGAACTGGGGAGGCCGATGATGATGGACGATCGCGTTCTCCACAAGATCGATCCCCCGGTCCTCGAGGCACTCAGGCGAGCTTGCGCCCTACCTCGAGACATGGCACAACTGGACAGGTACAACGACCAGAAGCTGATACTGTCGATGCCGCAGTCGAACTTCACGGTAAATCCATCTGAACTTCTATATATTTTATCCAGCTGTTCAATATCAGTGTGTTTTCTGAGTTTTGTCCTGAACGCCTTGCTTCTTTAACAGGCGGTGCAGAAGTCCATGGTCGCGGCCGACAGACTGTTCAAGTACGGCGCCGACATTGCCGAGCTGACCGCGGAGAAGAATAGCTTGCAGGAGTCCCTAGATGCCGTTACTCAGAAATTAACGAGGGCTGAAGAGGAGTATGCGGCGAAGCTCGAGCAAGCGAAGGGAGAGACCGAGGCGGAGAGGACTAGGGTGGCTGAACTCGAGGTCTCCATCTCGAAGATGGAAGATGACTAAGTGGCTCTGCTTCAAGCCGAATCCAAAAGGGCGGATGATGCCGAGGCGAGACTCGAGTCAGAGTGCGATGCCGCTTTTGAGGATGCCAGGGCGCAGGTCACTGCTTACTACAAGGAAAGAGTCCTCGTTGTAAGGGACAAGGCCTGGGTGAAAGGATGGCGCGCTGGCCTGAAGGAGGCCGGGGTCTCAGAGGATCATCCGTCCTTTCGGGAACCCCCTCCGTTTCCACTTCCGATGCCGAACTCTGCCCCCCTGCCGGCGAGGCTTCTGATGCTGCTGCTCGCGCCTCTGATCGAGCGTGACCTCGGGACAGCCTCGTCGCCTATGTTCATGGAGAAGGCTTTTTTGGTTTTATGTTCTTGTAATTTATCTTTCAATTGTACCTGCCGCGCTGTGTAATGAACAAAAATTTAATGCAATTGAAAGTTCCTCCAGCTAGTCTTTTCTTAACCAGTCGCGTGTTTTTTGCCGAGACGAATGTTTCGCTTGTGTATGGACTCAGTAGGGGTATATGCCGAACTGCCCCCAGTTTGGTCCTAGGCTAAGCCAGCAGGAGTACCGAAGTCGCCGCAGACCCCTGTCTCTCCTGCTCTCGCTCCTATAATTTCTGTCTCATCATCCTTTTGAGCTCGGCTCTTCTATGCTTGAGTTCGGTTGAGCGCTTTTCGTGACAAGACGTGTGAGTTGAGTTGGGGAGAGTACCGAGCGGTCTTCTTAGATATTTGCGCTGATACTCCGTATTCTGAAGACCATAAATAGCAGTAAGTATGGCGGTATGGCCAACGAGGAAATCGAGCAGATGGCTCCACGTGTCATCATCGGAGCTGGTGGTCAGCATATTGGCAGACGCGCGCTCCTCGTGGGGTGTGGGAGACCTTGTCCCATAAATTTCCTTGAGTGTCGAGCCCTCCATCCCTCTATAAATATGGGGGTAAGTTCGCCATGGGAGAGAGAACTTAAACCAGAGGCCCTTCTTCTCTTTTACTTTTCACTGTAGTGGGGACCCTTTTGCCTCTGCCAGACATTCTGGCAGCTAGGTACTGTAGAGGTTTAGGAGCCTTTGACCCGGGCGAAGCCCCTGCGCCAGAAGATAGCTTCCTCTGGGAGGGACTGTCTGTCGTGGTCTGCGCACTCTCTGAAGGCGATCTCCGTGGACTGCGCGCTCTCTGAACGAGGGTGCTATGTGGAGATCCAAGCATCAACTGTACCAAGAGCTCGAGCTTTTTTGCAAAGCTTGGTCTGACCAACCAAAGCGTATTGCAGAGCTCCTGGCACTGAACACCAGATCCAGGCGCCTCCGGGCGGCTGGGAGGTCTTATTTTCATCCCACAGGGCTTTGTGTGGAATCACGCCGCAGGTCGCCATGCGGGATATCAAGACCTCCAAGTAGTGGGCGGAATCGAGAAGTCTTGCGGCTGAAGACCTCCGGTCAGCGGACGGAATCAGCGAAGAGCAGTCTCGAAGCCTCCTTTCTTTTTTTGTTTTTAGAGGACTGCGAACCTCCTTTCTGTATTTTTCTTTCTTTCCTGTAATCTTTGTAATGAAGTAATTACAATAAATAAAAAGAGCAAGTATTCTGATCACATAATCTGTGTATAGTGTTTCTGTAGTTTTGCATTCTTCTTTTGTTTTTATTGCTTTTCTTGTATTGTTTTGCGGTACTTGCAATTTTGTGCTGCTTTTCTGCACTCCAGTGCTTGCACTGCTCGTTCTTTTTCGAACTGTTATTGGCCGAAATGGACCACCATTGGCCGAGATGAACTGTCATTTGCTGAGACGAACCCAGAGTCTCGAGGATCTCGGCTGTGCGAGCCTGAGTTTGGGAACGATCTCGAGGGGTGTATGAACCCAGAATTTGGGAAGCGATCGGATGTATGGATCCGAAGCCTCTTCCAGGGTCAGGGACCCAAACTTTAGGAAATGACCGGATGTATGAATCCGAAGCCTTTTCCAGGGTCAGGGACCTAAGCTTTAGGAAACGACCGGATGTATGGATCCGAAGCCTTTTCCAAGGTCAGGGACCCAAGCTTTAGGAAACGACCGGATGTATGAATCCGAAGCCTTTTCCAGGGTCAGGGACCCAAACTTTAGGAAACGACCGGATGTATGAATCCGAAGCCTTTTCCAGGGTCAGGGACCCAAAATTTAGGAATCGACTGGATGTATGAATCCGAAGTCTTTTCCAGGGTCAGGGACCCAAAACTGCCGAACTCAGACAAGGTGAGGTGACACAGATTGATGACAGGGCAAAATGCTGTTTTCATTGATTCTGAGACTCGCTACATCTTTAAAAATAGAATTTCTTCAAGTGGGATGCATTCCATGGTCTCGGCAACGACTTGCCTTCTAAGTCTTCGAGTTTGTAAGAGGATCGCCCTGCCAGGGAGACCACCCTGAACGGGCCATGCCAGTTAGGGGCCAGTTTTCCTTCATTCGGATCTTTGTCAGCTGGCAGGGTCTTCTTCAGCACCAGTTCTCCTACGGAGAAACTTCTCTCTCTGACTTTTCATTGTATCCTCTGGCTAACGCTGCTGATAGTCAGTCAGTCGTAGGGCTGCTGCTTCTCAACGCTCGTCCGCTAGATCCAGCTCCATCGCCAGGTTCGTCTCGTTTCGGCCCTGGTCGACCAGCTCTGTCCTCATGGTGGGGAGGCCAATTTCTGAGGGAATGACCGCCTCCATCCCATAAGCCATAGAGAAAGGAGTCGCCGATGTGGATTGCCTTGGAGTCGTTCTGTACGCTCACAGCATGCTAGGAAGCTCCTCTACCCATCTCCCTTTTGCCTTGTCTAACCGCTTCTTCAGGCCGTCCAGGATTATCTTGTTAGAAATTTTGGCCTGGCCATTGCTCTGTGGATACGCCGGAGTGGAGTAATGGTTTCTGATGCCATGCTCTTGGCAGAAGTCCTTGAAGGATTTGGAGTCGAACTGAGTCCCGTTGTCCGAAATCAGGATCCTGGGGATGCCGAACCTCGTTATGATGCTCTTCCATAAGAAGTTCCTGGAGTCCCTATCAGTGATGGAGGACAGCGGTTCAGCTTCTATCCACTTTGTGAAGTAATCCGTAGCAACTATCAGCCATCTCTTGTTCCCTGGAGCTCGGTGGAGAGGCCCCACAATGTCCAGCCCCCATTGAGCAAAGGGCCATGGACTAGAGAGGGGACTCAGGTCTTGCACTGGCTGATGAAGAGAGTGGGAGAACTTCTGGCATTTCTCGCATTTCCTGGCGTATACCTGCGCATCCTTCTGCATGTAGGGCCACCAATAACCTTGGCTTATAGCCCTGTAGGCCAATGATCGACCTCCGATGTGACTGCCACAGATTCCTTCATGGATCTCATACAGAAAGTTGTCCACCTTGCTCGGATGGACGCATTGGAGGTAGGGACCCGTGAAGGATTTTCTGTAGAGTTTTCCTTTGGGAGATAGCCAGAATCGGGCTGCCTTGAGTCTGATTCGGTGGGCTTCAGTCTTGTCCTCGGGGAGCTGGTTGTCCTTCAGGTAAGAGATGATTGGATCCATCCAGCTCGGGCCGAGATTAGCACAAAGGACTTGCCGAGGTGAGTGGAGCTCTAGGCTTGATCTTGATATCGATCCAACCTCGACAATCCTTTTCTTTCCCGCTTCAACAGCGGAGGCCAGGTTTGCAAGTGCATCAGCGTGCGTGTTGGTATCTCTGGAAATCTGCCTGACCTCGGCTGTCTGGAAATGAGAGAGTAGTTTTTTCGTGAGGGCTAAGTAGGCCGCCATCCTGTCGTCCCTGGCCTGGTAGTCTCCAGCGAACTGGCTAGTTACCTGTTGCGAATTGCTGAAGATCACCAGGTGCTGGGCTCCGAGGATTTGGGCGCTGTTCAGCCCTGCTATCAGTGCTTCATACTCTGCTTCATTGTTTGTTGCTTTGAAGTCCAAGGTGAAGGCTTGCTCTATGACCAGTCCCTCTAGCGATTGGAGGACTATGCCAGTGCCAGCTCTCTTGGAGGTGGACGAACCGTCAACAAAGACCTTCCATGCCGAGACAGGAGCTTGTTCGACCTCGGTAACTTCGGGCTCATGCCCTATGCCCCCCAGTTCCGTGCCGGGCTGGGGCGGAGCCAAGCTCGGCGAGACGAACTCTACGATGAAGTCTGCCAGAATCTGGGCTTTGATCGCAGTCCGGGGATGGTACTGAATGTCATACTGCCCTAGTTCGACTGCCCATTTTGAGATTTGCCCTGAAAAGTCAGCTTTCTTGAATATGGAACGGAGTGGATGCTCCGTGATCACCACAATGGTGTGGGATTGGAAATAATGGGAGAGCTTGCGGGAGGCGCTGACGAGTGCCAACGCGAGCTTCTCCAACAAAAGGTATCTGGTCTCGGCATCAAGCAGGGTCTTGCTTGTATAGTAAATTGGTTTTTGGACACCTTCGTCCTCCCTGATGAGGACGGAGCTGACCGCATGATCCGAGACCGCAAGATATAGATACAAAATCTCCCCCTGAGTTGGGGTAGAGAGTAAGGGTGGTGAAGACAAATAAGTTTTGAGTGCTGCCAACGCTTGGTCGCACTCAAGGGTCCATTGGAATTTTAAGTTTTTTCTCAGAAGCTGAAAGAAAGGTCGGCACTTATCTGATGATCGACTGATGAAGCGATTGAGTGCTGCAGCCATACCTGTAAGCTTCTGGACCTCCTTTGTAGTAGACGGGCTCTGGATGCCCAATATTGCAGTAATCTGGTCCGAGTTGGCCTCTATTCCCCTCCGCGTTACCAGGCTTCCGAGGAACTTGCCAGAAGCTACGCCGAAGGCGCACTTGGAAGCATTCAATTTGAGCTTGAACGTGTGAAGGATGCTGAAGACTTGGGCCAGATCCGCCAGATGGTCGCTGGAGTGTTTGGACTTGACGACCATGTCGTCAATGTAGACTTCCACTATCTTGCCGAGCTGAGCCTGGAACATCTTTGCCACGAGGCGCTGATATGTTGCCCCCGCGTTCTTCAGCCCGAAGGGCATCACCTTGTAGCAATAAGTGCCGCGGGGGGTTATGAATGTGGTTTTCTCCTCGTCCGGCTCATACATCGGAATCTGATGGTAGCCTCTGTAGGCGTCGAGGAAGCTCATTCGGTCATGGCCGGCGGTGGCGTCTATCATCTGATCAATCTTTGGAAGGGGGAAACTATCTTTAGGGCAGGCCCTGTTGAGATTTGTGAAGTCCACACACACCCTCCATTTGCCAGTCTTCTTTTTAACCACCACCGTATTGGCCAGCCAAACCGGGTACTGGACCTCCCGGATCGCGCCTGCCTCCAGCAACTTGTCGACCTCCTCGACTACTGCGTCTGTCTGCTGTAACCCCGTCCTTCGAGCTCTCTGCACCAATGGCTTGTGGCTGGGGTCCACATTTAGCTTGTGGCACATGACCTCGGGGTCGACCCCAGGCATTTTGCTCGGGGTCCAGGCGAAGACGTCCACGTTCTGCATTAGAAACCTTGAGAGCTCGGCCCTTTCTTCGTCTGGCAGCTGAGTGCCGATCAGGAAAAATCTGTCAGGGTCTGCTGAGTCGAGCCTGACTTCGGCTAGGTCCTCAATACTTTTCTTGTCAGGATCTCGGCCGATCTCAACTAGACCCTTTTCGAACTCCGCTAGGTTGACGCACTCTGGCTCTTTTTCCGCGAGGACCACGGCCAGCATGCACTGCCTGGCCAGCTGCTGGTCTCCTTCCACTGTGACCACCTCCATCTCGCCTTCCTTGCTTTTGAGTACGAACTTCAACTTTTGGTGTAGGGAGGAGGGGACTGCTTCCAACTTGTGGAGCCACTTTCTGCCTAAGATAACGTTGTAGGGAGAAGGGGCGTCCACTACCAGAAAGTCGGCCATCACGAAGGCTCCGCCCACTCGGGTTTCCAGGGTGATCTTACCCTTGGGGTAGACTGGTTTGGCGGATAACCCTAGTAAGGGCGCACGGACCTCCGTCAGGTCTGCTTCTGAGAGTTTCATTTTCTTGAAGCACTCATAGTAGAGGACCTCGGAAGAGCTGCCGGAGTCGACGAGGATCCTCTTCACAGTGAAGTCCTTCACCTTCATGGTCAAGAGCAGAGGGTCGTTGTGAGGAAGTTGGACTCCCTCCAGATCTTTGTCTGAGAATGAGATTGCTGGTCGGTCGCGGCGCGCTCTCTTGGACGCTGGTCCGAGTTCGGCTCTCATCACCTCCTTCCCGTGCGAGGCCCGCCTGGCTTCGGCACGAGCCAGAGGGCTGTCCCGAGCTGAGGGAGAGGGGGCTGAGGGTGCCAGATGGATCACATTGATGGTCTTTTCAGAGTCTTCGCTGTTTGGATCCTTAGCTGCGCTCTGATGAGCTCGGCCGCTGCCGCCGCTGCCGACATCTCCTGCCTTCATGAACTCTACAAGGTGGCCTTCCTTGGCGAGCCTCTCCAAATGAAACTTCAGAGTCCTGCATTCCTCGATCCTGTGCCCGTTACCTTTGTGGTAGGCACAGAACTTGGTTTGGTCACGGATGGAGGGATCGCCTTGCAAGGGTCGAGGCCACTTGAAGAACGGCTGGGTCTTTATCTTGTTCATAACCTGGTGGATCGGCTCTTTGAAGATGATGTTTACAGCCTGGTAGGCGTCGGAGGGAGGTCTGGCCCTCCTGCTGCCCCCGGACCTGGACGCCGTGGCCTTTGCCGAACTGGAGACCCAGGCTTGCTTCGGCTCTTGCTTCTGGAATGGCTTCTTACCCTGTTGCTGGGGCTGGTTGCTTCTTTCCTTGGGTTCCGGGCCTTCTTCCTCCCGAGCCCGGATCTCGTCCTCCTCCTGGGCGATATAGCGCTTTATCCGGGACATCAAGGCCGGCATGGAAGGAGCGGGGTCTCCAACTAGATCTTTCCGCAGCTCGTGCCCTGGTAACAGGGCGTTGCGAAAGGCGAAAATTGCCACTTCTTCTCTGGTATCCTCGATCTGGCTGTAATGAAGGAAACCGCGATTCAGATCTGAAACTTCTCAAAAAGAGACTACTATGGCTGATGCAAAGCATGACAGATTTTAAAAAATTTGATTTCTGCACTATGCAGCGGAAATCAGCCATAAAGAATCGCATAGAAACTCCATTAAATCATGATCAACAAGTGTATAATTAAAGGAGAATGAAGAAGACTCATACCTCGAAGATTTGTAGACTTCAAATCTCTGAAAAAATAGATCCAAAGGCCCGAACTCAGACTTGCAATTTGCAAACAAGTTGCTGGAATTTTCTTGCACTAGTATTGCCTTTGATCTTCTCCTCTATCTCACTTCCAAATCTGATTGGCTAAGATGGTAGGATCTTAATCTAGGAAACAAGAACTACTTCTCCAATGGAAAAAGTCAGACCTTAAAGTTTCTTCTCTCAAGAAGAGAACCTCCAAAGGGCTGGGCGTGTGGCTCTCTTCTAGTGCTTCAAAAAGTGTTGGACGTCCAAGGCTTGTATGGTTTCTTTTATAGAAACTTTTGTGGAAACCTTTTCCATAAAGTTATCTCTCCTTATTCTAATTGATGTCCAAAAAGGAAAGACTTATTTCCTTTAAGAAACACTCCAATTTAGAAAAGGAAACCAAAAGGAACTTTCCATACAATTAGTAATCCTAGTTGTAGAACACTTACTAATTTTAAGTTCCTAATCCAAAAAGGAAACTAACTCATAGGAATACTAATCCAAAGAGGAGTCCAACTTTCCAAGTAGAGAGTCCTACTCAAAGTTGGAAACCTTACCCATGGAAAACCTATTATGGACGTCCCACATATCAATGCACACCATGGCCCACATATAATTTATCTAGAGTTAAATTCATGTATGCCATCAAAGGCCTATTTGAATTTAAACTCAAAATTATTTTTCCACTAAAATAATTCATCCTTATGTTATCTAAACATTTTAGGAAACCATGCCAATCTTGGTAAGTGACTAGAGAAGGGACCAAAAGACATATTTGCCATTGGCTCCCAAAATGACCAAAATGTCCATGCTAAACCCATAGCAACATTAAGACCATTTTAACCTTAACTCATTCCACTAAAGAGTTATGGTTGAACTCCAAGGACAAATATATATTATAATAAGCTCTTCATAAGATGACGGTTGTCTTCGACCTACTAAGTGTAATGACCTGAATGCCCCTCTATGTAACATCCATAATCGAGTCAGGTTATCACATGTACTATCAACCTTCCCGATTACATCTAAACCTTAGAACTTCATATCCTTAACATAATCATCATTCGAATATCATTCTCTTGATCCAGGGAGCGACCCACAAGTTCAATATCCATATGGAACATCCATATACTAAGATCTTAGATTTTGATGATTAATCGGATAATTCTAAGGGGACGATTATTCCATCATCAGATGGCATAGATTCTATATTGCATCTGCACGTCCCAACTGATCAAGACTGAGTACCCAAAACACAGAGCTGTTGACCCATGAAAAAGAATCTCACCCATAGTGAATTAAAGCACAAGAACTTGACTTCGTCAGTTCATCCACAAATGCTCAAGATTAAGAGCACCGGTTACTCAATAGCATGAGGTGACTTGATCTCTTTTCTGTGATAGTACTATTTTAGAGATCACACCTACAATGGTCCTGTTCAATGCATGACACATGCACTAATGAGATAGATCCGGGAAAGCCCTCCCGTGACTTAGGTATGTCACCCTATATAGGAGAGTATCTCATTATAACTTCTACCAAGATGAAGTGCCCAGCTCCATCTTTCAGTTATGAACAAATATGATGTTTCCAGTTGTCCATGAATTAGACCTATCTGTGTGTAGACACTACACACCTAATTCATTTACTAGAAACAATGGGCCTTACACAACCATACATATATACATGTTTAAGCATAAAAGAGTCTTTCTATTAAATAACCAGTTAAACATCCAGTAACAAAAGATGAGAATGCAGCTAGTGGGCTTTAGGGCATACACCAATCCCAACAAACTCCCACTTGCACTAAAGATCACTGCTTCCTAACCTAACACCCATAGACTCAACATGAGAAGTGAAGACTTTCTCTGTAAGAGTCTTAGTGAATGGGTCAGCTAAGTTATTTGCTGAAGCAATATGCTCCACCACTATCTCTCCATCCTGAATGAATTCTCGGATCAAGTGGTACTTTCTCTGAATGTGCTTTCCTTTCTTGTGATTCCTGGGCTCTTTGCACTGTGCTACGGCACCAGTGTTATCGCAGTACATGACAATCGGTTTTTGTACTGCAGGAACAACTCCCAATTCCATCAGGAATTTTCTGAGCCATACCGCTTCCTTCGCAGCTTCCGATGCCGCCACATACTCTGCTTCCATGGTAGAATCAGCTATACAGGATTGCTTGACACTTCTCCATGATATAGCCCCTCCTGACAAAGTAAAGACGTACCCTGAGGTAGACTTTCTGGCGTCACTATCAGATTGGAAATCAGAGTCTGTTTACGCCAATGGCGTTAGATCATCTGCTCGAAAGGTTAGCATATAATCTTTCGTTCTCCGAAGATACTTGAATATATGCTTAACAGCTGTCCAATGCATAGGTCCAGGGTTTGACTGATATCTGCTAACCATGCCAACGGCAAAGCAAATATCTGGTCTAGTACATAACATAGCATACATGAGGCTTTCAACAGCGGATGCATATGGAACTCTCCTCATGCTCTCTATCTCTTCAGATGTCTTTGGACATTGATCTCGAGACAGTGGTACTCCATGTCTAGAAGGTAGGAGGCCCTTCTTGGAGTCATGCATATTAAACTTGACCAATATCTTCTCAATATATGAAGATTGGGATAGGGCTAACATCTTATTCTTGCGATCACGCAAAAGCTTGATCCCTAAGATATAGCTGGCCTTACCCAAATCCTTCATCTGAAATTGAGAGGATAACCAAACCTTTGTGGATGACAATAAACCTACATCATTTCCTATGAGTAATATGTCATCTACATATAGAACCAAAAATGCAACTGCTTTCCCATTTCCTTTCTTATACACACATGGTTCATCAATGTTTTGATCAAAGCCAAAAGATTTGACTGCCTGATTAAACTTGATGTTCCATGCTCTAGATGCTTGCTTAAGTCCATAGATGGACTTCTTAAGTTTACAAACCATGTTATCTTGGCCACTAGCAATGAAGCCCTCTGGTTGCATCATATAGATGCATTCGTCAAGACTTCCATTAAGAAAAGCTGTCTTGACATCCATCTGCCATATCTCGTAGTCATAATGACATGCGATGGCCAAGAGAATCCTTATGGACTTAAGCATAGCCACTGGTGAAAAGGTTTCCTCATAATCGATACCCTCTTTCTGAGTATATCCTTTCGCCACCAGTCTTGCTTTGAAGGTTTCCACCTTCCCATCCACTCCTCTCTTTCTCTTGTAGATCCACTTGCACCCTATGGGTTTGATCCCTTCAGGTGCATCTACAAGTTCCCAGACTTGATTGGAATACAAAGAATCCATTTCAGATTTCATCGCTTGCTGCCACATGTCAGCATCTATATCCGTTACTGCTTCATCATAACTAGTAGGATCCTCAACCAGATCTTCAGAGTCTGTCTTAAAAGACACTCCTAGATATCTTTCTGGCTGTCTAGAAATTCTCCTACTACGACGAGGCTCCGGAGTGTTTAAAGGAATATCTTGTTCATCTACTGTCTCAGGATCTAGGTACAGATGTTATAGGAGATCCCGGAAGAATCTCCTCAAGGGTTTCTTTACAACTAAGCTCTTGGTGCATCATACAATCATCCTCCAAGTACCTAGCATGAGTGCTGATGAGCACCTTTTGCTCCTTTGGATGATAAAAGATGCCACCTCTCGTTCCTTTAGGATACCCAATGAAGTAGCACATTTCCGATCTGGGTTCCAGCTTGGTAGCTTTATCATTCAGTACATAGGCTGGACAACCCCAAATGTGGATATGATTTAAACTAGGTTTTCGACCTGTCCACATTTCTTGTGGTGTCCTAGGTACTGACTTAGATGGTACCAGATTCAAAATGTATGCTGCTGCTTCTAAGGCATATCCCCAAAAAGATATAGGTAGGGTTGCATGACTCATCATGGACCTTACCATATCAAGAAGGGTACGGTTTCTTCTCTCCGCTACACCATTTTGCTGGGGTGTACCTGGTGCAGACAACTGAGACACAATCCCATGTTGTGTGAGGTACTCCTTGAACTCACCCAGGAGGTACTCGCCACCTCGATCAGATCGAAGGGCTTTGATATGTTTTCCTAGTTGTAGCTCCGCCTCAGCCTTGAATTGTTTGAACTTATCAAACGCCTCAGACTTCCGTCGCATTAGGTATACATATCCATATCTAGAGTAATCATCGGTGAAGGTGATGTAATACTCATACCCTCCTCGAGCCGGTTTGTTCATAGGACCACACACATCAGTGTGAATCAATTCTAACAACTCCTTTGACCTTAGTCCCTTTCCAGAGAATGACCGTTTGGTCATCTTTCCCTTGAGACAAGATTCGCACTGAGGAAAAGGTTCGAAATCCAATGAGCTTAACGGCCCATCTTCTACCAACCTCTGAATCCGTTTTAGGTTAATGTGACCCAAACGTAAGTGCCAAAGATATGTGTCATTGATTGAAGATACCTTCCTCTTAAGGGAAGTTGAGCTTTCTTGTTGTACATTATGCAATGTAGGAGCAATAGGATATATATAAAATAAGTTGTCTTGTATTCTACCGGAACATATAATATTTCCATCTCTACTGATATCAACACCAGAATGGAAAGAAACTGAATAATTAAATTCAATCAATCTGGAAACTGAAATTAAATTCTTCCTTATGTCCGGAACATAGAAAACATTATTTAAAACTAATATCCTATTACATGGAAAATGTAAGGTAACAACTCCTACTGCAACTGCCCAAACTTTAGCTCCAGTTCCGACTCTAAAGGCAAACTCTCCTTTCTCAATTCTCTGCATTATCTGAAACCCCTACAATGAATTGCAGATATGATTAGTGGCTCCTGAGTCTACTATCCATGAGTCAGTAGAATCAACCACTAGACAAGTTTCAATGTAGTATGAAAAAGATGTACCTTTCTTAACTGAGGCCAGGAACTTGGGACAATCTTTCTTCCAATGACCTTTGAGGCCACACTTGAAGCATTTCCCTTTGGGCTTTCCATCTGTACCCTTGTCCTTCTTATTACCAGCATTGTCCTTTTTCTGCCCTTTTCCCTTATTCTGCTTCTTCTTGGACTTCTTCCCTTTCGGGTTCAGTTTAGAGGAAGACTGGAAAAAATGAGCTTGGGCTTTGGGCTTCATGATAGCCTCTGCCGCCTGGAGTTCTTTCATTAACTCAGGTAGAGTCATGTCCATCTTGCTCATATTGAAATTGAGCTTGAACTGATTGAAAGAATCCGGCAGAGTTTCGATAATCATGTCAGTTTGACTCCCTGCATCAATCTCAGCCCCTAGAATCTCAGCTTCATTGAAACAATCTATCAGCTTGAGCATATGCTCTCTGACAGGTGTTCCCTCAGCCATCCTAGCATTCATGATAGTCCTCATAGCAGCTTGCCTAGCTGGCCTGCTCTTGTCTGCGAACATCTCAGACAAGGACATCATGATTTCATAGGCTGTGTCCATTTGCTCGTGCTGTGTTTGCAACACGTTGGACATGGAAGCGAGCATGTAGCTTTTAGCCATGCTATTCGCTTTCTTCCATTTCCTTTCAGCCTCCCGCTGGTCATCAGTAGAATTAGCATCAATATCGGGACAGTTTTCCAGCAAGACATACTTGTACTCCTCAGCAGTGAGTACTATGTCAAGATTTCTCTTCCAATCTACGTAGTTAGGGCCAGTCAGTTTATTCTCACGAAGAATGCACATCAACGGACTAAAAGAGTCTTTACCCATCTCTTTCTGGATATAAAACGGTTTATAATTAGACATGCAGTATATATGTAATATGCATATGGTGCTTGTTATAAAAGGAAAAACAAAGCACGAAACTTTTTACATTATTCAACCCCAATCATAATGTATCAGTATTTCAACCTCCTCATAGACCCTCCATCGAAGGGATGGCCGAGCCTACAGTCACGTTGAATTAAGGCAGACTTATTTGGATTATCACTATCTGGACACACATCCAGTGGTAGTCCAATCACTGATTGGTTTGGCCTCATATGACAAATAACCCTTAACTCCTAAGGAGAGGTCATCACCGTCTTATGTCAAGTGTATAACCATCTCTTATGAAATTCCCAGAATGTCTATGATTAAGTCTTCCGAAGGGAAGAGACTTTTATCCTTCCTAGAAGTGAACTTTAGTAAAGAGCTCCACCGAAGGGATGGCCGCTCCCACCAACACTTCATTGACATTCTATAGAAGTGATCTTTAGTAAAGAACTCCACCGAAGGGATGGCCGCTCCTACTAACACCTCATTACGAATATTCACATTAGTTCACCCATTAACCCATCAAAGCGGTCTTTAGTTAAAGAACTCCACCGAAGGGATGGCCGTTCCCACTAACACTTTAATGAGATAACATGAACCGAAAATGGAAGGCCGTGGGGTCTTTCCTAAAACCCCTCTCCCACTTGATTATTTATCGCTAGGGTTTTATACTTTTTGACCTTTACATTGTTTTACTCAAAAGCTCTTTTTAAATCTAGCAAACTTGGTTAATTAAATTCATGACTTAAGTCATCTTAAAATCAAATAACCTTTGCTTTAAAACATTTGAGCAAATCCCTTCAAAGAGTCAAAAACCTATCTTGGGTTATGAAAACCCATAGGTAGCATCTAATTAGATTATAGTTTAGCCTTTTTTGGAAACCAAGGGTACCAAGATAAACTAAACCCTATCCAATTTTAAACCTTAGACATATAAAAGGTGCTGGTCTAAGTTCCGTTTAAAACAATTTGCCAAACTAAAAACAATCTAATACAATAAAGATGCCAATTTTAGAGCCTAATGGTGGCCATGTTTCTAGGTGACAATTATAGCAATTATATAAAGCATTCATCCATGCATTCCATATATAAAAGCAAATAAAAGTATGCATTCCTTGATGGCTCCTTGCTCTTAGGATTTCAAATCCTAATCGAATTAGGACTCCTCATGCATCTAGAAGTCTTGACTCCTTGATCTCCAAGGACTCCAATTTCTTGCAACCTTCTTGTCTTGAAACAAAACCAAAATTACATTGGAGATTCCTATGCTTTCCAAGAAAGCTTACATCAAGACTAGTTGGAATAAAATTAAGGAAACTTTACAACTTCCTATGATTGCTAACCGCGCAATCGTACACTTTCCAACTAATTAAAAAACATCCAAATCCACATAACAATCATGCGAACCATCAAGGATGCAATACATGGCTGCAAACAAAGAGGTTAGTGCATGCAAACTCACTATGTGCATCATTAAACAAATCTGGAAAATAAATTCCAGCAATGTTAATGAAACTTGCACACAACATGCATCACAACATAACTTTAATAGGGTGCCACCATACCCATAATCAATCTAAGATTAATTACACACAACATGGGATCATGATTTCACATGGAGTGGCTCTGATACCACTGAAGGAAACCGCGATTCAGATCTGAAACTTCTCAAAAAGAGACTACTATGGCTGATGCAAAGCATGACAGATTTTAAAAAATTTGATTTCTGCACTATGCAGCGGAAATCAGCCATAAAGAATCGCATGGAAACTCTATTAAATCATGATCAACAAGTGTATAATTAAAGGAGAATGAAGAAGACTCATACCTCGAAGATTTGTAGACTTCAAATCTCTGAAAAAATAGATCCAAAGGCCCGAACTCAGACTTGCAATTTGCAAACAAGTTGCTGGAATTTTCTTGCACTAGTATTGCCTTTGATCTTCTCCTCTATCTCACTTCCAAATCTGATTGGCTAAGATGGTGGGATCTTAATCTAGGAAACAAGAACTACTTCTCCAATGGAAAAACTCAGACCTTAAAGTTTCTTCTCTCAAGAAGAGAACCTCCAAAGGGCTGGGCGTGTGGCTCTCTTCTAGTGCTTCAAAAAGTGTTGGACGTCCAAGGCTTGTATGGTTTCTTTTATAGAAACTTTTGTGGAAACCTTTTCCATAAAGTTATCTCTCCTTATTCTAATTGATGTCCAAAAAGGAAAGACTTATTTCCTTTAAGAAACACTCCAATTTAGAAAAGGAAACCAAAAGGAACTTTCCATACAATTAGTAATCCTAGTTGTAGAACACTTACTAATTTTAAGTTCCTAATCCAAAAAGGAAACTAACTCATAGGAATACTAATCCAAAGAGGAGTCCAACTTTCCAAGTAGAGAGTCCTACTCAAAGTTAGAAACCTTACCCATGGAAAACCTATTATGGATGTCCCACATATCAATGCACACCATGGCCCACATATAATTTATCTAGAGTTAAATTCATGTATGCCATCAAAGGCCTATTTGAATTTAAACTCAAAATTATTTTTCCACTAAAATAATTCATCCTTATGTTATCTAAACATTTTAGGAAACCATGCCAATCTTGGTAAGTGACTAGAGAAGGGACCAAAAGACATATTTGCCATTGGCTCCCAAAATGACCAAAATGTCCATGCTAAACCCATAGCAACATTAAGACCATTTTAACCTTAACTCATTCCACTAAAGAGTTATGGTTGAACTCCAAGGACAAATATATATTATAATAAGCTCGTCATAAGATGACGGTTGTCTTCGACCTACTAAGTGTAATGACCTGAATGCCCCTCTATGTAACATCCATAATTGAGTCAGGTTATCACATGTACTATCAACCTTCCCGATTACATCTAAACCTTAGAACTTCATATCCTTAACATAATCATCATTCGAATATCATTCTCTTGATCCAGGGAGCGACCCACAAGTTCAATATCCATATGGAACATCCATATACTAAGATCTTAGATTTTGATGATTAATCGGATAATTCTAAGGGGACGATTATTCGATCATCAGATGGCATAGATTCTATATTGCATCTGCACGTCCCAACTGATCAAGACCGAGTACCCAAAACACAGAGCTGTTGACCCATGAAAAAGAATCTCACCCATAGCGAATTAAAGCACAAGAACTTGACTTCGTCAGTTCATCCACAAATGCTCAAGATTAAGAGCACCGGTTACTCAGTAGCATGAGGTGACTTGATCTCTTTTCTGTGATAGTACTATTTTAGAGATCACACCTACAATGGTCCTGTTCAATGCATGACACATGCACTAATGGGATAGATCCGGGAAAGCCCTCCCGTGACTTAGGTATGTCACCCTATATAGGAGAGTATCTCATTATAACTTCTACCAAGATGAAGTGCCCAGCTCCATCTTTCAGTTATGAACAAATATGATGTTTCCAGTTGTCCATGAATTAGACCTATCT
The DNA here is from genome assembly GCA_012931725.1 of Litsea cubeba. Classification (NCBI taxonomy): domain Eukaryota; kingdom Viridiplantae; phylum Streptophyta; class Magnoliopsida; order Laurales; family Lauraceae; genus Litsea; species Litsea cubeba. The sequence goes on along the minus strand of CM022954.1, from coordinate 33,064,625 downwards.
GTGTGTAGACACTACACACCTAATTCATTTACTAGAAACAATGGGCCTTACACAACCATACATATATACATGTTTAAGCATAAAAGAGTCTTTCTATTAAATAACCAGTTAAACATCCAGTAACAAAAGATGAGAATGCAGCTAGTGGGCTTTAGGGCATACACCAATCCCAACATGTAAATCGCCCAGAACCGCTGGGCGAACTGGGTGAGTGTCTCGCCCTACTTCATTTTTAGGGCGAGGATATCAGCATCGGTCTTGGGGGCGACGCTGTAGGCTTGGAACTTTTTCAGGAAGGAGAGCTAGAGCTCTCTCCAACTCGAAATAGATTTCTCTGGTAGAGTGCAGAACCACTTCAGAGGGAGGTCACTCAAACTGGAGGAGAAGATCTTGCAGTTGAGGTGGCCCTCGTTCCCCCAGATGGACATCTTTTGGGAGAAGTGATGGAGGTGAGCGGATGGGTCAGACAATCCGTCATTGGGGACGAACCGCGGGACAGAGAACTTCTTGGGCAAGGGAGTCCTCTCGATGTCCCGCGTGAAGGGAGAGGCCCCCAGATCGGTGGGGCCACAGATTTCTTGCTGGTCTTGCATCTCCAGGTTATGCTGAAGAGCTAGCTTGATGCGCTTGTCGAGCCGCTCCTGCACATCATCTTTCTCTGGCGTCAGCGCTCTTGATTTTCGCTTCGAATGACCTCGGCTATGGTGGCTATGAGCTCGTCCGTCGCGGCCATGATGGCTATGGGTGTTGCTCGAGCCTTGATCATGGGCCTGACTGCGCTTCTGATCCAGAAAGGCTCTCAGATCCTCACGGGTGGGCTGGACTACCTTGCTCTGGACAGCTCTCTTCTCGCCTTGGGGCTCTGAGGGCTGCCTTAGAGAGGCATTTTGCACCGCTCTCAGTTGCTGCTGGAGTTGGCGGATGATTCGCTCCTGCTCCTGGAGGAGAGCGTTTTGAGCTGCGATGTCTCCTCTGTCATCAGGAGGTTGCACACGACGTGGCTCCTCCACTGCCGCAACTTTGCCTTTGAGAGGGCGCTCACGTCGACGCTCGTCCCGTTGGGGAGACGCGACTTCATCGTCAGAGCACGAGGTCTCAACCCCCTCTTGGAAGGGAATCTCGACGAAGGGTCGCGAGCCTACGCGCTCCTCACCTGCTGACGCGCCATGCACCGTTCCGGGCCGTCCCTGAGGAGGGACATCCGTCGACGGGCCTGGACGCTCGAGTCTTGCTCTCAGGGACTCTTCGCCTTTCCTAGCTTTCGGAGGCATGGTTTCTGGGAAGATTGAGAAGGTTAGGAAGGTTGGGATAGTACTTTCCCACAGACGGCGCCAATTGTAGGTGCAGAAAAATATGACCCACAATAATCGGGGTGCCTCACAGGACTTATCCAAATGAAGAAGATGATCTGCTGCCTCCTAGCCTGAAAGAGAAGAGTAAACGGTCAGAGGACCCTAGCCTGAGTGGCGCAAGGCTCTCCGATGCCTAAGTCAGTGAGGGAACTGGAACAAAGGAAGGAGAGGAGGAAGAGAGGCAGAGTAACGACTCTCTGGTTTTTGGTGTGCATACCTGTAATGGAGATTGCTCCTCTTCTTATAGTAGAAAGATGCCTACGTTGCATGGGGGAGGCTCATGATGACGTCCTGGCATGTCCGGGGGCGTCATCATGTCAGCCCACCATTCATTAAATGAGGGTCCGATCAGCCCACAAAGTAATAAATACGGTCCATTCCAGCCCACGTTGCATTTAATGCCAGTCGGATCAGCCCATAACGCATTTAATGCGTGTCATGTTGGGCCAGATCTTGTTGGACGCCTTTGGCGATAGAGGTACCATCGGGTCCACCCTCGGGCCTTGCCCTGATTTGGTTTCAGCCGCTGGATGCCGCCCTGTCAGTGATCTGGCGAAGATTATGGACGGCTGGATGTCGCATCTGTCTCATTGGCTCACGCCCCTATTCCTCCACGTGTCCGATGGCGTGGCGGGTGAAGGGTGCGAGTGGAGATTCTCTCTTGCTTTGGCTTTCGTCCTGGCTCCTTTGGCCATGGTCAAGCTTTTAGTCGAGGTGGGCACCTGGGTAGCCGAGCTCGGCGATTACGGCCAAGACCTGTCTGACGTCGGCCGAAGCCTCTGCCCCGGTAGCCGAGGTGAGTCTGGTGCCACGTAGATGGCACGCGGGAGGCACGTGAGAATGCTTAATCCCATCTTACAGCCGTGGTTAGCATAATCCTGGAGTTTTGGAAATCTCCCCACACAATTCCCATTGAAAAAAAAGGTTGAACATTTTAGAACTCTTAAGCCTTCTTTGAGGTGTTTGGAGACAAGGAAAAAGGAGATGAACCAAGAGGGTCATTAGGAAAGCTAAAGCTTGGATTAATGAAGTTAAATCTCTAAGTAAGTTTTAGTTTTTTTAATCATATGTTTCATGCTTTGCTTAAATTATTGGTAAATGATTTTTAGCATGTTAACTATGATGTATTGAATTCATTACCTTCATTCTATCTTTGATTTGTGTTGTGATGAATTCTTTACTTTGATTCAATCCAAGTTTGTTTTAAAACTTTATTAATCATGCTTTCTCAAAATCTTTGATTTCCTTTTTAGCATGATTCTTTCTCTTGGTTGAATCTTACATTGTTGTTTTCATTCATTTGAATCTTAGTTAAACTCTTATTTTTGGAAACAACATTTCAGCAACACTTGATTAGTCTTAAACATTTTCATACAACTTGTGATCTTTAGATTTTCATATCATTCACAAGTTTGTAGTTGTTCAAGTGATATCCATTTGACTTCAACCATATCTTTATGTACATTAAACTTTTAATTGCTTTAAGCATATAATTGATTGAGCTCTCATTTTAAACTTGATTGAATTTTTCACACACACATATCATGAGCATTCATCTTAGCATTTCATAGAGTGTCGTGTGAGTTAGTTTTAGACTTTCATATCCGCCTATTTTAGAGGCAATTTTATTGAGCTTAATTGTATCTCTTAGAGTGTTTTGTGAAGACACTTCCTTGAGAGAAAATCTCTTGATTGTAAAGGTTATTGCTCAGCCTAAGAAAAACATTGTGTAAAGGTTATTGCTTAGCCTATAAAAACACATTGTAAGGTTATTGCTTTGCATAGAAAAGCATAGTTGTAGAGGTTATTGCTTAGCCTATTCAAAAGCATACATAGTGGAAATCCGGTGGGGTGTTGGATCACAAGCCAGTAGTGGATGTACACATTGAGGCCGAACCACTATAAATGATTTTGTGATGGTGCATGCTATTGGGATTGGTGTATGCCCTAAAGCCCACTAGCTGCACTCTCATCTTTTGTTACTGGATATTTACTGGTTATTTAATGGAAAGACTCTTTTCTCTTTAAAACATATATATATATGTATGGTTGTGTAAGGCCCATTGTTTCTAGTAAATGAATTAGGTGTGTAGTGCCTACACACAGATAGGTCTGATTCATGGAAACTGGAAACATCATATTTGTTCATAACTGAGAGATGGAGTTGGGCACTTCATCTTGGTATAAGTTATAGTGAGAGACTCTCCTGTATTCAGGGTGACTTACCTAAGTCATGGGAGGACTTTCCCGGATTTATCTCATTAGTGCATATGCAATGCATTGAACAGGACCATTGTAGGTGTGATCTCTAAAATAGTACTATCACTGAGAGAGATCAAGTCACCTCATGCTACTGAGTGACCAGTCCTCTTAATCTTGAGCATTTGTGGATGAACTGACGAAGTCAAGTTCTTGTGCTTTAATTCACTATGGGTGAGATTCTTTTAATGGGTCAACAGCTCTGTGTTTTGGATACTCGGACTTGATCAGTTGGGACGTGCAGATGCAATAAAGAATCTATGCCATCTAATGATGGAATGATCGTCCCCTTAGAATTATCCGATTAATCATCAAAATCTAAGATCTTAGTATATGGATGTTCCATATGGATATTGAACTTGTGGGTCGCTCCCTGGACCAAGAGAATGATATCTGGATGATGATTATGTTAAGGATATGAAGTCCTAAGGTTTAGATGTAATCAAGAAGGTTGATAGTACATTGGATAACCTGACTTGATTATGGATGTTACATAGAGGGGCATTCAGGTCATTACACTTAGTAGGTCGAAGACAACTGTCACTTTCTGACGAGCTTAATATCATATTAAATATTTATCCCTGGAGTTCAACCATAACTCTTTAGTGGAATGAGTTAAGGTTAAAATGGTCTTAATATTGCTATGGGTTTAGCATGGACATTTTGGTCATTTTGGGAGCCAAGGGCAAATATGTCTTTTGGTCCCTTCTCTAGTCACTTTCCAAGATTGGCATGATTTCCTAAAATGTTTAGATGACATCTGGTTGAATTATTTTAGTGGAAAAATAATTTTGAGTTTAAATTCAAATAGGCCTTTGATGGCATACATGAATTTAATTCTAGATAAATTATTTGTGGGCCATGGTGTGCATTATCATGTGGGACGTCCATAATGGGAATTCTATAAGGTGAGGTTTCCAACTTTGAGTAGGTCTCTCTACTTGGAAGGTTGGACTCCTCTTTGGATTAGTATTCCTATAGTAAAGTTTCCTTTTTGAATTAGAAACATAAATTAGTAAGTGTTGTGCAACTAGGATTACTAATTGCCAAAGTTTGTGGGATGTTCCTTTAGTTTCCTTTTCTAATTGGAGTGTTTCTAAAAGGAAATAAATCTTTAGATTATACTTTCCTTTTATGACATCTATAAGAATTAGAAGAGATAACTTTTTAGGAAAGGATTCCCAAAGTTTCTATAAAAAGGATGATGCTTCCCCCTTGGACGTCCAACACTAAGAAGAGATATATTCCACACGTCCAGCCCCCTTTATTCTTCTTTGAAGATAGTTCAAGGTCTGAGATTCTTTCCATAGAAAAAGGTTCTCAAAACCCATCTAGAAATCTAGATTAAGATCCCACCATCTTAGCCAATCAGATTTGGAAGTGAGATAGAGAAGAAGATCAAGAGCAACTCTACTGTAGAAAATTCCAGCAAGTTGTTTGCTAATCACAAGTCTGAGTTCGGCCCTTTGGATCTATTATTTCAGAGATTTGAAGTCTACAAATCTTCAAGATCAGATTTTTTTAAAACCTGTTTTGATACAAATCAGCCATAGACGTCTTTCCTCAGTCTTCCCAAGTTTGCTAGATTTAAAAGAGTTTTTGAGTAAACAATGTAAAGGTCAAATAGTATAAACCCTAGTGATAAATAATCAAGTGTGAGAGGGGTTTTTGGAAAGACCCCACGGCCTTCCATTTTCGGTTCATGTTATCTCATTAAGGTGTTAGTAGAAGCGGCTACCCCTTCGGTGGAGTTCTTTACTCAAGACCGCTTTGATGGTTTAATGGGTGAACTGATGTGAATATTCGTAATGAGGTGTTAGTAGGAGCGGCCATCCCTTCGGTGGAGTTCTTTACTGAAGATCACTTCTATAGAATGTCAATGAAGTGTTGGTGGGAGCGGCCATCCCTTCGGTGGAGTTCTTTACTAAAGTTCACTTCTAGAATGGATAAAAGTCACTTCCCTTCAGAGGACGTAAATCATAGACATTCTGGGAAATTTCATAAGAAATGGTAAAACACTTGACATAAGATGGTAATGACCTCTCCCTAGGAGTTAAGGGTTATTTTTCATATGAGGCCAAACCAATCAGTGATTGGACTACCTTTGGATATGTGTATCCAGATAGTGATAATCCAAGTAAGCATACCTTAATTCAACGTGACTGTAGGCTTGGCCATCCCTTCGATGGAGGGTCTATGAGGAGGTTGAAACACTTATACATTATGATTAGGGTTAAATAATGTAAAAAGTTTTGTGCTTTGCTTTTTCCTTTTATAACAAGCACCATATGCATATTACATATATACTGCCTGTCTAATTATAAACCGTTTCATATCCAGAGAGAGATGGGTAAAGATTCTTTTAGTCCGTTGATGTGCATTCTTCGTGAGAACAAACTGACTGGACCTAATTACGTAGATTGGAAGAGAAATCTTGACATAGTACTCACTGCTGAGGAGTACAAGTATGTCTTGTTGGAAACCTGTCCTGATATTGATGCTAATTCTACTGATGACCAGTTAGAGGCTGAGAAGAAATGGAAGAAAGCGAATAGTATGGCTAAATGCTACATGCTTGCTTCCATGTCCAACGTGTTGCAAACACAGCACGAGCATATGGACAGAGCCTATGAAATCATGATGTCCTTGTCTGAGATGTTCACAGACAAAAGCAGGCCAGCTAGGCAAGCTGCTATAAGGACTATCATGAATACTAGGATGGCTGAGGGAACACCTGTCAGAGAGCATATGCTCAAGCTGATGGATTGTTTCAATGTAGCTGAGATTCTAGGGGCTGAGATTGATGCAGAGAGTCAAACTGATATGATTCTCGAAACTCTGCCGGACTCTTTCAATCAGTTCAAGCTCAATTTCAATATGAGCAAGATGGACATGACTCAATCTGAGTTAATGAAAGAACTCCAGGCGGTGGAGGCTATCATGAAGCCCAAAGCCCAAGCTCACTTTTTCCAGTCTTCCTCTAAACTAAACCCGAAAGGGAAGAAGTTCAAGAAGAAGCAGAATAAGGGAAAAGGACAGAAAAAGGACAATACTAGTAAAAAGAAGGACAAGGGTACAGATGGAAAGCCCAAAGGGAAATGCTTCAAGTGTGGCCTCAAAGGTCATTGGAAGAAAGATTGTCCCAAGTTGCTAGCCTCAGTTAAGAAAGGTACATCTTTTCATACTACATTGAAACTTGTCTGGTGGTTGATTCTACTGATTCATGGATAGTAGACTCAGGAGCCACTAATCATATCTGCAATTCATTGCAGGGGTTTCAGATAATGCAGAAGATTGAGAAAGGAGAGTTTGCCTTTAGAGTTGGAATTGGAGCCAAAGTTTGGGCAGTTGCAGTAGGAGTTGTTTCCTTACATTTTCCATGTGATAGGATATTAGTTTTAAATAATGTTTTCTATGTTCCGGACATGAGGAAGAATTTAATTTCAGTTTCCAGACTCATTGAATTCAATTATTCAGTTTCTTTCCATTCTGGTGTTGATATCAGTAGAGATGGAAATATTATATGTTCCGGTAGAATGCATAACAACTTATTTTATATATATCCTATTGCTCCCACACTGCATAATGTACAACAAGAAAACTCAACTTCCCTTCAAAGGAAGGTATCTTCAATCAATAAGACATATCTTTGGCACTTATGTTTGGGTCACATTAACCTAAAACGGATCAGAGGTTGGTAGAAGATGGGCCTTTGAGCTCATTAGATTTCGAACCTTTTCCTCAGTGCGAATCTTGTCTCAAGGGAAAGATGACCAAAAGGTCATTCTCTGGAAAGGGACTAAGGTCAAAGGAGTTGTTAGAATTGATTCACACTGATGTGTGTGGTCCTATGAACAAACCGGCTCGAGGAGGGTATGAGTATTACATCACCTTCACTGATGATTACTCTAGGTATGGATATGTGTACTTAATGCGACGCAAGTCTGAGGCGTTTGATAAATTCAAGCAATTCAAGGCTGAGGCGGAGCTACAACTAGGGAAACATATCAAAGCCCTTCGATCTGATCGAGGTGGCGAGTACCTCCTGGGTGAGTTTAAAGAGTACCTCACACAACATGGGATTGTGTCTCAGTTGTCTGCACCGTGTACACCACATCAAAATGATGTAGCAGAGAGAAGAAACCGTACCCTTCTTGATATGGTAAGGTCCATGATGAGTCATGCAACCCTACCTATATCTTTTTGGGGATATGCCCTAGAAGCAGCAGCATACATTTTAAATATGGTACCTTCTAAATTAGTACCTAGGACACCGCAAGAAATGTGGAAAGGTCGAAAACCCAGTTTAAGACATATCCACATTTGGGGTTGTCCAGCCTATGTGCTGAATGATAAAGCTACCAAGCTGGAACTCAGATCGGAAATGTGCTACTTCATTAGGTATCCTAAGGGAACGAGAGGTGGCATCTTTTATCATCCAAAGGAGCAAAAAGTGCTTATCAGCACTCATGCTAGGTACTTGGAGGATGATTATATGATGCACCAAGAGCTTAGTTGTAAAGAAACCATTGAGGAGATTCTTCCGGGATCTCCTATAACATCTGTACCAGATCCTGAGGCGGTAGATGAACAGGTTATTCCTTTTAACACCCCGGAGCCTCGTCGTAGTGGGAGAATTTCTAGACAGCCAGAAAGATATCTAGGAGTGTTTTACAGACTCTGAAGATCTGGTTGAGGATCCTTCTAGTTATGATGAAACAGTAACGGATATAGATGCTGACATGTGGCAGTAAGCGATGAGATCTGAAATGGATTCTTTGTATTCCAATCAAGTCTGGGAACTTATAGATGCACCTGAAGGGATTAAACCCATAGGGTGCAAGTGGATCTACAAGAGGAAGAGAGGAGTGGATGGGAAGGTGGAAACCTTCAAAGCAAGACTGGTGGCGAAAGGATATACTCAGAAAGAGGGAATCGATTATGAAGAAACCTTTTCACCAGTGGCTATGCTTAAGTCCATAAGGATTCTCTTGGCCATTGCATGTCATTATGACTACGAGATATGGCAAATGGATGTCAAGACAGCTTTTCTTAATGGGAATCTTGACGAATGCATCTACATGATGCAACCAGAGGGCTTCATTGCTAGTGGCCAAGATAACATGGTTTGTAAACTCAAGAAGTCCATTTATGGACTTAAGCAAGCATCTAGAGCATGGAACATCAAGTTTAATCAGGCAGTCAAATCTTTTGGCTTTGATTAAAACATTGATGAACCATGTGTGTATAAGAAAGGAAGTGGAAAAGCAGTTGCGTTTTTAGTTCTGTATATAGATGACATATTGCTCATTGGAAATGATGTAGGTATATTGTCATCCACAAAGATTTGGTTATCCTCTCAATTTCAGATGAAGGATTTGGGTGAGGCCAGCTATATCTTAGGGATCAAGCTTTTGCGTGATCGCAAGAATAAGATATTAGCATTATCCCAATCTTCATATATTGAGAAGATATTGGTCAAGTTTAACATGCATGACTCCAAGAAGGGCTTGCTACCTTCTAGACATGGAGTACCACTGTCTTGAGATCAATGTCCAAAGACATCTGAAGAGATAGAGAGCATGAGGAGAGTTCCATATGCATCCGCTGTTGGAAGCCTCATGTATGCAATGTTATGTACTAGACCAGATATTTGCTTTGCCGTTGGCATGGTTAGCAGATATCAGTCAAACCCTGGACCTATGCATTGGACAGCTGTTAAGCATGTATTCAAGTATCTTTGGAGAACGAAAGATTATATGCTAACCTTTCGAGCAGATGATCTAACACCTTTGGCGTATACAGACTCTGATTTCCAATCTGATAGTGATGCCAGAAAGTCTACTTCAGGATACGTCTTTACTCTGTCAGGAGGGGCTATATCATGGAGGAGTGTCAAGCAATCCTGTACTGCTGATTCTACCATGGAAGCAGAGTATGTGGCGGCATCGGAAGCTGCGAAGGAAGCAGTATGGCTCAAAAAATCCCTATTGGAATTGGGAGGTTTTCCTGCAGTGCATAAACCGATTGTCATGTACTGCGACAACACTGGTGCTGTAGCACAGTGCAAAGAGCCCATGAATCACAAGAAAGGCAAGAACATTCAGAGAAAGTACCACTTGATCTGGGAATTCATTCAGGATGGAGAAATAGTGGTGGAGCATATTGCTTCAGCGAATTACTTAGCTGACCCATTCACTAAGACTCTTACTAAGAAAGTCTTTACTTCTCATGTTGAGTCTATGGGTGTTAGGTTAGGAAGTAGTGATCTTTAGTGCAAGTGGGAGTTTGTTGGGATTGGTGTATGCCCTAAAGCCCACTAGCTGCACTCTAATCTTTTGTTACTGGATATTTACTGGTTATTTAATGGAAATACTCTTTTCTCTTTAAAACATGTATATATGTATGGTTGTGTAAGGCCCATTGTTTCTAGTAAATGAATTAGGTGTGTAGTGCCTACACACAGATAGGTCTGATTCATGGACACTGGAAACATTATATTTGTTCATAACTGAGAGATGGAGTTGGGCACTTCATCTTGGTATAAGTTATAGTGAGAGACTCTCCTGTATTCAGGGTGACTTACCTAAGTCATGGGAGGACTTTCCTGGATTTATCTCATTAGTGCATATGCAATGCATTGAACAGGACCATTGTAGGTGTGATCTCTAAAATAGTACTATCACTGAGAGAGATCAAGTCACCTCATGCTACTGAGTGACCAGTGCTCTTAATCTTGAGCATTTGTGGATGAACTGACGAAGTCAAGTTCTTGTGCTTTAATTCACTATGGGTGAGATTCTTTTAATGGGTCAACAGCTCTGTGTTTTGGATACTCGGACTTGATCAGTTGGGACTGTGCAGATGCAATAAAGAATCTATGCCATCTAATGATGGAATGATCGTCCCCTTAGAATTATCCGATTAATCATCAAAATCTAAGATCTTAGTATATGGATGTTCCATATGGATATTGAACTTGTGGGTCGCTCCCTGGACCAAGAGAATGATATCTGGATGATGATTATGTTAAGGATATGAAGTCCTAAGGTTTAGATGTAATCAAGAAGGTTGATAGTACATTGGATAACCTGACTTGATTATGGATGTTACATAGAGGGGCATTCAGGTCATTACAATTAGTAGGTCGAAGACAACTGTCACTTTCTGACGAGCTTAATATCATATTAAATATTTGTCCCTGGAGTTCAACCATAACTCTTTAGTGGAATGAGTTAAGGTTAAAATGGTCTTAATATTGCTATGGGTTTAGCATGGACATTTTGGTCATTTTGGGAGCCAAGGGCAAATATGTCTTTTGGTCCCTTCTCTAGTCACTTTCCAAGATTGGCATGATTTCCTAAAATGTTTAGATGACATATGGTTGAATTATTTTAGTGGAAAAATAATTTTGAGTTTAAATTCAAATAGGCCTTTGATGGCATACATGAATTTAATTCTAGATAAATTATTTGTGGGCCATGGTGTGCATTATCATGTGGGACGTCCATAATGAGAATTCTATAAGGTGAGGTTTCCAACTTTGAGTAGGTCTCTCTACTTGGAAGGTTGGACTCCTCTTTGGATTAGTATTCCTATAGAAAAGTTTCCTTTTTGAATTAGAAACATAAATTAGTAAGTGTTGTGTAACTAGGATTACTAATTGCCAAAGTTTGTGGGATGTTCCTTTAGTTTCCTTTTCTAATTGGAGTGTTTCTAAAAGGAAATAAATCTTTAGATTATACTTTCCTTTTAGGACATCTATGAGAATTAGAAGAGATAACTTTTTAGGAAAGGATTCCCAAAGTTTCTATAAAAAGGATGATGCTTCCCCCTTGGACGTCCAACACTAAGAAGAGATATATTCCACACGTCCAGCCCCCTTTATTCTTCTTTGAAGATAGTTCAAGGTCTGAGATTTTTTCCATAAAAAAAGGTTCTCAAAACCCATCTAGAAATCTAGATTAAGATCCCACTATCTTAGCCAATCAGATTTGGAAGTGAGATAGAGAAGAAGATCAAGAGCAACTCTACTGCAGAAAATTCCAGCAAGTTGTTTGCTAATTGCAAGTCTGAGTTCGGCCCTTTGGATCTATTATTTTAGAGATTTGAACTCTACAATCTTCAAGATCAGATTTTTTTAAAACCTGTTTTGATACAAATCAGCCATGGACGTCCTTCCTTAGTGATGTTCAGATCTGAATCGCAGTTTCTTTCACATGCTATGTGGTGATTGGTTATCTAAGCTTCTACATTTTGATTTTTAATCATCACTTGTGACTAGTTAATTTTAAAGAAATTAAAATTGGTTTTAATTGGTCACTAAGTAGTAGCTTACCCTATTCACCCCCCCCCCCCCGCTAGGGTAGGGATCCCAGACTTTCAGTCCCTACAACACAACCATCTTCGTCAGCATAGGCTTGCCCATTTTAATCCTCCCAAACAAACTTCGCTGCGAGGACACCATTTATTGTGACCCTCATTGGGAAGACTCCCCTTCCTCCGCCTCCCACTACTTCTCCGCCATCGACCACCTCCTCGACCTCACCCTCTCCTCCTCCCCTCCTTCCGCCTTCCACACCAACCCCAACTCCTGAATCCTCATTCTCTCTATAGAAGAAGAAAAAAAAGGAACATGAACTAAGTAGAGAGCAGCAAAATCTCTCTCAATCCTGCGAATCGCTCTTCTACCCTACCCATCACCCCCATCCTTCTCCTCCATAAGCAGTCCCCCCTTCTCCTCATCCTCCTGCTGCGCGCTCTTCTTCTGCGCCTCCTTCGCCTTCAATCCCTGTAGCTATACATGATTATAATACGCCCCCTGCTGCACACACTGCACTCTCCTCCCTCTTTTTCTCCATCTCCCTGCTCTATCTCCCTGCTGCACCCACACTCACCCTACACACAACCCACCTGCTGCACGCCTCTATTGCATTGCCTCCATGCATCTAGCACCGAGCGCCCATCTCCTCTCTCATTTCTTCCTTTGTTTCTTTTATGCCCTAAGCACTGATTCAACATGTCCGAATTGAAGAAGGAGAGGGATAATACAAGATTTGAAATTTAAAAGTTTAAAATTTTATGCCTAAAACACTTAAAAGGGTAAATCAGTCATGAAAATTGTATATAGGGACCTCTCGCCGAAATATGTCTAGTTGCATGTGTTGGAAATTAGGTGGGCCTCTAGGATAGGTTTCAAAACTTTTTGAACCACTTGATACAGGGATCAACTATCCATAGGGCTATCAATGTTTCCAGGATGCAAACCCTCTATCTCATCTATCACGATCAGTAATATAATCTATCTAGGAGATAAAACATGCAACAAAGATCTATATCATACAAGAAAATAGATTATACCTTTGGAGCTCGGTTGTGCTCTAATGGAGAATTTGCTACTTTCTTTGATGACGAATCCTTTCGCGTATCAAATAGGTTTCTGCAAAACCCAATGGCCTTCCACGCTATTACCCGAATCAGAATCTCTTTTCTCAAGAAGATGGGTGGGATCTTCAAGAGAAGGCAACTAGGAACTTAAAGGAACTAGAAGAAGGAGAGAAGAGATGTGCAACTCTTGCACAAAGGGGGCTGGGCGTGAATTCCAAGGATGGACGTCCAAGCCCCCTTTGGTCCCTATTTATAGCTTTTGCAAACTACTCTTTACTAATTTAATTAGGAGTCTCACTTCCAAATTAATTAGTAACTTTCTTCTCTTTCTTAATTACAATAGAAGTCTCACTTCCATTAATAATTAGAAACATACTATTACCACTATTAGAAGTCTCACTTCAAATAGAAATAGTAACTTTTCTTTTAGAGTTCAACTAGAATTAGTATTCGTCTGATGATTGGGCTAGCATGGGGACCACTAGGGATTCCTTAGAAAGCTGGCTCCAACTGGGACACGCGACCTCACATCTCATGTGCAATCCGGGCCCACAGTTAATTGCAAATAATTCCACTATATAAATACAATTGAACTCCAGTCTTAGGAAATTACATAGAAGACCCTAAACTTCCCTATTACCACAAGTAGGCCCCTCCATCAATATCCATGGATCAATTGGACCTGTCTTCCAAACTAGATCCATAGCTTATTATCCTTGAGCCCCAATTAATTATAATGATCAATGGTACCTTTCAAACTAACTCTTAATCGGAATGGGTGTATACTTCCAATGATTAAATCCATTAATTGGCACAAGGGGATATTAGAGATGGATTCCATCTTGACCATTGAATGTTCTCAGAGCTCTACTACCACGTACCCAAATCACCGAGGTGTTGACCTACAATTGGCCTCACTCATTGGTGATTCAAAGCAAATGAATAGATAGAAAGTTGAGTTCATTAATGTCTCAGGATTGAGAGCTTACTGCTAGGGAATTATGAGAAAAGACCTTAATATAAAGACAGTGTTTATAAGGTGCTTCTCATGGTCCTTCAATACATCCAATGTACCAGCACTATGATCCAGAATCTTTCATTCTGATGATCGAGACAAATCACACTATCTCATAGTGATCAAAATGCTGCAACCTTGTCAGTATGAGATGTCCAGTCTCATTACTGGTTGTGAAGATATTCAAGTATAAGATTTATTATACATGTCTCCCGTATGTGGAACTCATCCATACACATGTATTATATTTAGTATACTTATGGACCCCGGTTCATCTCATGAACCATTATGTCATTCGCATTGGTTATGTGCAAGTATATAGTTAAACACCATTCATCTCATGCAATGGAAAGCATGAATATATTGATTAATAAAGAAATAAATCAATTTATTACATCATATGCTGGTATTGAGACCATAAAACTAACAATCTCCCACTTGGGCTCAATGCCAGTCTGGGGTGGCATCTAATGCCCATCCCGTCTACATGCTGCTCAAAGACTTTGGTGGTCAAAGGCTTAGTAAAGGGATCTGCCAGATTGTCTGCAGAGGCTATCTTAGTGATAGCAATATCACCTCTCTGCACAATCTCTCTGACCAAATGATACTTCCTCTGTACATGCTTTTGGCTCTTATGGCTCCTGGGTTCCTTGGACTGTGCGACTGCCCCGCTGCTGTCACAGTAAACTGTGAGCGGCTGTCGCGCAAAAGGTACCACTCCAAGTTCCAGAAGGAATCTTTTGAGCCATACTGCTTCTTTAGCTGCTTCACAAGCGGCTACATATTCAGCTTCCGAGGTGGAATCAGCGGTACATTCCTGTTTAATACTCCTCCAGCTAATAGCTCCGCCACCAAGCATAAACACATATCCAGAAGTTGATTTCCTGGAATCCTTATCTGACATAAAGTCAGAATCCGTGTATCCGACTGGAATCAACTCATCACTGCCATAAATCAACATGTAATCTCTAGTCCTTCTCAAGTATTTGAGAATACATTTTACAGCAGTCCAATGATCAGGCCCTGGGTTAGACTGATATCTGCTGACTAGGCCCACTGCATGACAGATATCCGGTCTAGTACATATCATAGCATACATGAGGCTACCCACAGCCGAAGCATATGGTATTGCTCTCATTTGTTCCTTTTCCTCAGGTGTCTTGGGACACTGATCCTTGGAAAGGTTCATTCCATGCCTGAAAGGTGTGATACCTTTCTTGGAATCTTGCATAGCAAACCGTACTAGTACCTTATCTATGTATGCAGCTTGGGATAAGCCTATCATCCTATTTTTCCGGTCTCGATGGAGTTTAATCCCTAGGATGTAGCTTGCTTCTCCCAAGTCCTTCATATCAAAAGTCTTAGCCAACCAAACTTTCACTGTTGACAACAGTCCTATGTCACTCCCTAGGAGTAGGATGTCATCGACATATAATACCAGAAAAACTACCCTGCCTCCTTCAGTTTTCATGTACACACATGACTCATCCGGATTTTGACAAAAACCAAATGACTTGATTGCCTCGTCAAAACGGATGTTCCAACTCCGGGATGCCTGCTTCAGTCCATAAATGGACTTCTGCAGCTTGCAAACTCTTTGCGCTTGGTTTTTAGCTACAAAACCGTCTGGTTGCATCATATAGATGTCTTCCTCAAGATGGCCGTTGAGAAACGCCGTCTTGACATCCATTTGCCAAATCTCGTAATCAAGATGAGCTGCAATGGATAAGAGTATCCGGATGGACTTGAGCATGGCCACCGGCGAAAAGGTTTCCTCATAATCGATCCCTTCTTTCTGAGTATAACCTTTCGCAACAAGCCTGGCCTTAAAGGTCTCCACTCTTCCATCCGGTCCTCTCTTTCTCTTGTAGACCCACTTGCACCCAATAGGTTTAATATTGGCAGGCAAGTCCACAAGTGTCCAGACCTGATTAGAGTACATCGACTCCATCTCAGCTTTCATAGCTTCTTGCCAACGTCCCGAGTCTATGTCGTTGATTGCTTCATCATAGTTACAGGGATCTTGTTCTTGCTCTTCTGGGATTGCCTCGTAAGACTCTCCCAAAAGTGAGAACCTTACAGGGGGTCTGATAATTCTCCCACTACGATGAGGCACTGGTGTAACAACTGGGTCAGGTGTGGGTGGATTCTCTTCAAGTTCGGTTAATTTTGGATTTGGAATTGATTGCTCTTGAATTTCTTCCAAGATAACCTTTTCTAAAGATTTTCGGTCATTCATATAATCTTCCTCCAGAAAAACCGCATTGGTGCTGACAAGCACCTTTTGCTCTCTGGGATTATAAAATAACCAACCTTTAGTTCCTTTGGGATATCCTATAAAAGTGCATACTTCCGACCTTGTTTCCAACTTATCCGTCTTAACCTTCAGCACGTGTGCCGGACAACCCCAAATGTGTAAATGTTGTAGACTAGGCTTTCGCCTAGACCACAACTCCCGGGGAGTCATAGGTACAGACTTAGATGGTACGAGGTTTAGTATGTACATTGCAGTGTCTAAGGCAAAACCCCAAAAGAATATAGGTAATCCTGAGAAACTCATCATAGACCTGATCATATCTAAAAGAGTTCTGTTCCTTCTTTCTGCTACTCCATTCTGTTGAGGCATACCAGGAGCAGACAACTGGGATAGAATCCCATTCTCTGATAAGTATCCCATAAAGTCAGCAGAAAGATATTCTCCTCCTCGATCTGATCGAAGGGTCTTGATACTTTTACCTAATTGCTTTTCCGCTTCCGCTCGAAACTCTTTGAACTTTTCAAAAGCCTCGGACTTGCGGTGCATAAGGTATATGTATCCATATCTTGAGTAATCATCGGTGAAAGTGATGAAGTACTCATATCCTCCTCTGGCTCTAACGTTTATGGGTCCACACACATCAGTATGCACTAATTCCAATAAATCTTTGGCCCTATTGCCCTTAGATGAAAAAGGTCTTTTGGTCATTTTGCCTTCCAAACAAGACTCGCAGACAGGCATTGGTTCTACCACCAATGAAGGCAAGATACCATCTTTCACTAGCCTGTCAATCCTGTTTAGGTTTATATGACCTAGCCTCAGGTGCCAAAGTTTTGTTGGATTAGATGAAGGTGATTTCCTCTTTAATGATGGTCTATTAATTGTTTCGGTATCATGTATCTCATACATTGTGGGAGTTAACAGATAAAGTCCATTGATTACCTTGCCAGAACAAATAAAAGTACCGTTCCTCTTTATGACAACTTCAGTACCAAAAGTAATAGAATAACTTTTATTCACCAAACTAGAAACTGAAATTAAATTCCGTCGTAAAGACTGGTACATATAGAGTGTCTGACAAAACTAATTTATTATCTGAAAAACATAAAGTAATAACTCCTACTGAAACCGCTCATGCCTTAGCATCAGATCCTAGGTTGACAATGACTTCCCCATCACTTAGCCTCCTGGTTTCCTTGAACCCCTGCAACGAGTTACATATGTGATTAGTTGCACCGGAGTCAACACACCAGGATTCCGAAGTACTAGTTGCAAAACTAACTTCAGAAACAAGTGACTCAATCATACCTGGGGTCTTCTTCTTAGACAGATAATCAGGACAATTCCTCTTCCAATGTCCTGTCATACCACAATGGAAACACTTTCCTTTTGTACCTGCACCCTTAGCCTCTGCCACACCACCAGTAGCACCATTCTCTGCTTTAGGACCTTTGGGAACTGATTTCTTCTTGCCTTTCCGCCCTTTGCCTTTCGGCTTGGACTTGGCATTTGACTTTTCTGTCATCAGGGCAGTTGGCTTTTTCATGATCCCTTCAGTTGCTACCAGCTGGCTAGACAGCTCAGCTAGAGTCAGATTCATTCTGTTCATATTATAATTGACCTTAAAATTGTTGAATGAATCTGGTAGCGACTCAAGGATTATGTCAATCTGCGATTCTGCATCAATCGCAGCACCCAGTATATCCAACTCATTCAATGAGTCCATCATCTTAAGCATGTGGTCCTGTACTGGTGTACCCTCAGCCATCTTGGTGCTTATAAGCACCCTCATAGCTGCCTGCCTAGCAGGCCTGCCCTGTTCCGCAAACATCTCCTTCAAGTTCGATATCATATCGTATGCAGTCTTAAAGGATTGATGTTGGTGTTGCAAAACACTAGACATGGATGCCTGAATATAACATCTGGCCATCTCATCGTCTTTGATCCACTTAGCATAAAGGTCTTTCTGTTCCCGTGATGCATCTGGCATAGGCTCATCAAGGGGGGTTGTGGTAAGGACATATTTGTATCCTGAAGCAGTCAGGACAATATCCAGATTTCTTTTCCAGTCCACGTAGTTGGATCCCACCAATTTGTTCTGGTTGAGGATGGTCGCAAGTGGATTGAAAATATTCGAATTCATACTGTATAAATTAAAACACATAACCATATATTCAATTAAAAGAATATGAATGACATTAAGTTTTAGTATTTTACTAAATTTATGTGGGAATCCTCATAACCACTAAATTTAGAATACATCGGAATCCCAATCTACTAGGGCATGCCTCCTTAGGGAGTGCAAATGTCCTTGGATTGGTGCGGATCAAAGTTTGTCAAAATTAAAATTAAGACTAACTATTCATGATCCCCATCATTCATTATCAACTAGGTATCTCATACCAAATAATGTATGACTCCCGATTAGCTTTGGTTTCTAAAATACATGAGGCAAATCCTTGGGGATACTACATCATTATTTTAGTTAAGTGTGACCCACCAACTAATATTGCATGACAACCGCAATGGGCAGCTCCTCCTTGGGGAGTGAACCCCCACCACGTCTCACCAATACTATCCAAAGGAGATCCATATCTAGTAACCAGACAAATAGAAGCCCTCCGTGGGGAATGGCCATTCTAAAGATGGCGCAAGGCTAATACTTTCCTTACAATGGACCTATGGTGGAAAACCATGGGGATTTCTAAAATTAAATGCCCCGCTCCCACTTAATATTTTAGAATTGAGGATTTCCTTTTTAAGGTATTAAGGCCCACATATAATTATGAACATCAAATCATCTCATGATATGATCTAAGATTGGTTCCAAGTCAAGTTATTATAAGGAAAGTCTAGTTTCTAAAATTAGTGTTACCAATGTGTCCATCTCATGAGTCATCAACACTAATTAGAACTTTTTCCAAAAATAATTTGATTTGACCAATTTTAGTAACTTGTTATGTTTGGATCAGATTTGGAAACATTCTAAATAAAGCATTCAACTATAAATAGAAAACGCTAAAATTAGAAACTAGTCCTCTCCTCCACATGGCCCAAGCGGAATAGACTTCTTGGACTTCTAGACTTTCCAAAAACTTGGAATTCCTCAGACTCTTTGGGAAACTCCAAAACACCTTTGGTAAACTTCAAACTCTTTGATTAGGAGTCCAACTTCACTTTCCTTCTTAGTCTCGGACATCGCCAGAATTTACAAATTAAGAAAATTACATAAATTCCTATGTCTCTACGATGAGACTTACATGATAATCTATTAATGGAAATAAAAAGGCACATAGGGAATTTCACCATGCCTTGCCCTGAATCGGGAAACCAAGGAAACCATGATGCCCTTTACAACTTGCCAAAAATAAACATTCAACCATAAAAGAAAGTAAAAGACTTGTGGGCCATATGGAGAGGACATGATAACCTGCATGTTAGTATCTCATACTAGCAAAGCAACTCACAAAGCCGGGTTACCAAACAATAATGGAAAGATAGGATGCTAAATATTGCCACTACTATGATTCATGCCCCCTATGCAGAGGGGGTCCGGGGGTGTCCCCCGGCGGGGGTCGAGCTGCCCGGTCAGCTCGCGGGGGCGCAGGGGCAGCGCCCCCGAAACAAAAACAAAAACTGCAATCTCATATGTCAGTCTGTTCGGTTTTTCTATTTCATGTCCAAACATCTCCAGAACTCTTCTGAAGACTCCTAATGGCTTCCTACCATCATTCCATCATTGTTAAACCCTTATGTGACTCTCCAAACATAGGTTTACCAATTATCCAAGAAAAACCATCAAAACTGATCCGTACATAGCCCTTGATCTATCATCTTCGCATCTCATGTAAAGATTAGATCAAGCTTACTGATCTAACATGATAAGAGATGAGGTAAGGCTCTGATACCAATTGTTGGAAATTAGGTGGGCCTCTAGGATAGGTTTCAAAACTTTTTGAACCACTTGATACAGGGATCAACTATCCATAGGGCTATCAATGTTTCCAGGATGCAAACCCTCTATCTCATCTATCACGATCAGTAATATAATCTATCTAGGAGATAAAACATGCAACAAAGATCTATATCATACAAGAAAATAGATTATACCTTTGGAGCTCGGTTGTGCTCTAATGGAGAATTTGCTACTTTCTTTGATGACGAATCCTTTCGCGTATCAAATAGGTTTCTGCAAAACCCAATGGCCTTCCACGCTATTACCCGAATCAGAATCTCTTTTCTCAAGAAGATGGGTGGGATCTTCAAGAGAAGGCAACTAGGAACTTAAAGGAACTAGAAGAAGGAGAGAAGAGATGTGCAACTCTTGCACAAAGGGGGCTGGGCGTGAATTCCAAGGATGGATGTCCAAGCCCCCTTTGGTCCCTATTTATAGCTTTTGCAAACTACTCTTTACTAATTTAATTAGGAGTCTCACTTCCAAATTAATTAGTAACTTTCTTCTCTTTCTTAATTACAATAGAAGTCTCACTTCCATTAATAATTAGAAACATACTATTACCACTATTAGAAGTCTCACTTCAAATAGAAATAGTAACTTTCCTTTTAGAGTTCAACTAGAATTAGTATTCGTCTGATGATTGGGCTAGCATGGGGACCACTAGGGATTCCTTAGAAAGCTGGCTCCAACTGGGACACGCGACCCCACATCTCATGTGCAATCCGGGCCCACAGTTAATTGCAAATAATTCCACTATATAAATGCAATTGAACTCCAGTCTTAGGAAATTACATAGAAGACCCTAAACTTCCCTATTACCACAAGTAGGCCCCTCCATCAATATCCATGGATCAATTGGACCTGTCTTCCAAACTAGATCCATAGCTTATTATCCTTGAGCCCCAATTAATTATAATGATCAATGGTACCTTTCAAATTAACTCTTAATCGGAATGGGTGTACACTTCCAATGATTAAATCCATTAATTGGCACAAGGGGATATTAGAGATGGATTCCATCTTGACCATTGAATGTTCTCAGAGCTCTACTACCACGTACCCAAATCACCGAGGTGTCGACCTACAATTGGCCTCACTCATTGGTGATTCAAAGCAAATGAATAGATAGAAAGTTGAGTTCATTAATGTCTCAGGATTGAGAGCTTACTGCTAGGGAGTTATGAGAAAAGACCTTAATATAAAGACAGTGTTTATAAGGTGCTTCTCATGGTCCTTCAATACATCCAATGTACCAGCACTATGATCCAGAATCTTTCATTCTGATGATCGAGACAAATCACACTATCTCATAGTGATCAAAATGCTGCAACCTTGTCAGTATGAGATGTCCAGTCTCATTACTGGTTGTGAAGATATTCAAGTATAAGATTTATTATACATGTCTCCCGTATGTGGAACTCATCCATACACATGTATTATATTTAGTATACTTATGGACCCCGGTTCATCTCATGAACCATTATGTCATTCGCATTGGTTATGTGCAAGTATATAGTTAAACACCATTCATCTCATGCAATGGAAAGCATGAATATATTGATTAATAAAGAAAAGAATCAATTTATTACATCATATGCTGGTATTGAGACCATAAAACTAACAGCATGGACTATAGGCCTTAGAGGAAAAGTTGATGCACTAGAGGCCTTACAAGACATCTATGAGGGACCTTTTGCTAATTTGCTCTAAATTTAAATAGCTAAGTTGGTCCCACTATATTTGAGCATACATTTTAAATATGATTTTCTCAATCTTAGGTGGGACCAACTCCTATTAGATTATAATCTTAGAAAAGTTCGCTTAAGAAGATGTTGTTTATTATAAGCAGCAAGGATATTACACCTTGACTCTTCACCTTGTTTATGACATTGGCTAATTAATGGCTATCACCTACGGTGGTGTGCTATCAACTATTCATGCCTACCATAAGCACTGCGGCCATCAAAAAACAAAAAATAACTAAATAATAGATTTTTCACCATCCATGTCTACCATAGCATCGTGGCCTATTAAATGGTCACAGGTAACCAATCAACACACGTTAAATTATTTTTTTATCAATAGGTTTTCATTTATTAATTATGGGTGGAATTGATTACATGTGATCATCAACCCAATATATGCCCGACCTCACTTGAGCGAGATACTAACTCTTAGTCCTAGAATAAGGAGTAAATAACTATTTTCAGTGGTTTGGATTCATTATGGTGAGCCCTATTATTTTCATATTTTAATGGTCCTTAAAGTTTTGAGGAATTATCTTAAAAAATATTGAAGTATTTTCAAATTTAGGAGTTTCTTATTAGGCATAAGAAAAAAACCTTTGCGAAAATAAAATAAATTTATTTTTAAATTATAAATAAATAAATATAATAATATTATTGTTCCCTATTTTTGTCGATTGTCACTTGCTTCCCAGACAAAAAAGATCTTGGTTTTGCCATAATTCTTTGATAAAATTCATGTTAGTCTCTATGAATTTTCTTAAAGTTATATCCTTCATGTAATAGCATATATAGTAAGTGGCATCCATTTGTATATCCGGAATTTTGAAGGGGAAGTTCCTCATGGTTCCAAAAATATAGTTATTCCAAATGATGGGTAATACCTTATAAGGCATATTTTTCATGTAAATTGAATTCCCAGGAATTCTAACAAATATATTTTTAAAAGCGGTTAAAATTAAAGCAAGATAAAATCTAAAAATGACCATCAAATAATCTGCCCTTCAATGTAAGATGAATCGAGAGAAGATGGGAAATGAATACCCAGCCATCGCCCTAATAAATCAATCCTGGGAAAGCCAGGGTCCTATCTACATTTTCACCTTATAGCCTTCACCTTCCATCTCTTTAGTGTTCCTTTGCCTGAGCCCTATTTGCAAACAAAGCGAGGCCTAGAGTTTTGAATCCTTGTATAAACATCTTAGGATCTCTATTTAGTGCGAATGAACTATCATATCCACCATGATCCCAACTAAATCTAGTTCTCTAATTTAAATCATGAGCAAAAGGTACCCATGCTAAGCACAGGTAAGCAGAGGACATTTGCAGTATAAAATTTATATATACATAATATGTATTTTTGGTAAATAAGGAATTTCATTAAAAGAAAAAGGAAAGAAACACAAAAGCAAAAAATAAGGAGGACAAAGACACAAACAAATATATAATTCATATATTATGTATATACATAATAGGATATATCTATTTATATTCCTATATATCATAATTGAAGAGCAGAGAGAGGAAGTGAACGAAAGAGGAATTAAAAAAAAATAGAATCATAAATCAAATGGCAAGGTGGACTCCATAGTTTGTCATGCATGATCAACTAGCAAAACAGGCATGTGCTAAGCCAGGGCCCAAAAATAAAAAAAAAATATTTAATTTAGGGCTCCTTTTGAGATACTAATTAATGAAGATAAAGCAAGTCTAAAACAAAAAATATACCATTATCGATTTTAAATATTAAAATTTAAGATTATTTTGAAGAGAAAATAAATCTAAAAGAAACAAATATATTATCTAATGGAAAGATAAAAATCTAAAATAGTTTGAGTTAAAAAAATCAAGATTCCAAATTAGTTATGGGGAGACTGTCAAACTATATAAACAACCGTAAAAGAGAAAAATGTTGTTAGGAACATTATCCACTAAACAAGAACTATAAAAATACATGTTACAATTAGTTTAGTCCATCTATACTTCCCTTAGCTATGATACAATGGGATTATTATATCACCGCATCAACCTTAGGTGGGATGTTATTGGGATTAGTGTATCTCACTATGCGACTATGTGTTAGATTGTATGACCTCAATCCAGTGAATAATCTGATAAATTGATTTGTTTCATTAATTAATTTATATTTTCATGCTTTATTCATGAGATGAATGGTAATTTAATTCTATGTTTGCACATGACGAATACAAAATGACATGATGGTTGATGAGATGAACCGGAGCCCACAATTATCTAGGATGTGATCCATGTATTTGGATGAGATCCACATACAGGAGACATAAATCACCAATCTTATACTTAAATTGATTCACAGCCAGTGATGAGATGCAGTGATGAGATAGGGCATCTCATCTGATAAGGTTGCATCATTGTGATCACTATGAGATAAGTGTCATATGTCTCGATCATCAGAGTGTAAGACTCTGGATCATTGTGTTGGTACATTGGATGTAC
Organism: Litsea cubeba; assembly: GCA_012931725.1. Lineage (NCBI taxonomy): Eukaryota > Viridiplantae > Streptophyta > Magnoliopsida > Laurales > Lauraceae > Litsea > Litsea cubeba. The sequence continues at coordinate 33,040,177 of CM022954.1, read as the reverse complement.
TGAAGGACAATGAGTAACACCTTGTACAAATCTGTCTTTGATTAAAGGACTGTTTTCATAATTCCCAAGCAATAGGCTCTTAATACAGAGAGATTAATGGAATCAAGTTTCTACTATACATTTACTTTGAGCCATCAATGAGTGAGGCCAATTATAGGTCAACACCTCGATATCTTAGGTATGTGGTAATGGGGCTGCGGGAACATTTAATTCTCAAGATGGAATCTATCCTCATAAATATCCCCTTGTGCCAATTAATGGATTTTATCTTTAGTGAGTACGCACCCATCTCAATTAAGAGTTAATTGGATGGTACTGATGATTACTATGATTAGTTGGGTCACAAGGATAATAAGAGATGGATCTATTTTGGTCGGACAGATTTATTCCAATAGAGATTCATGGATATATTTGATGGAGGGGCCTACTTGTAGTAATTGGGAGGTTTAGGGTCTTTTTTTAATTATTCCTAAGATTGGAGTGCAATTGCATTTAATTAGTAGACTTATTTGCAATTAACTGTAGGTACGGAGTTCACATGAGATGTGGGGTCCAAATTCCTAATTGTAGCCAGATTCTAAGGAATCCCTAGTGGTCCCCATGGTAGCCATAATGAGAGAAGGTTACTAATCTCATTAGAACTCTTAAGGAAAGGAAGAGTAAGATACTTACTAAGAATGGAAGTAAGACTTCTAGTCTTGGTCCAAGAGGAGGTGTGCCAAAAATTATAAATAAGAGGCAAGGGTTAGAGATCCCTACACACAATAATCTCTCAAGTTCCTCTCTCTCTTCCTCCTCTCTCTCCTCTGGTTTCCTACTAGAGATCTAGGGCTTTCTTCTACTTGGAGATCACACCATTCTCCTTTAGAAGTTCTCTAAGAGGGTCATAGCATGGAAGAACACAAAGGCAAGGGAGATCAAAGGTTTGCGAAAAGAGTTTTTGTAGAGATCAAGTTCTCGATTAGAGCACAACCAAGCTCCAAAGGTATAGATCTATCATCTATTTGATTTAGTAGATCTAGTTATGTTTGTTGCTTCTTGTTCTATCTTCTTGATGGATGTTTGATCTTAATGCTTGAGATTAGGGTTTTAGATCTTGGGCTTGGGTTCTTGGTTTTATAGATATTTGATCCCTGCATCAAGTGGGTCAAAAGTTTTGAGTATCTATCCACGATGCCCACCTACTTCCAACACTTTGATCATGGGCAATGAGATTAGAGCATCTCGCGTGGGGTAACTAAGATCGGAGAAAATTTTGGTCGTTGTCTCAATCAATAGGATAATCATGATTTTTGTGTCTTGAATTTATGGGGCCTACCATTAGATTAATCATCTCTCTCTCTCTCTCTCTCTCTCTCTCTCTCATTTTGACTCATTCCTTCCACTTTCTAGTTTTGACTCATTCCTTCCACTTTCTTTCCTTTATTTATTTTAAGGTAAAATATTATTTTACTAACAAATGGAACCACTTGATAAAAAAACCAATATAAAAATCTCACTAACTAAACAAAATCAATCACCCAAGAATCACATTATTTTCTTGGCTAAATGGCAAATGGTTGTATAAAGAAAAAAGGGAAATACGAAGCTTATGGATCAAGAATCCCAAAAGAGCACATCAATATCTATATATATATCTTGAAAGGTAAGTATAGGTTTTATTGAAAAAAGCGAGAACTCCTGAAGTACAACAATCATAAGATCATGATGGTACCTATTAAAAAAAAAGCCCACATCCCGCACATTAAGAATGCCAACTGAACTACGTAAGAAATAAAACAGCATATGACTCAATCATACAATTAATCCCTTTAATTCCATTGCAGTAAACTGTGAAGGACCAATGCTAAGTCCCTTCATTTTTTTTTTCTTTTTTTGATAGAAAAACTCACTTGAATATTATTAAGAAGCCATCACAGCATCAACAAATACATATTGCTTGACTGGGCCTTGCATAGAATGCCACCACACCATCATATTGTCAACATGCTGACCATGTCTAGCCAAATTGTGAGTTATTGCATTCCCATCTTTACCCACATGCTGCACTTCAAAATTATTGATACGGTTCAGTAGATCTTTTATCTCTCCAAAAAGGGGTCCTTGTCTTGCTAGGTTTGGGCCGAAAGACTTCAACACATCCACCACCCACATGGAATCACTTTCTAGAATAATATTGTTCACCCCATTATAACATGTCAATTGGAGAAAGCTCTTAATGCTGCTAAGGCCTCAATGTCATCAGCTTCATCCACCCTATTTTTTTGTCTTGCTCATGGCCATAATCATATTGCCCTTTTCATCTTTAAGAATAACCTCAACTCCCGCTCTCTAAAGCTTATCGAATATTGCACCATCCACATTAAGCTTTAAGACTCCTGCCGATGGAGGTTTCCAACATAGAATTTTCTCTTTTTCTGAGACTTCTCTTATAAATACGAGTGCATTTAAAGGACTGTAGCAAAGTTCTTGAATCGTTAACAACATGCCATGGATCCAAGATTGCACCATTGTGGGTAATGAAATTTCTCCTATTCCATAATCCCCACTTTATGGTAAAGGAAAGTTCCAAATCAAAAGATGGGTCCTTTTCAACTAGTTCCCATGAAAATAATCCAAACCTACTCTGTGTAATCTAGGAGAAATATACATCAGGAAAATAATCCCTCCACGTCCAGTGTAGATGAGGACATGAAAACAAAGCATGCATACCTTCTTCCATCGCTCCGGCACAGAAAGCACATGTGGCCTTATCAATGGTGTATCGTTTGAAAAGATTAGCCTTAAAATAGGCAATATATCTGTACATGTTCTCCATGCAAAATTTTTGACCTTGTTTGGAATCTTCAAATTCCATAACTGCAACCAAAACTTCCTTCGCTCCCCCGAGATGGAATTCTCACATGTGCACCTTTTTTCAGAAGTCTTAATGCAACAATATAAGCACTTTTAATGGAGAATCCTCCCAATTTATTATCTTCCCATACCATGGTATCATTTGACATATTAGAACTCAAAGGAATCTTTAGGATCCCTTCATTTTTGCAAATAGAGGCCTTAGAAAATAAGCGAAGAGATGTGTGTGGGGCATTTTCAGATACCAAGATTACCCTAGTTTCGGTAAAAGTACTGGCTTGGCATGTCTCGGTAATAGTGCCAGACACCATCCACCTTGGCAGTGGTGCCAGGTGCTCCCACCTCAGCCAGGTGCTTCCACCTCGGCCAGGAGCCAGAATGCTTCCACCTCGGCCAGGTACTTCATCTCGGCCAGGTGCCAGAATGCTTCCACCTTGACCAGGTACTTCATCTCGGCCAGGTGCTTCATCTCAGCCAGGTACTTCCACCTCAGCTAGGTGCTCCATCTCGGCAGTGGTGCCATAATGTTAACCGAGACGAGCATGTTAGTTTTATGGACTCAATCCAGTAGATGATATAATAAATTGATTAATTTCTTTATTTATCAGTATATTCATGCTTTCCTTTCATGAGATGAATGGTGATTTATTATATACTTGCACATAACCAATACGAATGACATGATGGTTCATGAGATGAACCGGGGTCCACAAGTATATTAGATGTAATACATGTGTATGGATGAGATCCACATACGGGAGACATGTATGACAAATCTTATACTTAAAATATATTCACAACCAGTGATGAGACTGGACATCTCATACTGATAAGGTTGCAGTACTTTGATCACTATGAGATAGTGTGATTTGTCTCGATCATCAGAATAGAAGATTCTGGATCATAGTGCTGGTACATTGGATGTATTGAAGGACCATGAGAAGCACCTTATAAACACTGTCTTTATTTTAAGGTCTGCTCTCATAATTCCCTAGCAATAGGCTCTCAATCCTAAGACATTAATGAACTCAAGTTTCTATCTATTCATTTGCTTTGAGTCACCAATGAGTGAGGCCAACTGTAGGTCAACACCTCGGTGATTTGGGTACATGGTAGTAGAGCTGTGGGAACATTCAATAGTCAAGAAGGAATCTATCTCTAATATCCCCTTCTGCCAATTAATGGATTTATCATTGGTAAGTGCGCACCCATTCCGATTAAGAGTTAATTGGAAAGGTACCCATGATCATTATAATTAATTGGGGCTCAAGGATAATAAGATATGGATCAAGTTTGGAAGACAGGTCCAATTGATCCATGGATATTGATAGAGGGGTCTACTTGTGGTAATGTGGAACTTTAGGGTCTTCTATGTAATATTCCTAAGACTGGAGTTCAATTGCATTTATATAGTGGAGTTATTTGCAATTAACTGTGGGCCCGGATTACACATGAGATGTGGGGTCGTGAGTCCCAGTTGGAGCCAGCTTTCTAAGGAATCCCTAGTGGTCCCCACGCTAGCCCAATTATTAGAAAGTATCTAATTCTAGTTGAACTCTAAAAGGAAAGTTACTATTTCTATTTGAAGTGAGACTTCTAATAGTGGTAATAGTAGACTTACTAATTTTAGTAGAAGTAAGACTTCTATTTTAATTAGAAAGGAATTGGAAAGTTACTAATCATATTTGAAGTGAGACTTCTAATTATGATATGGTAAGTTACTAATTAATTAATGGAAGTAAGACTTCTATTTTAATTAAGAAGAGATAGTTACTAATTTTTGGAAGTAAGACTTCTAATGGAAATTAGTAAGTTGAGCTTGCAAAAGCTATAAATAAGAGGAGAAGAGGGCCTTGGACGTCCCATGCATACAACCACCTAGGGATTCACGCCCAAGGCCCTTTTGTGTGCAATAGTTGCACATGCTCTTCCTCCTCCCCCTCTTCTAGTTCTCTTTCTAGTTCCTCCCTAGAGTTCCTAGTAGTTTTCTCTTGGAGATCCCACCATCTTCTTGAGAAAAGGAGAATCTGATACGGGTCATAGCGTGGAAGATCAAGAGGTCTTGGAGATCCCTATTGGATTAGTGAAAGCGTTTCACCATCAAAGAAAGACGCAACTTCTCCATTAGAGCACAACCGAGCTCCAAAGGTATAATCCACTTCCTTGCATGTTGTAGATTATTATGGATGCTTGTTAGTTGCTGTTTCTATCTTGTAAATAGATTGTATTTACTGATCATGATGACTGAGATTGAGGACATGGATCTTGGATTGGGTTTTATAGCCTTCTGGATAGTTGATCCCTGCGTCAAGTGGGTCAAAAGTTTTTGAAACCTATCCTAGAGGCCCACCCTATTTCCAACAGAGCACATATAGTTGTACCTTTATAAAGACTCAACCACGTTATAGAACGTGTTGAGTAATGATGACATGCATCGGGTAGAGATAAAAAGTTGTCATTATCCGGTGGCTACGTCTACATCAAGTCGCTAGGGTAAGGTCCGATGGGACTGCCATTTAAAGAAAGGTGGGCTACGATGGGACTCCCTGTCACGAGTCACGAGACTCCCTACCCAAAGTCAGAAGACTTCCCCCCTATAAATACAAGGAGCAAACTCCAGAACAGGTAACATGATGCATACGCACCCCTCTTACTTTTCTTCTCCTTCCTTTGTTCAGTCACAGAACTAACTTAGGCATCAGAGAGCCTTACGCTGACTGCAGCCAGGCTCTTTGACTGCTTTCCTCTCCTTCCTTTTCAGGTTTCAGGCATCCTATCTTCATCAAGGAGTATTAAACTCATCCTAATCCACCATTCTAAATCCGTATTAATTTAGGCACTTACAATTGGCGCCGTCTGTGGGAAATGATTAAATCAAATTTTCCCAAACACCATGCCTCCAAAAACCAGAAAGGGCGAATAATCATCAAGGGCCATGCCACCACCATCAACATTGCCAATGCAGTTGCCGCTAGTCCATCGCCAGAGGAGGTCTGGGACAAGATCTGGTACGATGAGCTTGGAAGGGGCTCACATTCAGTTGGGTTCATCTTCAAAGGGGGTGACAGCACCTTCCCAGCGAGATAACCTTCAGCCGGAGAGTCCCCAACAAAGCAAGTCCCATCATCAGATTGATGATGACGACGATAGCAACCTGTTCCTCGCGGATATCAGGGCCTAAAACCTTGTTATCCAAAAGCAGGACGAGTTGATTCGTTGACTTCAGCAGTAGCTACAGGAAAGGGAGGCAACCCCAATTCCACCCTCTAAATCTCATTCAGTTGCACAGGACTTGAGGCGCTCCCTGGAAGACAAGAGGTGGAGCAAAGCTCATGACGAGAGCTCAAGTAGCAACCACTTCAATAATACCTCAAGAAAACCGAAGTGACGATTTGAGGACAATGATGACTTGAAAAAGTGGCTTGACCGACAAGTCAAGCAAACAGTCCAACGGAATATGGAGGTGGTCGGTTTCACCCGAGATCGGTTGAATGCTTGCAGCGCTGAGGATCTCGGCACATCTCCTTTCTCTCAAGAAGTAAGGGTCTTCTCTCTCCCCAAAAAGTTCAGTGTTCTGAGGTTTGTTCTCTATGACAGGACCTCGGACCCAGCAGCACATCTCCGACACTTTACTCAGGGGATTCGGTTTGGGGCGACATAGGTCACCTGAACTATAGAGTTTTCTCTTCCAGCTTGGGAGACCTCCCCCTAAAATGGTTCTGTGCACTCCTACAGTGATCAATAATTCGAGTTGGCGGCAACTCCGGAATTCTTTCGTGAAGAAGTTCCAGGCTCACAGGGTCATCCCCAAGACGGACAAAGACCTCATGGCCATCAGAATGAGGCGAACCGAAAATATCACTCAGTTCCCCAAAAGGTTCTGGACTATATACAGTCAAGTCTAAGACGCCACAGATACAGTCGTAATCAAGTCCTTCAAACAAGCTCTACTGCCACGCAATGAGCTTCGAAGGGACTTGGTTTGGTTCCCCGTGGTCACGGTGAAGGCACTGATCGCCAGGGTGAACCAGTATATTGAACAAGAAGAAGACGAGGCCCGAGCTCATCAGCGCCAAAATGATGATGCTTAGGACAGCGATGAGCCCGGGGCCATCATCACCTAGCTCATGCAACGCAGCTCCTTTCTCAGTTCAAGAAAGTTGAAGTCAAACAGGTCGGCCAGGATTACCCTAGTTTTGGTAAAAGTACTGGCTAGGCATGTCTCGATTTCGGCCCCATTCATCTCGGCAATAGTGCCAGATCGCTTCATCTCGACAACAGTGCCAGATCGCTTCATCTCGGCAACAGTGCCAGATCCCATTTATCTCGGCAACAGTGCCAGACCTCATTCATCTCAGGAATAGTGCCAGATCGCTTCATCTCGGCAACAGTGCCAGATCGCTTCATCTCGAAAATAGTGCCAGATCTCATTCATCTCGGCAACAGTGCCAGATAGCCTTATCTCGACAACAGTGCCGGATCGCTTCACTCGGCAACAGTGCTAGATCTCATTCATCTCGGCAATAGTGCCAGAACATAATACTTAGCTTCCGACCTCAAAGAGTTAATGAACTCTAAGAAGTTAGAAGCTTGGCGGCAATTGTGTGGGGCATTTTCAAATACCAAGATTACCCTAGTTTCAGTAAAAGTACTGGCTAGGCATGTCTCGATCATTCGTCTCGGCAATAGTGCTAGACACCATCCACCTCGGCAGTGGTTCCAGGTGCTCCCACCTCGGCTAGGTGCCAGAATGCTTCCACCTCGGCCAGGTGCTTCATCTCGGCCAGGTGCTTCATCTCAGCTAGGTGCTTCCACCTTAGCCAGGTGCGTCATCTCGGTCAGGTGCTTCATCAGCCAGGTACTTCCACCTTGGCCAGGTGCTCCATCTCGACAGTGGTGCCAGAATGTTAACCGAGACGAGCACAGATACCTGTAACTTTATAGAGGCTCAACCACGTTACAGAACGTGTTGAGTGATGATGACATGCATCAGGTAGAGATAAAAAGTTGTCATTATCTGGTGGCTACGTTTTTGACACCAAAAATTTCACTTTGCCTCTTCAACATCAAGAAAGCTACATGAAGCCGCAGCCTACCACAAACAGGCAATGCTACTTCAATAATAAAATCTTGTCAGAATCAAACAAAAACTGTAAGATCCTTCAAGACATACAAGAGAGGAGTATGAAAGTCCAAGGGATCCTACCCTAGAGGGGGGGGGGGGGTGAATAGGGTGATCTACACTTAATGACTAATTATGGCAAATTTTAATTTCTTTAAAATAAACTAGTCACATGTGATGATTAACATATAAAATGCGGAAGCTTAAACAAAACAATCACCACATATCAATCACCACTACATAAAGATTTATAGTGGTTCGGCCTCAATGCCTACAACCACTACCGGCTTGTGACTCAACACCCCACCGGATTTCCACTAATATGATTTTCAAAAGGCTGAGCAATAACCTCTACAATATGCTTTCCAAGGATAAGCAATAACCTTACAATGTTATTTTTCTAGGCTAAACAACAACCTATACACAATGCTTTTATATGGCTAAGCAATAACCTTACAAGCAAATGACTTCTCTCAAAGAAAGTGTCTTCACAAAACACTCTAAGAGATTACAATTTAAACTTAATTTAATTTCCTCTTAAATAGGCGAATATGAAAGTGTAAAGCTAACTCACACAACACTCTAAGTAATGCAAAGATGAATGCTCATGAAGTGTGTGTGTGAATACTTCAATCAAGTTGAAAATGAAAGCTCAATCAATTTATGCTAAAAGCATTTAAAAGTTTAATGCACATAAAAAGATATGATTGAAGTAATATGCAAATCACATGTACCAAATACAAACTTGTAGAAGATATGAAAAACAAGGGTTCACAAGTTGTATGAAATTAATTTAGTCTAAATATGTGATGCATGTGTAATGTTGTTTTCAAAACCAAACTAATTCAACAAAGGTTTAAATGAATGAAAACAACAACAAGGAAATATTCAAAACAAGTTAATGAATCATGACATAAAAGAAATCAAAGATTTTGGCAATGCATGATTAACAAGGTTTATAAAACAAACTTGTTTTGAAATCAAGGTGAAGAATCCTATGACTTAAATCGAAGATTAGGGAAGTAGAGTATTCAACACATCATAGTTTATATGCTAAAATCATTTACCAATAGTTTAACAAAGCATAAAACAATGATTAATAAAAGGCAAAGCTTACTTGGTGGTTTAACTTTATTAATCCAAGCTTTAGCTTTCCTTAATGACCATTAGCCTTCCTTAGCTTGATCCCCTTTCTTTTGCCTCAAAATACCTCAAGAAGGGCTTCAAAGATCATCAAAAATGGCTAAGGAATGAACTCACTTTTATAGAAAAAGTGTTCAAACGGCCCGACAGGTTGGTGTCGGTCGACCGACACCTCAACGGTCAGATTCCAACGGTCAAGAAATTTACTATTGTGCAGGTGTGGGTCAGCCGACAGGAACCGATAAGCTAACCGACAGTACAATTTTGTTCAGAAAACAGCTCTCTGGAATTCTAACCGAGAGGCTTTCGGTCAGCTTCTGAACTATGGTCGGTTAGGCGACACCTGATCGACATGCTAACCGACAGTGTGGCTAAAATCCCAACTTTTGCACATTTCAAAGTATTTTCATGTAGGGATTTTTGGGCCATTAAACCAAGCTTGGAAACATGATTTTAAATCATCTAAGTGCTTTTAAAATCATGAAACATAAAAAGCCAAATATAATTTGAAACTTTAAAACATAGGCTAGCTTGATTTGAAAAAAATATTTTCAGAAACAAATGCATCCAAGATTTAAATCCAAAACATGCATGAAACATTATTTTTACAAGTCTTAAAAACAATGCATGTGTAAATCAAGATTTCAAGATTTTCTAAATCAATGCATGTGTGAAAATTCAAATGATGATTAGAATGTTAATGCATCCATCAAATTGCAATACACAAAATCCCTAACAATCTCCCCCTTTGCAATTTGATGGCGAACCTCCAATATGTTGGCAAACCTTGTTCAACACTAAATTTTCATACAGTCTTCAGCTCCTCCTTGGCTGGACAATCCTTGAAATCTTCTTGGATGTTTCTTCACTTTAGCTTGGGCTCTAGCTTCATTCTTTTTGATGCTTGGAGCTTGATCAATCTTCAAGCTTTCTCCTCATCTTCCTTTCTTTAGACTAAGCATATTCTTTAGCTTCCAAGCTCTTTTTTCTATCATCTTCTCCTTCAAGCTTTCTCCTCATCTTCCTTTCTTTAGACTAAGCATATTCTTTAGCTTCCAAGCTCTTTTTTCTATCATCTTCTCCCCCTATGACCATGCATTTTCTCCCTTTGGGTAGCTTGATCACTCTTTCTCCCCCTTAATTCTTTCTCCCCCTTTGCCATTAAACTTGAGAACTTTCTCCCCCTTAATATTATTCTCCCCCTTTGCCATTAAATTGCAAAGGTATCAATTGAAGAGGGGTACCTACACATATGAAACAAGAAAAATACCTTTTAGTAGCACCTGTTAACAAAGGAAATGAAATATATAACAGGGCATCATGCATGGGTAGATAGGCTATAAGGGTACAGAGCCAATATAAGGGTGAATTTGATCAACTCTAATGCTTCCTTAGAAGGTTTACTCCCCCTCAACCCAAACTCTTCTTTTGTCAAACTCTTGACAAGGATTTAACTAATAGGTGCAAGAAGAAGATGGTTTAACCAATTGAGGGTTAACTTCAAGAGAAGAATTAGATACCAATTGATAATGATAATTGACTGTAAAGTTCAAATTGATCAAATTACCAATATAAAGATACCAATTGACGGATAAGCTATAGGATAATTAAAGAGCAAGGTCAAAAGGAGATAAACTATCATGGATATCAATTAAAATATACTATCAATTGAGATTCAAGGATATGACAATTAACTCAATCACTCTAAAATGGAGTTAAGGAATACACTTATTAGGGTTCATCCAAATTAGAGCTATCCATGATGGGATGGGGTTAACTCAAACATAGCATCAAACAATTTAACTATGAAAATCATTAGCCATGTAAAGTTTTGAATTCATTTCATACAATCATTATATATAACTATCATGCACAAGATGAATGAAATGAAGTTCAATCATGAAGCCAAACCTCGCCGTTAACCAACCAAAATTATGAAAACATAAACATGGTGATCATGTGATTTATCTATAAGTGCAAGAGAGGTGGCAATCATGAAGATTATGATGCTAATGGAATGTGATATGGAACAAAAGACATATAACTATCAAGTTCAATCCAATGTACACAAGGTCTATCACAAACTCAAGATATGATACCAATTGGATATAGATACTAATTGAAAATGATACTAATTGATTACCAATTGAATAGGAAACATGATTAAGAGCAAGCATGTGACAAACACATAATCCCAACAAGCATCATAAAATGATATTCATCACTTAGAATAATATGACTTATGAGCATAGTGACGAACAAGAGAAATTGCATAAAAAGATATAACTTAGAGAACATACAATTTTCAAAGTGTCAAGATCAATGAATTCAACATCTAAGACATCCATCAAACAATAGATATAACTAAGAAATACAAGGAATGGATTTCAAATAGGTTCATATGATCAAGCACACTACTATGAAGTTGAAACATATATAAAGAATGATACCAATAAGAAAAATACACATGAATCAATCATCATAACCATCCAAAAAAAAAATAAAATGACTAGTAAGTATAAGGGATGGATTTGAGAGTTCTAGTATGGTTTTTACAAATGTAAATAAGTTCACAACCATACAAGAAACTAATAGGCATTTGCATATAAAAAGAATGAAACTAAAAGATGCAAATTGCCTATAACAAAATTCATTTCCATTTAAGTTAAGATAACTAAATGCATGAGGAAATGAAGACAAGGAACATGCTTTGATGTTTATAACTAATTTGTTTTTAAAGCATTTCCATTCATACAATCTTCAAATCATTTCAATAAACATAATCCAACAATGAACAATATGAGTATGAAATTGAAGATAACACATTATCAGTAATCAATTTGTATTCCAAAGAATATAACTACAAGGGTTCATACAAATTGAATACATATTTTCCACACCAAAAGATATAACTTAGAAAGTGTAAGATCCCGACCCCAATCCTTTTGTTTAGCATTGTTTTAATTGTGGTTTAGCTTTTTAAACGAGATTTGATTTAGTTTGATCTTGTTTTCGAGCTTGACCGGAGTTTTCCTTGCCTTGGAGATTTTGAAGACCGTTGACTTTAGTTTGACCCGGTCCTTAGGATCTGTATTTTTATGGGAAATTACTTCGGATTTCTAAAAATTCGGGATTTGGTGTATTTCAACTTATTTTATGAAGTTTAACAACTTTCATGTTTTGATCATTTTGACTTGATACTCAGAAATCACGTTTTTCGAGGAAAAAGGGGCAAAAATGGCATTTTCACTAAATCTGTCCATGAATTTCGAAAATTTCAGAAATTGGGGAAAATATACTTTTCGGAAACTAGATATTTCGACGATCGTTTTTCTCTTCTTCGTCGTTTTCATTCGGGACCCGCAAACCTTAGTTTCAGCTTTAGTAAGCTTGGGGCCCATGGGGCCCAGCCCATTTTCTCTATAAAACCCATGGACCTCTCTTGTCTCCCCCATTCTTTCTCTCATTTCCTGCAACAAAGAGGGATTAGGGTTTCTCCCAGCCCCCTTTCTCTCTCCTCATGTATCCCTCCTCCCTTGATGCTAAATGGAGATTTGAGCTCCTCTTCTTCTTCCCCATCTTCCTAGCTTCCCCTAGACACCATTTTTGAGATGATTGAGCTAGAGAAGACCCCTCATCCAAGCCTCTCTTCTTTGTTAGGACTTCTCAAGGTTAGCAATGGTTTTCATTTCTTTAAATCTTTGTTTTCCTTCTCATTTGGAGTGTTTTAATCATTCATGCAATGGGTTTTCATGGAATTTCGGAAATGGATTTGTTTTCTAGGGTTTTTCCATGAGCTATTTGGGGGATTTATGATTTTAAAGCTTGAGGCCATTAGAGGACTTTCATAGAGTGTCTTCATCTTCTCTTGACTCAAGGCAAGTGAATTCTACAACTAATATGATGATGTGTCTTATTTGATTTCATGTCATGGCTTTTCTTCATTATGTTCTAACCCTTTGTGATTTATGGATTCACAACTAATGTATGTTGATTTCCACATATGCTATTTTCTTATGATGTATTGGGAGTTCGGTTTCATTTTAGTCACTTTGATAGTTTGATTTCTTTGTATTAATGGTGTTGTGTTCTAAGTTTGGGAAAAACTTTGATCTTTGAAAAAGGCTTGTGTTTGATCAATTTGATAGGTTTATGGATGGTGTTTGATGAGTTTGGAAGGTCAAGGAAGGGCCCAACAATCTATGGAAATTAGTATGAAAGAAAGGAATCAAAGGAATCAAAGAAAAATCAAGAAAAAAATGCAAGAAGAAGACTCGGGCTGGACTGGGCAGGCCCAGTCCGCTCGAGCGACCCAGTGGGTCGCTCGAGCGGACCAGGCACTGTCTGGGTCCGCTCGAGCGACCCAGCTTCTGTCTGGGTCCGCTCGAGCGGGCCTGGGTCCGCTCGAGCGAGCCCAGCTCGGTCTGGGCTCGGGTCTGGGCCTGTTTTGGGGGATTTTGTGGGCCAGTTTGTGGGGCTTCCTTGGGCTTTCTACAAGTCAGTTTTTGGGCCTGTTCAAGTCAGTTTTGGGCTGTTTAAAAATCTGTTTGTGGGCTTGATTCAAATCAGTTTGGGCTGTTTAAAAATCTGTTTGTGGGCTTGATTCAAATCAGTTTGGGCTGTTTAAAATCTGTTTGTGGGCTTGATTAAAATCAGTTTGGGCTGTTTAAAAATCTGTTTGTGGGCTTGATTAAAATCAGTTTTTGGGCTGTTTAAAAATCAGTTTGTGGGCCTGATTCAAATCAGTTTTGGGTCGTTTTTAAGATCAGTTGTGGACTGTTTTAAGACTTGTTTTGTGGGCAATTCAAGTTCAGTTTTGGGTTGTTTTAAACATATGTTTTATGAGCCATTCAAAGATTAGTTTGGATTGATTTTCAAGATTTGTTTTATGAGCCATTCAAGGTTTAGTTTTGAACTATTTTGAAACTTGGTTCGTGGGCCTGTTCAAGGTCAGTTTTGGGATTGCTATTAAGGATTGTTTTGGGCTCAGTTTAAGGCCAACTATAGGCCTGTTTTAAAGAGTTTGGGATTTTCTTGTGACACTTGGAAAGTTTGTGAAATGGGAATGGGACCAATGAGAGAATGAAAGTATGTAAAATTATCCGGGAATCGTCTGAGTCTCAATGCGCACTTTATCATTTAAATATTATGGATTTTCATTGGCATCAAACGCGCTCTTTACTAATCAATGTTTAAATGATAGTTGTGCATTGAGATGGTTCCTTGGTAAGTCATTAAGTCATCCTACATAATTCCATTCCATTTCAAGTCAGATTATGTATTTGTATTTGTATTTTGTATTTGCATTCTTTGGTGAACTAATTTAAATAGCATCGATGATTTGTTATAAAATCATGTGTCTTCCCATGTTCGAAAGGGTTGCTCGTATGATTTTATACAAATCATCTCGATGCGTATTTGAACGGTTTACCCGAGTTATTCGTATGTTTTCTCCGATTCGATTTGAAAAGAGATTTGGAGTATGTTTGTCACATTCGGGATTTCTTCGATGAGACCATTATTTGTTAAGATTAGTATTTTGAAAACAAACCCCGAGGCAAGACGGGGCCAGAGCTATGTGGTGTGAGCCCCTGAGCCAAAGGGATTAGTATTATGTTAGATTTGTATCTGTTTGAGTTTGAAAACTAAGGCACCACTAGGCTTAGGTCACCTTGTCGGACTGATCATCCGGCTTGGGGTCTTTATTTTGTTTGCCAGCTGCAGCTTGGATTCTGTTTGTACCGACCATGGCAACGGTAATTATCTGCCGGTCCCATTTGTATGGCTACGGTTCTGATACTTTTGATTTGCCGGTCCCATTTTTATGGCTACGGTTCTGATCCTTTGTTTGGTACCACGTTTAGTGGCTACGCTTTGTTTGCTCTTATTACTTCGGTGATAGGAGGATTTAGCTATTTGTGGTTGCCTGTGTTTTATCTGTATATTGCTTTAGTTTATGATTTCCGTTGGTTATACTTTTTATGCTCAGATTCGTTTAATGTTTACGATATCGATCTTTATCATATTGTCGCTATTATTCAGGATTTGAAATGTATTTCCGACGATTAAACGTTTGATGAAGGCTTTTAATCTTTCGAGATATTCGTACATCTGACATTGTTCTTTTACTCGTTTTGACATTTATGTTCGGTCTTTCGATCGTTTAGCATGCTTTATTGCCATTATTGTTTAGACTCGTTATTCGGTTTTTCGATGATTTCGCCTGGTTTTATATATGTTCTTTTGCCTCATATTATTTGTTTATTTGCTTGCCAGACCGTCGTGTCTGACCCTTTTTGTTTGGTGCCAGTTCTTCTCTTCCTGTTTGTAGGTGTTTGATCAGAGGTGGCGGTGGGACCGCCGGTCTGACGTGAGAGGCCGCCGTTGATATCACCTAGATGTCAAGTTTGGCACCAGAGTTCGTATATCGAATGTTGGGGTAGTATTTCTGTTTAGTGGATATTGTTGTATGGCTTTATCAGCCTTTTTCTTTTGGGTTTGTAATTAAGACATCTGTTAATTGTAACTTGAATATGTGGGAAATAATAGATTTGTTACTACCAGCTCAGTGTGTTGTGAATTATGATTTATGCCAGTCTGTTATGATGGCTTTGTGATATTGGTTGCGTACGACACGGAACCCGATGGCCACGGATTCCGAGCCGTAACACCATGTATAGCTTCCGCGAAAAATATACTCTGATTGTGATGAGATTTGTTTATCCTCATTCACGCGGATCTTGGGAACTATAACAAAAAGTTTCAAATTATTCCAAAATTTCGCACCCCGAGATCGGTTCGCTGCAGGTCCCGGTTTCGGGGCGTGACAGGTTTGGTATCAGAGCCGGTTAGTTTCTAGGAAATAAAATACTCTAGAGACATTAAGACGTGTGGTGAGGATTCGTTAGATTGTGTCGATTTGTTTTCTCGTGTCTTTGTTTCTTTGGATTTGAGTCGGCTTTTCTTTCAGTTCGGGAGTTTTGCTTGTCTTTTCTTTTAGTTCTGTTGTTAGGAGATTTGGACGGCCAAATTTCCTCCTTAGTGGTGGAGAATTTAAAATCTCCATACTCTTGTCTAGTGTCTTTTATCTTTGCTTGTGTCGGAGACTGAGAACCTCTTGGATTTAGTATGTGTTTTCGGAGAACATCAGCAGACCTTCAACCTTCAGCGTCTTCATTGTGGTTAGTAAGAGAAGACATGTGCAGTTGCCAGTCAAAGTAGAACTCGAGCAGTAGTTGAAGATCCCCTTTCAGTTAATCGGAGATCGTCATGCAATGCACCAAGGTAAGTGAATGTGGATTTTGGGCGAACTCAGACTAGCTTTCCGAGATGAAGGACTGCAAAAGGATGGTTTTGGTTGAGAATTTTGGTGACTTGTAGCGTAGCCGGTGTAGTTGATTCAGCAAGGGAGTACCTCGGTGGTTGGGATGTCCATTTCTTATTTAAAATGATTTTCTTGGTGTTTTCATCTTTGATATGTTTTCATTAATATCTATGGTTTATTCTGTTAGAGTTTAAAAATGGATTTATGCTTCTTCTTTAAGGCTTATTTTGAAATAAACTATGTCATTATACTCTTTTCATAAGTCACATGATTTTGTTTTCATAAGGTTTTGTGTTTCGAATTTCTGTTTAATCTTCTTAAGATATTATTCTACAATGACCTTAGAATTTCGCTTTTGTTTTAATTTTCTTAAATGTTGACACTTACATTTCAAAACCTTGACGATTTTGAGATTTTGTATATGTTTGGTTGGAAATGGATTTCAATGAAATTTAATGTATGGTCATACTATATGAATTTGAATTATTTTTGAAATCCTAATTTGAAGTGTCAAGTATTTCAAAGATTTGTTGAGTTATGAAAACATGAATTTCAAAAGAATAATGTTATTTCATACTCGTATTTTGATAAACTTTAATTATTAAGTTCTATTTGATAATTTGGAAATTCAGCTCCTACTATGTTTTAAAATGATGAGATTTCACTAAGTAATTATTTTGGTCATTATGTTTAAAATTTAAAGGGGTGTTTGGCATCGAATGGAAGGAGTTGTATTAGTATAGTTGGAGCCTGGAAGTGTAAGAATTGGAGGGATGATGGATGTCAAGTTGTGTATTGGTTCAGTTGAAGACAAAGTTGGATCTACGAGAGGATCAGCATCATTCAAGACAGGGATTGAAAGTTTCAGATGTCGATTGTAGAAGACTTGAAGAACGAGATCTGAAGAGGCAAGCGTCGGGAGCACCGTGTATAGCTTGAAGGACTTAAGGCACAGGAATTCCAAGTGATAGAAAGAGGCAGAATTTGCAGTTTCTTGGACTGACAGTGAATAATGAGTTAAGTAAAAAGAAATGATTCAGTGCAGGAACGACAGATGGCACCAAGGATGATTGGATGAATTGTTGGGCACCAGTTTGGTCAGAGAAGTTGTTTTGAGCAGTTATGTGCAAATAGTGTGAAGCCTTCAACCGAATCAGAATGTGGTGGACCGTGCATCTCAACGTCAGGTTTGGTCAGAGGTTGTCTCAGTTGCCGAGGTCTAGCATAGGGTGTCAGTGTTTTCGTTTGTCTTTTTGGGTTTTCGACTTCGATTTGGTTTAAGCCATTTGGAGGACCAAATGGATTCTAAGGGGGGGAGGATGTAAGATCCCGACCCCAATCCTTTTGTTTAGCATTGTTTTAATTGTGGTTTAGCTTTTTAAACGAGATTTGATTTAGTTTGATCTTGTTTTCGAGCTTGACCGGAGTTTTCCTTGCCTTGGAGATTTTGAAGACCGTTGACTTTAGTTTGACCCGGTCCTTAGGATCTGTATTTTTATGGGAAATTACTTCGGATTTCTAAAAATTCGGGATTTGGTGTATTTCAACTTATTTTATGAAGTTTAACAACTTTCATGTTTTGATCATTTTGACTTGATACTCAGAAATCACGTTTTTCGAGGAAAAAGGGGCAAAAATGGCATTTTCACTAAATCTGTCCATGAATTTCGAAAATTTCAGAAATTGGGGAAAATATACTTTTCGGAAACTAGATATTTCGACGATCGTTTTTCTCTTCTTCGTCGTTTTCATTCGGGACCCGCAAACCTTAGTTTCAGCTTTAGTAAGCTTGGGGCCCATGGGGCCCAGCCCATTTTCTCTATAAAACCCATGGACCTCTCTTGTCTCCCCCATTCTTTCTCTCATTTCCTGCAACAAAGAGGGATTAGGGTTTCTCCCAGCCCCCTTTCTCTCTCCTCATGTATCCCTCCTCCCTTGATGCTAAATGGAGATTTGAGCTCCTCTTCTTCTTCCCCATCTTCCTAGCTTCCCCTAGACACCATTTTTGAGATGATTGAGCTAGAGAAGACCCCTCATCCAAGCCTCTCTTCTTTGTTAGGACTTCTCAAGGTTAGCAATGGTTTTCATTTCTTTAAATCTTTGTTTTCCTTCTCATTTGGAGTGTTTTAATCATTCATGCAATGGGTTTTCATGGAATTTCGGAAATGGATTTGTTTTCTAGGGTTTTTCCATGAGCTATTTGGGGGATTTATGATTTTAAAGCTTGAGGCCATTAGAGGACTTTCATAGAGTGTCTTCATCTTCTCTTGACTCAAGGCAAGTGAATTCTACAACTAATATGATGATGTGTCTTATTTGATTTCATGTCATGGCTTTTCTTCATTATGTTCTAACCCTTTGTGATTTATGGATTCACAACTAATGTATGTTGATTTCCACATATGCTATTTTCTTATGATGTATTGGGAGTTCGGTTTCATTTTAGTCACTTTGATAGTTTGATTTCTTTGTATTAATGGTGTTGTGTTCTAAGTTTGGGAAAAACTTTGATCTTTGAAAAAGGCTTGTGTTTGATCAATTTGATAGGTTTATGGATGGTGTTTGATGAGTTTGGAAGGTCAAGGAAGGGCCCAACAATCTATGGAAATTAGTATGAAAGAAAGGAATCAAAGGAATCAAAGAAAAATCAAGAAAAAAATGCAAGAAGAAGACTCGGGCTGGACTGGGCAGGCCCAGTCCGCTCGAGCGACCCAGTGGGTCGCTCGAGCGGACCAGGCACTGTCTGGGTCCGCTCGAGCGACCCAGCTTCTGTCTGGGTCCGCTCGAGCGGGCCTGGGTCCGCTCGAGCGAGCCCAGCTCGGTCTGGGCTCGGGTCTGGGCCTGTTTTGGGGGATTTTGTGGGCCAGTTTGTGGGGCTTCCTTGGGCTTTCTACAAGTCAGTTTTTGGGCCTGTTCAAGTCAGTTTTGGGCTGTTTAAAAATCTGTTTGTGGGCTTGATTCAAATCAGTTTGGGCTGTTTAAAAATCTGTTTGTGGGCTTGATTCAAATCAGTTTGGGCTGTTTAAAAATCTGTTTGTGGGCTTGATTAAAATCAGTTTGGGCTGTTTAAAAATCTGTTTGTGGGCTTGATTAAAATCAGTTTTTGGGCTGTTTAAAAATCAGTTTGTGGGCCTGATTCAAATCAGTTTTGGGTCGTTTTTAAGATCAGTTGTGGACTGTTTTAAGACTTGTTTTGTGGGCAATTCAAGTTCAGTTTTGGGTTGTTTTAAACATATGTTTTATGAGCCATTCAAAGATTAGTTTGGATTGATTTTCAAGATTTGTTTTATGAGCCATTCAAGGTTTAGTTTTGAACTATTTTGAAACTTGGTTCGTGGGCCTGTTCAAGGTCAGTTTTGGGATTGCTATTAAGGATTGTTTTGGGCTCAGTTTAAGGCCAACTATAGGCCTGTTTTAAAGAGTTTGGGATTTTCTTGTGACACTTGGAAAGTTTGTGAAATGGGAATGGGACCAATGAGAGAATGAAAGTATGTAAAATTATCCGGGAATCGTCTGAGTCTCAATGCGCACTTTATCATTTAAATATTATGGATTTTCATTGGCATCAAACGCGCTCTTTACTAATCAATGTTTAAATGATAGTTGTGCATTGAGATGGTTCCTTGGTAAGTCATTAAGTCATCCTACATAATTCCATTCCATTTCAAGTCAGATTATGTATTTGTATTTGTATTTTGTATTTGCATTCTTTGGTGAACTAATTTAAATAGCATCGATGATTTGTTATAAAATCATGTGTCTTCCCATGTTCGAAAGGGTTGCTCGTATGATTTTATACAAATCATCTCGATGCGTATTTGAACGGTTTACCCGAGTTATTCGTATGTTTTCTCCGATTCGATTTGAAAAGAGATTTGGAGTATGTTTGTCACATTCGGGATTTCTTCGATGAGACCATTATTTGTTAAGATTAGTATTTTGAAAACAAACCCCGAGGCAAGACGGGGCCAGAGCTATGTGGTGTGAGCCCCTGAGCCAAAGGGATTAGTATTATGTTAGATTTGTATCTGTTTGAGTTTGAAAACTAAAGGCACCACTAGGCTTAGGTCACCTTGTCGGACTGATCATCCGGCTTGGGGTCTTTATTTTGTTTGCCAGCTGCAGCTTGGATTCTGTTTGTACCGACCATGGCAACGGTAATTATCTGCCGGTCCCATTTGTATGGCTACGGTTCTGATACTTTTGATTTGCCGGTCCCATTTTTATGGCTACGGTTCTGATCCTTTGTTTGGTACCACGTTTAGTGGCTACGCTTTGTTTGCTCTTATTACTTCGGTGATAGGAGGATTTAGCTATTTGTGGTTGCCTGTGTTTTATCTGTATATTGCTTTAGTTTATGATTTCCGTTGGTTATACTTTTTATGCTCAGATTCGTTTAATGTTTACGATATCGATCTTTATCATATTGTCGCTATTATTCAGGATTTGAAATGTATTTCCGACGATTAAACGTTTGATGAAGGCTTTTAATCTTTCGAGATATTCGTACATCTGACATTGTTCTTTTACTCGTTTTGACATTTATGTTCGGTCTTTCGATCGTTTAGCATGCTTTATTGCCATTATTGTTTAGACTCGTTATTCGGTTTTTCGATGATTTCGCCTGGTTTTATATATGTTCTTTTGCCTCATATTATTTGTTTATTTGCTTGCCAGACCGTCGTGTCTGACCCTTTTTGTTTGGTGCCAGTTCTTCTCTTCCTGTTTGTAGGTGTTTGATCAGAGGTGGCGGTGGGACCGCCGGTCTGACGTGAGAGGCCGCCGTTGATATCACCTAGATGTCAAGTTTGGCACCAGAGTTCGTATATCGAATGTTGGGGTAGTATTTCTGTTTAGTGGATATTGTTGTATGGCTTTATCAGCCTTTTTCTTTTGGGTTTGTAATTAAGACATCTGTTAATTGTAACTTGAATATGTGGGAAATAATAGATTTGTTACTACCAGCTCAGTGTGTTGTGAATTATGATTTATGCCAGTCTGTTATGATGGCTTTGTGATATTGGTTGCGTACGACACGGAACCCGATGGCCACGGATTCCGAGCCGTAACACCATGTATAGCTTCCGCGAAAAATATACTCTGATTGTGATGAGATTTGTTTATCCTCATTCACGCGGATCTTGGGAACTATAACAAAAAGTTTCAAATTATTCCAAAATTTCGCACCCCGAGATCGGTTCGCTGCAGGTCCCGGTTTCGGGGCGTGACAGGTTTGGTATCAGAGCCGGTTAGTTTCTAGGAAATAAAATACTCTAGAGACATTAAGACGTGTGGTGAGGATTCGTTAGATTGTGTCGATTTGTTTTCTCGTGTCTTTGTTTCTTTGGATTTGAGTCGGCTTTTCTTTCAGTTCGGGAGTTTTGCTTGTCTTTTCTTTTAGTTCTGTTGTTAGGAGATTTGGACGGCCAAATTTCCTCCTTAGTGGTGGAGAATTTAAAATCTCCATACTCTTGTCTAGTGTCTTTTATCTTTGCTTGTGTCGGAGACTGAGAACCTCTTGGATTTAGTATGTGTTTTCGGAGAACATCAGCAGACCTTCAACCTTCAGCGTCTTCATTGTGGTTAGTAAGAGAAGACATGTGCAGTTGCCAGTCAAAGTAGAACTCGAGCAGTAGTTGAAGATCCCCTTTCAGTTAATCGGAGATCGTCATGCAATGCACCAAGGTAAGTGAATGTGGATTTTGGGCGAACTCAGACTAGCTTTCCGAGATGAAGGACTGCAAAAGGATGGTTTTGGTTGAGAATTTTGGTGACTTGTAGCGTAGCCGGTGTAGTTGATTCAGCAAGGGAGTACCTCGGTGGTTGGGATGTCCATTTCTTATTTAAAATGATTTTCTTGGTGTTTTCATCTTTGATATGTTTTCATTAATATCTATGGTTTATTCTGTTAGAGTTTAAAAATGGATTTATGCTTCTTCTTTAAGGCTTATTTTGAAATAAACTATGTCATTATACTCTTTTCATAAGTCACATGATTTTGTTTTCATAAGGTTTTGTGTTTCGAATTTCTGTTTAATCTTCTTAAGATATTATTCTACAATGACCTTAGAATTTCGCTTTTGTTTTAATTTTCTTAAATGTTGACACTTACATTTCAAAACCTTGACGATTTTGAGATTTTGTATATGTTTGGTTGGAAATGGATTTCAATGAAATTTAATGTATGGTCATACTATATGAATTTGAATTATTTTTGAAATCCTAATTTGAAGTGTCAAGTATTTCAAAGATTTGTTGAGTTATGAAAACATGAATTTCAAAAGAATAATGTTATTTCATACTCGTATTTTGATAAACTTTAATTATTAAGTTCTATTTGATAATTTGGAAATTCAGCTCCTACTATGTTTTAAAATGATGAGATTTCACTAAGTAATTATTTTGGTCATTATGTTTAAAATTTAAAGGGGTGTTTGGCATCGAATGGAAGGAGTTGTATTAGTATAGTTGGAGCCTGGAAGTGTAAGAATTGGAGGGATGATGGATGTCAAGTTGTGTATTGGTTCAGTTGAAGACAAAGTTGGATCTACGAGAGGATCAGCATCATTCAAGACAGGGATTGAAAGTTTCAGATGTCGATTGTAGAAGACTTGAAGAACGAGATCTGAAGAGGCAAGCGTCGGGAGCACCGTGTATAGCTTGAAGGACTTAAGGCACAGGAATTCCAAGTGATAGAAAGAGGCAGAATTTGCAGTTTCTTGGACTGACAGTGAATAATGAGTTAAGTAAAAAGAAATGATTCAGTGCAGGAACGACAGATGGCACCAAGGATGATTGGATGAATTGTTGGGCACCAGTTTGGTCAGAGAAGTTGTTTTGAGCAGTTATGTGCAAATAGTGTGAAGCCTTCAACCGAATCAGAATGTGGTGGACCGTGCATCTCAACGTCAGGTTTGGTCAGAGGTTGTCTCAGTTGCCGAGGTCTAGCATAGGGTGTCAGTGTTTTCGTTTGTCTTTTTGGGTTTTCGACTTCGATTTGGTTTAAGCCATTTGGAGGACCAAATGGATTCTAAGGGGGGGAGGATGTAAGATCCCGACCCCAATCCTTTTGTTTAGCATTGTTTTAATTGTGGTTTAGCTTTTTAAACGAGATTTGATTTAGTTTGATCTTGTTTTCGAGCTTGACCGGAGTTTTCCTTGCCTTGGAGATTTTGAAGACCGTTGACTTTAGTTTGACCCGGTCCTTAGGATCTGTATTTTTATGGGAAATTACTTCGGATTTCTAAAAATTCGGGATTTGGTGTATTTCAACTTATTTTATGAAGTTTAACAACTTTCATGTTTTGATCATTTTGACTTGATACTCAGAAATCACGTTTTTCGAGGAAAAAGGGGCAAAAATGGCATTTTCACTAAATCTGTCCATGAATTTCGAAAATTTCAGAAATTGGGGAAAATATACTTTTCGGAAACTAGATATTTCGACGATCGTTTTTCTCTTCTTCGTCGTTTTCATTCGGGACCCGCAAACCTTAGTTTCAGCTTTAGTAAGCTTGGGGCCCATGGGGCCCAGCCCATTTTCTCTATAAAACCCATGGACCTCTCTTGTCTCCCCCATTCTTTCTCTCATTTCCTGCAACAAAGAGGGATTAGGGTTTCTCCCAGCCCCCTTTCTCTCTCCTCATGTATCCCTCCTCCCTTGATGCTAAATGGAGATTTGAGCTCCTCTTCTTCTTCCCCATCTTCCTAGCTTCCCCTAGACACCATTTTTGAGATGATTGAGCTAGAGAAGACCCCTCATCCAAGCCTCTCTTCTTTGTTAGGACTTCTCAAGGTTAGCAATGGTTTTCATTTCTTTAAATCTTTGTTTTCCTTCTCATTTGGAGTGTTTTAATCATTCATGCAATGGGTTTTCATGGAATTTCGGAAATGGATTTGTTTTCTAGGGTTTTTCCATGAGCTATTTGGGGGATTTATGATTTTAAAGCTTGAGGCCATTAGAGGACTTTCATAGAGTGTCTTCATCTTCTCTTGACTCAAGGCAAGTGAATTCTACAACTAATATGATGATGTGTCTTATTTGATTTCATGTCATGGCTTTTCTTCATTATGTTCTAACCCTTTGTGATTTATGGATTCACAACTAATGTATGTTGATTTCCACATATGCTATTTTCTTATGATGTATTGGGAGTTCGGTTTCATTTTAGTCACTTTGATAGTTTGATTTCTTTGTATTAATGGTGTTGTGTTCTAAGTTTGGGAAAAACTTTGATCTTTGAAAAAGGCTTGTGTTTGATCAATTTGATAGGTTTATGGATGGTGTTTGATGAGTTTGGAAGGTCAAGGAAGGGCCCAACAATCTATGGAAATTAGTATGAAAGAAAGGAATCAAAGGAATCAAAGAAAAATCAAGAAAAAAATGCAAGAAGAAGACTCGGGCTGGACTGGGCAGGCCCAGTCCGCTCGAGCGACCCAGTGGGTCGCTCGAGCGGACCAGGCACTGTCTGGGTCCGCTCGAGCGGGCCTGGGTCCGCTCGAGCGAGCCCAGCTCGGTCTGGGCTCGGGTCTGGGCCTGTTTTGGGGGATTTTGTGGGCCAGTTTGTGGGGCTTCCTTGGGCTTTCTACAAGTCAGTTTTTGGGCCTGTTCAAGTCAGTTTTGGGCTGTTTAAAATCTGTTTGTGGGCTTGATTCAAATCAGTTTGGGCTGTTTAAAAATCTGTTTGTGGGCTTGATTCAAATCAGTTTGGGCTGTTTAAAAATCTGTTTGTGGGCTTGATTAAAATCAGTTTGGGCTGTTTAAAAATCTGTTTGTGGGCTTGATTAAAATCAGTTTTTGGGCTGTTTAAAAATCAGTTGTGGGCCTGATTCAAATCAGTTTGGGTCGTTTTTAAGATCAGTTGTGGACTGTTTTAAGACTTGTTTTGTGGGCAATTCAAGTTCAGTTTTGGGTTGTTTTAAACATATGTTTTATGAGCCATTCAAAGATTAGTTTGGATTGATTTTCAAGATTTGTTTTATGAGCCATTCAAGGTTTAGTTTTGAACTATTTTGAAACTTGGTTCGTGGGCCTGTTCAAGGTCAGTTTTGGGATTGCTATTAAGGATTGTTTTGGGCTCAGTTTAAGGCCAACTATAGGCCTGTTTTAAAGAGTTTGGGATTTTCTTGTGACACTTGGAAAGTTTGTGAAATGGGAATGGGACCAATGAGAGAATGAAAGTATGTAAAATTATCCGGGAATCGTCTGAGTCTCAATGCGCACTTTATCATTTAAATATTATGGATTTTCATTGGCATCAAACGCGCTCTTTACTAATCAATGTTTAAATGATAGTTGTGCATTGAGATGGTTCCTTGGTAAGTCATTAAGTCATCCTACATAATTCCATTCCATTTCAAGTCAGATTATGTATTTGTATTTGTATTTTGTATTTGCATTCTTTGGTGAACTAATTTAAATAGCATCGATGATTTGTTATAAAATCATGTGTCTTCCCATGTTCGAAAGGGTTGCTCGTATGATTTTATACAAATCATCTCGATGCGTATTTGAACGGTTTACCCGAGTTATTCGTATGTTTTCTCCGATTCGATTTGAAAAGAGATTTGGAGTATGTTTGTCACATTCGGGATTTCTTCGATGAGACCATTATTTGTTAAGATTAGTATTTTGAAAACAAACCCCGAGGCAAGACGGGGCCAGAGCTATGTGGTGTGAGCCCCTGAGCCAAAGGGATTAGTATTATGTTAGATTTGTATCTGTTTGAGTTTGAAAACTAAAGGCACCACTAGGCTTAGGTCACCTTGTCGGACTGATCATCCGGCTTGGGGTCTTTATTTTGTTTGCCAGCTGCAGCTTGGATTCTGTTTGTACCGACCATGGCAACGGTAATTATCTGCCGGTCCCATTTGTATGGCTACGGTTCTGATACTTTTGATTTGCCGGTCCCATTTTTATGGCTACGGTTCTGATCCTTTGTTTGGTACCACGTTTAGTGGCTACGCTTTGTTTGCTCTTATTACTTCGGTGATAGGAGGATTTAGCTATTTGTGGTTGCCTGTGTTTTATCTGTATATTGCTTTAGTTTATGATTTCCGTTGGTTATACTTTTTATGCTCAGATTCGTTTAATGTTTACGATATCGATCTTTATCATATTGTCGCTATTATTCAGGATTTGAAATGTATTTCCGACGATTAAACGTTTGATGAAGGCTTTTAATCTTTCGAGATATTCGTACATCTGACATTGTTCTTTTACTCGTTTTGACATTTATGTTCGGTCTTTCGATCGTTTAGCATGCTTTATTGCCATTATTGTTTAGACTCGTTATTCGGTTTTTCGATGATTTCGCCTGGTTTTATATATGTTCTTTTGCCTCATATTATTTGTTTATTTGCTTGCCAGACCGTCGTGTCTGACCCTTTTTGTTTGGTGCCAGTTCTTCTCTTCCTGTTTGTAGGTGTTTGATCAGAGGTGGCGGTGGGACCGCCGGTCTGACGTGAGAGGCCGCCGTTGATATCACCTAGATGTCAAGTTTGGCACCAGAGTTCGTATATCGAATGTTGGGGTAGTATTTCTGTTTAGTGGATATTGTTGTATGGCTTTATCAGCCTTTTTCTTTTGGGTTTGTAATTAAGACATCTGTTAATTGTAACTTGAATATGTGGGAAATAATAGATTTGTTACTACCAGCTTAGTGTGTTGTGAATTATGATTTATGCCAGTCTGTTATGATGGCTTTGTGATATTGGTTGCGTACGACACGGAACCCGATGGCCACGGATTCCGAGCCGTAACACCATGTATAGCTTCCGCGAAAAATATACTCTGATTGTGATGAGATTTGTTTATCCTCATTCACGCGGATCTTGGGAACTATAACAAAAAGTTTCAAATTATTCCAAAATTTCGCACCCCGAGATCGGTTCGCTGCAGGTCCCGGTTTCGGGGCGTGACAGAAAGTTCATGGAAAATCCAAATTCATTTAAATCATTTGTTTTTCAAAACAAATTTTACTAAGACATTCAAACAAATGATTTTTCAACAACAATTGATCATGAATAATCTAGCTATGAAAGCTCTTGAAATCACAATCAATCGATCATATTTAGAAATGCAATACAAGAGATAAAACTCAAAGTGAGCAAAAAGCAAATCTAACATGAGAAAATTATAATCAAAATGATTTTGAAAACCATGATATTTTGTTAGATATCGCGATCACTGAGAGGGAGGGGGGGGTGAATCAGTGATTTCTTAAAAATAGGTCCAAATTAACAACAAAAGCAAATCAAATCACACAAGGATACCAAATTTAACGTGGTTCACCGAAAGGCTACGTCCACGGTTCAAAGACTGTCCGAACACCAATCCGGAACAGATCTGAATCTATTTAGTCGCACCAACGACAAAGAGCACCAACCCTTAGTTTCAGATAGCACCAACTATCTAGGAAGCACCTACTCCCTTGAGTTTCAGATAGCACCAACTATCTAGGAAGCACCGACTCCCTTTACAATTTATCTGCACCAACAGATAGGATCACCAAACCCCAGACACCAAGCACCAACTTGATGTTCTACAGAATAAAAGTAAAAACCTTTTTCTATAGACCTTCCCCTCTACAATCTCTCTCTCTCAATCCCTTACAAATTAAAATTAAAGCATAAACAGAGAGACACTTATCTTATGGACGAAATACCATCTTCAAGAGCACATCCTCGTCCACACTTGCTGTAGAAATTTCTAACAAGATAGCACACAGCAACAGCACTCTCTTCTCTCCAAAACTCTCTCTCTTTTCTCTTCTCTTCTGGTCTATCTAAAAACGAACCAAACATGCCTTTATATAGGTTATGTTAACCCTTAATTGTGTTCAAAATAGGCTACAATTGGTTTAGAAAGAGTCCCAAACGAAATAGATAATAATGCTGAATTTTCGTGCAAGACTTCTGTTTCTGCGCAACTCTGGTTCCCGTGCTCGGTCGACATCATGCCTTGCTCGGTCGACATCATACACTGTCTGGAAACAGATACCTATCGCGCTCGGTCGACATCCTGGGGTCCCGGTCGACCGACGACACACTGTGTCACGAAAATAACTGGGAGCAGTCTGAAACTTTTTCTGCAGGTTTCTCTTGCTTCGGTCGACCGCATGGGGTGCCCGGTCGACCGCACACTCTGCTTCAGGAATTCTGAATTCCTGACTGTTTCAATTCTGATTCTTCTTTTAAGCTCTATCAACACCAGCTTATTATCATCATGCTTGTGACAATGTGTTGACAATAATTCCAACTCAAAACAATACTTTGAGATATTAATTTCTTCAAGACTTCTCAAGTCATCTCAAATTCCAACAATCTCCCCCTTTGGAATTGTTGGCAACACTTTTGGAACTTCAACACTTAGAACCACATTAAACTAGTTGATTTTCTTGAAGCTTCTTCAGAACCATAATCTCCCCCTGTCTTTTTTTAAAAAAAAATCAAGATCTCTAACACTCTTGATACCAATCTCCCCAAAGTTATCATAGCTTAACTTCTTCTAAGCATAGCTTTCTCCTAGCTTAAGTCTTTCTCCCCCTTTGACAATAAGTCCAAAGGGACCAACGAAGGAGCGAATAGTATATTCAAAGAATACTTTGCTCCCCCTTTCAAGCACAACTCCTAAGGATTAGGAGAGTGAGTAACTCCTAATTTTTTTCGGAGATACTCGAAGACTTCTTTTGGCAGAGGTTTTGTGAAGATATCAGCAACTTGCTCAGTAGTTGGGACATATTCCAACTTTACCTCACCATCTGCAACCTTTTCCTTGAGAAAGTGATAGCGAATTGCTACATGCTTTGTTCTAGAATGTTGAACAGGATTTTTGGAGATGTGAATTGCACTAGTGTTGTCACAGAGGATCGGCGTAGGATCTGTTGTCGGAACTCCTAGATCAGAGAGCATTTGCCGCATCCATAACACTTGCGTACAACAAGTTGCCGCTGCAATATATTCCGCTTCTGCTGTAGAAAGGGATACTGAGTCTTGTTTCTTACTATGCCATGCCACCAACCTGTCACCGAGATAGAATGCACCACCGCTTGTACTCTTGCGATCATCTATACAACCAGCCCAATCGGCGTCAGAGTATGCAACAAGAGTGAAGGATTTGCCTTTAGGATACCAAATGCCAAGCTCCATGGTACCTTTCAGATATCGAAATATCCTTTTTACTGCTGTAAGGTGCGTCTCAGTTGGTGATGCTTGAAATCGAGCCACCATACATACTGCTTGCAAAAGATCCGGTCTTGTAGCAGTCAAATAAAGCAAGCTTCCTATCATAGAACGATAAGTGGTGTGATCAACGGACGAACCCTTATCATCTTTGCTTAGCTTTGTGTTCGTTGTCATTGGTGTGCTCACTGGCTTGCTGTCTTCCATGTTAAATCGCTTCAGCATTTCCTTGATGTATTTCATCTGTGATATGAAAATACCATGTTTCAGCTGCTGAACTTGTAAACCAAGGAAGAACTTTAGTTCTCCAAGCATTGACATCTCAAATTCTTTCTTCATCTCTTCAGCGAAATTCCTGCACATTTCTTCATCGTTGCCACCGAAGATTATGTCATCGACATAAACGATAACAACCAGCTGTTTGCTCAACTCTGTTTTGACATATAGATTGCTATCAACCAGTCCTTTTCCAAAACCGATCTTGCGGAGATATAGGTCCAGCCTTGCATACCACGCCCTTGGCGCTTGTTTCAGCCCATAAAGAGCCTTTTTCAACTTGCACACTAGGTCTGAATTTTTGCTAATAGTAAAACCATCAGGTTGCTCAATGTAGACCTCTTCTTCAAGTAATCCATTCAAGAAGGCTGACTTTACATCCATCTGAAATACCTTGAAGGTTTTGTATGCAGCTAATGCAAGAAACATACGAATGGCTTCCAGACGAGCCACCGGTGCAAAGGTCTCTTCAAAATCTATGCCTTCAACTTGAGCATAGCCTTTACAAACCAACCTTGCTTTGTTTCGTATGACCTGACCATCTTCATTCAGCTTATTCCGAAAGACCCATTTAGTACCAATAACATTCTTATCGGTAGGTCTAGAGACTAGTTCCCATGTAGAGTTCTTCTCAATTTGCTCCAACTCCTCATGCATAGCTTTCAACCAACTTTCATCGAGACTGGCTTCAGCCACAGTCTTGGGTTCAATGGTGGACACAAGTGAGTAATTGCTAACTACACTTTGTCTAGTTTTAACACCGACCTCAGGATCTCCAATGATTTGATCCTTAGGGTGTTGCTCTACCCAAGTGCTTTTCTTTCTAGGTGTAGTATCCTCTGAGTCATCCTTTGATTTCTCAGAATCATTAGGTTTAGCTACTTCATCATCAATCTCACTCGAGTCCTCATAAACTGGACTGTCATAATGAGTTCCATTCTTTGATTCATAGTTTTCATCAATTCTAACATCAGCACTTTCTATGATTTTTCTGGTCCTTTTGTTAAGACATCTGTAAGCCTTACTAGATGAGGAATAACCCAGAAATATACCTTCATCAGCTCTTTCATCAAATTTGCCCGGATTTTGTTCAAGACGCTTGATGTAACACTTGCTACCGAAGACTCTGAAGTGCTTGACTGTTGCTTTTCTCCCAAACCATAGCTCATAAGGAGTTTTGTCTTCATGTGGCCTGATCAAGCATCGATTCTGAATGTATACAGCCGTATGGATTGCCTCCTTCCAGTATTTGTCAGCTAGCTTGCTCTCAGTTAGCATTGTACGAGCCATCTCTTGAACGGTGCGATTTTTCCGTTCCACAACTCCATTTTGCTGTGGAGTTCTAGGGGCTGAATACTGTCTTTGAATGCCATGGTGCTCACAATAGTTAGTGAACTCTTCAGATGTGAATTCACCGCCTCGATCAGACCTTAAAATCTTGATACGTTTTCCAAGCATATTTTCAACCTGTGCTTTAAACACTTTAAAACGATCAAGTGCTTGATGTTTATGCTTAAGAAATAATACCCATGTTATACGAGTATAATCATCAATGCATAACATAAAATACTTATCTCCATTGGTGCTTTGAGTTCGCATCGGTCCACAGAGATCAGTGTGCACTAGCTCAAGAGGTTTCTTTGAATGATGCTCCTTTGACTTGAACATTACCCTCGTTTGTTTTCCCTTTTGACAAGAATCACAAATGGGGTTGGAAGGTTTTTCAACTGTAGACATACCTCTGACAGCCTTTGAATTGCAAATCTTTGACATGTTATCAAAGTTTAGATGCCGAAGGCGTTTGTGCCACAACCAACTTTCCTCTGTCCGACTCATCAAGCAAGTCTTTTCAGCTCCATCTGACAATGTATAGAGATTTCCAGCAGTCCTAGATCCAGTAGCCACTGTTTTGCCGTTGCTACACTTCTTGATAGCAAAACCATTCTTAGTGAAGACAACTTCGTGGCCTTTGTCACAGATCTGGCTCACACTAAGCAAGTTGTGTCTTAGTCCAGACACATATAAGACCTCGTCTGATCTGATCTTGTTTGCCTTTAGCTGAACAACACCTTTTCCGCAGATTTTGGCACCATCATTGTTACCAAACTTCACTGAACCGCCTTCATAGTGCTGTAATTTGACGAATTCTTCTTTATCACCTGTCATATGGCTTGAACAACCACTATCAAGGACCCATGGTGCTGTCTTCTTTTGTGCATTGAATGCCGTTTGCACAATGAGAGATTCTTTGGAATTACCTTCCCTTTTCTTTGCCCTCCATGCCTTAACTAACTTGGGTTTCTTTTCAACCTGAAATTGGTTAGCTATAGGCAACCTACAATCCCTAGCCAAGTGTCCATAATTATGACACATATAGCACTCAATTTTGTGGCTGTTTAGGATTGAAAAAGGGTTCCTAGTCACAAATGGGCTGTTTCTAACATAGAATTTGCAATCAGCTCTTTTATGTCCATATCTATTACAATGATAGCAATAACCATAGAATCTGAACATTCTTCCTTTCTTAGGTGGCTGGATAAACTCCACAAACCTTTTCTTATTGAACATCTCAATATTAGGCTGAATTTGAAGCTTTGTAGACTTGAGAGGTATGGCACTTTGTTTCATAAGCAAAGAAGGTGCAGCTTTAGAGGACTCTCCGGTTTCAAATCCAATACCAAATTTATTGTGGAAGGGCTTTTGAACTTTCAGAATTTCATTGAGTTTCATTGTCCCTTCAATCGCTTGGAGTGCTTTGAGTTTTCGGCTACTTTCCAAGTTTTCAGCCTTTGCTCTAGCGATTTCAGTTTCAAGTTTCATAGCCTCTTCCTTTTTGATACTTATTTGATTTTGAAGGACTTCCACCATTCTTTTATATTCTTCAACTTGAGTTTTCAAAGCAATAATTGAACTTTCAGATTCATGAAGAAGTTTCATATTTTTCTTACTTGTTTTTCGTTCCATGCTAAGTTCCTCAAGTGCGGCAATGAGTTCTTCTTCGAGATTGACCTCAGCCTCCTCTTCCTCTTCCGGCTCTTGCTCCTCTTCTTCTTCAACGGTAACCATGAAGAGAGCTTCAGTTGCCTCGGCTGATTCATCATCGTCTGAAGTTTCAGACGTGCTGTCATTATATTGACTGATGAAGCTTTTTGCTTTGCCCCTCTTTCTGAAATTTTTCTTCCACTTACTCTTATCAACATAAGAGTCATCATCATTATTTTCTTTCAGCGGACACTTCGCAGCAAAGTGACCAACACCGCCACAATTGAAGCATTTAAAGGGTAGCTTCCCTTTGTACTTTCCATTGCTTCCTTTCTTCAGCTTTCTAACAAACTGAGCCTCAAGCTCATCATCATCAGTATCAGAATCATGACCAGCAGTCTCTTTTCTCTTTTTCTGAACTTTGAAGGCCGCTTCTCTATCAGATGAAGACGTCTTACCTATGCGCATCTCATAGGCAGTGAGTGAACCATGCAACTCATCCATGGAAAATTCATTCAGATCCTTGGCTTCTTCTATGGCTGAGACTTTTGAATCAAACCGGGGAAGAAGAGATCTTAGAACCTTTTTGACGATGACTGGTTCTTTAATCTCCTCCCCTAGTCCACGAATGTCATTCGTGACTTCATTCACTCGTTGCAAATATGAGTCAACATTCTCGCTTTCCTCCATGCGAAGAGATTCAAATTGAGAGCGATGGGTTTGCAATTTTGCTTCTTTGATCTTCTCATCTCCTTCATGAATGCTTTTCAACTTGTCCCATATTTCCTTGGCTGTTTTGCATGCAATTACTTTGACCAGCTCGCTGTCCACAAGGCCACTAAAGAGTGCATTCTGCGCCTTAGAGTCGTTGTCTGCTAACTTCTTCGTTGCAGCATCATTGGGTACAATAGCAATATTGTAACCGACTCTGACAGTTTCCCAGACATCATAGCCAAGTGACTTAATGAAAGCCTGCATTCTGATCTTCCAGAAGGAGTAATTAGAACCATCAAACAAAGGTGCTTTCTTATTCCCTGTATTGGTTGCCATGTGATTTGACAAGAGATCACCCTTAGCGTGTTAAGCTTTTCAAGGGAACCTTACGCTCTGATACCAATTGTTAGATATCGCGATCACTGAGAGGGGGGGGGGGTGAATCAGTGATTTCTTAAAAACAGGTCCAAATTAACAACAAAAGCAAATCAAATCACACAAGGACACCAAATTTAACGTGGTTCACCGAAAGGCTACGTCCACGGTTCAAAGACTGTCCGAACACCAATCCGGAACAGATCTGAATCTATTTAGTCGCACCAACGACAAAGAGCACCAACCCTTAGTTTCAGATAGCACCAACTATCTAGGAAGCACCTACTCCCTTGAGTTTCAGATAGCACCAACTATCTAGGAAGCACCGACTCCCTTTACAATTTATCTGCACCAACAGATAGGATCACCAAACCCCAGACACCAAGCACCAACTTGATGTTCTACAGAATAAAAGTAAAAACCTTTTTCTATAGACCTTCCCCTCTACAATCTCTCTCTCTCAATCCCTTACAAATTAAAATTAAAGCATAAACAGAGAGACACTTATCTTATGGACGAAACACCATCTTCAAGAGCACATCCTCGTCCACACTTGCTGTAGAAATTTCTAACAAGATAGCACACAGCAACAGCACTCTCTTCTCTCCAAAACTCTCTCTCTTTTCTCTTCTCTTCTGGTCTATCTAAAAACGAACCAAACATGCCTTTATATAGGTTATGTTAACCCTTAATTGTGTTCAAAATAGGCTACAATTGGTTTAGAAAGAGTCCCAAACGAAATAGATAAGAATGCTGAATTTTCATGCAAGACTTCTGTTTCTGCGCAACTCTGGTTCCCGTGCTCGGTCGACATCATGCCTTGCTCGGTCGACATCATACACTGTCTGGAAACAGATACCTATCGCGCTCGGTCGACATCCTGGGGTCCCGGTCGACCGACGACACACTGTGTCACGAAAATAACTGGGAGCAGTCTGAAACTTTTTCTGCAGGTTTCTCTTGCTTCGGTCGACCGCATGGGGTGCCCGGTCGACCGCACACTCTGCTTCAGGAATTCTGAATTCCTGACTGTTTCAATTCTGATTCTTCTTTTAAGCTCTATCAACACCAGCTTATTATCATCATGCTTGTGACAATGTGTTGACAATAATTCCAACTCAAAACAATACTTTGAGATATTAATTTCTTCAAGACTTCTCAAGTCATCTCAAATTCCAACATATTTAACTAGAATGGTGCATGATGACTAAATCAATTGATTACAAATAAAAATTGCATTTTAAGAAATGTAACTTTAAAAGAACATAAAATGCAAATGCAACATGACCAACAAAATGATTTAACTATTAAGGAGTAGGTTGGTCAAAGAGGTCCAAGGCCTTAAGGTTTTACTAAAAATATAACTTTAGGAATCCACCTAAGGTCTTGAGAGGGTTGGTCTTTGAGGTCCATCTTAAAAGTCCCACCAGCTATAGGAGATTGGACTTGATAAATTTTCAATTTAGACTTATCACCATGATGTTTAGATTTGACTAAATTTATCTTAGGTTGGTGATTAGTCTTTTGAGGCTGGTGACTTTTCTTCTCAGGGGATTGAGCCATTTTTCTTTTCTTCTTATTTTCTCCCTTTATTTGACTTTTGAATTTTAGATTTAACTTTGTAACTTTCTTCAAAAGTTCTTTCATGTTTTGATTTAAGGGAGATAGATTGAGAAGCTTTTTATTTATAGATTCTTTTAAAGTTGGCTTAACTTGTTTAAACTTTTTAGAATCTATTTTAGGAGACTCCTTTTTAATAGGTTTAACTTGTTTAGTCTTCTTGGAGTCTTCCTTGATTTTTAG
Organism: Litsea cubeba; assembly: GCA_012931725.1. Lineage (NCBI taxonomy): Eukaryota > Viridiplantae > Streptophyta > Magnoliopsida > Laurales > Lauraceae > Litsea > Litsea cubeba. The sequence goes on along the minus strand of CM022954.1, from coordinate 33,004,400 downwards.
TGTCTTATCCATCATAGAGTTTGATTTTACTTTCTTTGGTTCAAAGATGGGTTTAGACACATTGCTTCTCTTTTGTTTGCACTCAAACCTAAAATGTCCTTCAATGCCACAATAATTGCATTTAGTCATGGGCAAAGAAGTGTGAGTGCTAGAGAATGAAGACTCACCTTTCACAAATGTGTTGGTGAATTTAGGGTCATGTGAAATATTCCTATCATATCCAAGACCCGTCCTATCTCTTAGAAATTTACCCAATTTCAGTAACTTTTCAAATCTTTCTTCACTTTGGGTAAATTTGCACTCATACTTTTGTTTGTAGGTTTCAAGTTGAGTGACTTGGTTTTTAAGGGTGGAATTTTCATTTTTAACTTTTGTTAGTTCAAGTTCAATTCCCTTAAAATTGTTTAGCTCTTCATGGGAAAGTTTTAATTCAAGTTTAATTTCATTAAAAACATTGGATCCAAGTTCTAGAGTATTTATCTTATTTTGAGCATTAGATAAATTTTCTTTAGTGATAGTCAACTTAGATTCAAGATTGCTAATGTTTTCATCTTGCCTTTGTAATTGATCTCTTAGTTTCAAATTTTCTTTGTTAAGATTAGCACAACCTAACTTTAATTCAAAAAATTCATCTTGAGCATTTTGTAGGTTATGCAAAGAGATCATAAACTTAGAGTCTACACAATTGATTAATTCTTCTTTCTCTCTAAGTTCATTTTTAGAAGAGACTAATTCTTGGTTTAGACTTTTAGATTCTTGTTGTAATCTTTTATTCTTTTTAACAAGTTCTAAGGAAAATGTACATAATTCATCATAGGCTTGTTGAATGTCATCTTCATTTTCATTAATTTCTTCTTCTTTTAATTTAAGTTTAGATTCAAGTTGAGATACTTTAAATTCAATGTTTGAATCTCCAATAGATGGAAGAAGAAGGGCTCTAAAAGAATCTACAAAGTCTAGCATAGTGGAATCCATTCTAATGATTTTCATAGAAAAATACTACTAGGGTTCTAACTCAAGGATCTAGATAGAGAGGATCAACTCCGGGTGTTTAAGCCCTAAATGGAGTAACCTTGCTCTGATACCAATTGATGAGGGGTCGGATCTGTCCAAGACCCTTGAGGACCCATATCCTCTTAACACGGATCATCAAATGGTACCTATCAGAGTCCAGACACATGGAGCACGATAGTCTCCCCCCACATGCCTGCCACGAACGGAGAGTCTCTATATATCCGCTATTTCAAGTGAGAGTTTCCGTGGATGCGAGTGATCACGACTCACAAGGAGTTTTTACGAGGCTCTACAGCTCTGATACCAATTGAAAGTCCAAGGGATCCTACCCTAGAGGGGGGGGGGGGGGGGGTGAAAAGGGTGACCTACACTTAATGACTAATTATGGCCAATTTTATTTTCTTTAAAATAAACTAGTCACATGTGATGATTAACATATAAAATACGGAAGCTTAAACAAAACAATCACCACAAATCAATCACCACTACACAAAGATTTATAGTGGTTCCGCCTCAATGCCTACAACCACTACCGGCTTGTGACTCAACACCCCACCGGATTTCCACTAATATGATTTTCAAAAGGCTAAGCAATAACCTCTACAATATGCTTTCCAAGGATAAGCAATAACCTTACAATGTTATTTTTCTAGGCTAAACAACAACCTATACACAATGCTTTTATATGGCTAAGCAATAACCTTACAAGCAAATGATTTCTCTCAACGAAAGTGTCTTCACAAAACACTCTAAGAGATTACAATTTAAACTTAATTTAATTTCCTCTTAAATAGGCGAATATGAAAGTGTAAAGCTAACTCACACAACACTCTAAGTAATGCAAAGATGAATGCTCATGAAGTGTGTGTGTGAATACTTCAATCAAGTTGAAAATGAAAGCTCAATCAATTTATGCTAAAAGCATTTAAAAGTTTAATGCACATAAAAAGATATGATTGAAGTAATATGCAAATCACATGTACCAAATACAAACTTGTAGAAGATATGAAAAACAAGGGTTCACAAGTTGTATGAAATTAATTTAGTCTAAACATGTGATGCATGTGTAATGTTGTTTTCAAAACCAAACTAATTCAACAAAGGTTTAAATGAATGAAAACAACAACAAGGAAATATTCAAAACAAGTTAATGAATCATGACATAAAAGAAATCAAAGATTTTGGCAATGCATGATTAACAAGGTTTATAAAACAAACTTGTTTTGAAATCAAGGTGAAGAATCCTATGACTTAAATCGAAGATTAGGGAAGTAGAGGATTCAACACATCATAGTTTATATGCTAAAATCATTTACCAATAGTTTAACAAAGCATAAAACAATGATTAATAAAAGGCAAAGCTTACTTGGTGGTTTAACTTTATTAATCCAAGCTTTAGCTTTCCTTAATGACCATTAGCCTTCCTTAGCTTGATCCCCTTTCTTTTGCCTCAAAATACCTCAAGAAGGGCTTCAAAGATCATCAAAAATGGCTAAGGAATGACCTCACTTTTATAGAAAAAGTGTTCAAACGGCCCGACAGGTTGGTGTCGGTCGACCGACACCTCAACGGTCAGATTCCAACGGTCAAGAAATTTACCATTGTGCAGGTGTGGGTCAGCCGACAGGAACCGACAAGCTAACCGACAGTACAATTTTGTTCAGAAAACAGCTCTCTGGAATTCTAACCGAGAGGCTTTCGGTCAGCTTCTGAACTATGGTCGGTTAGCCGACACCTGACCGACATGCTAACCGACAGTGTGGCTAAAATCCCAACTTTTGCACATTTCAAAGTATTTTCATGTAGGGATTTTTGGGCCATTAAACCAAGCTTGGAAACATGATTTTAAATCATCTAAGTGCTTTTAAAAGCATGAAACATAAAAAGCCAAATATAATTTGAAACTTTAAAACATAGGCTAGCTTGATTTGAAAAAATTATTTTCAGAAACAAATGCATCCAAGATTTAAATCCAAAACATGCATGAAACATTATTTTTACAAGTCTTAAAAACAATGCATGTGTAAATCAAGATTTCAAGATTTTCTAAATCAATGCATGCGTGAAAATTCAAATGATGATTAAAATGTTAATGCATCCATCAAATTGCAATACACAAAATCCCTAACAGAGTATACATGAAGTTTCGGGCCATTTCAAAATTATTTGGCTTAACTTCACTCCTCCGACAGCTGAACAGGAGCTCCTGGCGGCGACAGTGTCGAAGACACCAAATCCTCGATCAAAGCCTGTGGATGGTCTCAAAATACCTCCAAAAGGCTCCACGTCAAGTTCCAAGTCAAACCGACAATGTTTGACCCTACATCAACCCTCGAACAGCTAAATCAAGCCTCTTAGAGGAGAGAACCACCGAGACTGTCGCTCATCAAATAGAGCGTATGGCTGGTTTCAAAATGCTTACAAAGGGCTACACGTCAAGTTTTAGGTCATTTTGACAGCATTTGACCAGACTTTGACGCTCGGAAGCGAAATCAGGCTCTCAGCGGCGAAGCTCCTTGGGACTATGGTTTCCAAAATAGAGCCAATGGATCATCTCAAAATGACTCAAATAAGCTCCCTGTCAAATTTCAAGTCAATCAGAAATCGGTTGACCACACATCAAAGCGCGACATCTTCCTCACGATAAAATCTTGTCTACTGGCGACACGGCCCCACATGGCTTCAAAACTCAAACAAAAGCCTATGGTTGGTCTTATTTATTGCTCAGAAGGCTTTACCTCAAATTTCAGGTCATTTCGACATCGTTTGACCCAATTTCAACTTCTAACGGAAAATCGGCAACTCTGCGCGACAAATCCTTCGGCTTTCCCAAAAAATTAGAAACTTTGCACCCCAAAATGCAAGGATCCTCATCAGGTTTTCTACAGAGAAATCATGTCAATAAATGTACAAAAATGTCAGGAAAAATACCGAAGAAAGAAGAAGCAGAGAAATTCGCGGAACGGTCGAAGACCGGCGACCAAAGGGGGAAAATTCCCCCAGGGTCGCCGGCGACCATAGAAATTCGGGTTGCTGAATTTCCCCGGAGAGGCGTTTTTTTACCCCTTTTCGCGTTTCGAGATGTTCGGCCCATGTGGTTTTCCAAAATTCTGACTTTTAAGGCACTAAATTCGTCGATCTTCGTCAACATCACGGGTCCGTCTTCGAGAGTTTCAAATCAACATTGATCGCCAACCGGTCGACTAAAAAGTGTGCTTTTTACCCGATCGATTGAGAAATCGACAGGACAGATGGCACCGACCCGCTGCTAGCAATCAATGTCTGAAATTGCATATCATTCGATGTTGATCAGCATGAAGATCCATCGATGAGCATCGCCAAAAGAATTCCAAAAGACGCGGCACGGCCTGCGACTCTTCAACTGCTCGGCGACCACTTAATGCAGTTAATTGACTAGCTTTATTGCAGTCATTTTTTCTTTCTTTTGGACGGCCTAATCAGAATCAAGCATTTAGGAGTTACAAATCAAAGATTCATGACACTTAAAGCCATGAAACTCCTCCCATGATGGTGATTAAAGGCAATTAAAAGCCTTAACTCTCCACTGGCCAATCAGAAGCCAAGGAAGAGGAGTTACAAAATAAAGAAATAAATCCTGTAACTCCTCCCATCATGTGAGTTCAATTCAATTAAAGGCCCATAAACCCTTCTAAATGGCTACCAAAGGCCTATAAATAGGAGAGCATTCCAAAGAAATTCAGATCAGAAAATATCCGGAAAAAACCAGAGATCATATCAGAAAAAGAGAAAACTCTGCTGAAGTTCTGCATCGACCATCGCTACAAGGTGACAAAAGTCCCTTGGGGGGCACTCCCCCCCAAGGTCCTTCCCTTCTCCTTCTGCTTCCAATGGCTTAGACGTGGCTTTTCAGCCTGTCTACTTGGCTTTTTATTGGACATAGGACCTTCTTTTGGTCTTTGTCCTCTAAAAATCTGAGGTTGAAGCCGAGCTAATAGAATCAAGAGCATCCTCTGTTCTCATCTGCATGGATGAGGGCGAATTCCACATATGGCTTGCGATCGTTAATCTGAACGAGTCCCCCACAATCTCCTGAGAAGTTAGATGCTCCTTTTCTTCCTTTTCATTCTAGTTTGTATTTTTCCAAAGAGACAAAAAAATCACAACTCTTGTCTTTCACTATTGATAAGAACTGTAAATCGGCTATAAAATCCAAAAATCGACTATAAATGCCCAAAATCGCCTTTCACGGTAAAACAAATGAAATCGCCTTTCACGGCATTTCAAAAACATGTCTCTTTTCTTAAATATATGTGCAATGAAAACTTGAAAGAAGTTGATTTCCTTTTTACTTTCGAAGGTCGATCTCTTGATCACCACTTGCAAATCCAAGTAAAATAGAAAATCTGGCACACCCATTGTTGACATAAAAAAATGTGTCACTTTGCCTCTCCAAACTCAAGAATGCTACGTGAAGCTGCAACCTGCCATAAATAGGCAATGCTACTTTCAAAAAATCAAATCTTATCAGAATCAAAGAAAAATTGCAAGATCCTTCAAGACAGCCAAAAGAGGAGTATACAAGAAGTTTCGGGGCATTTCAAAATCATTTGGCCTAACTTTGCTTATTCGATAGTTGAATAGGAGCTCTCGGCTGTAACAGCATCGAAGACACCAAATCTTCGATTAGAGCCTATGGATAGTCTCAAAATACATTCAAAAGGCTTCACATTAAGTTCCGAGTCAAACCGACAACGTTTAACCCTACATCAACCCTTGAACAGCTAAATCAAGCCTCTCGGCGGCGAGAACCACCGTGGCCATCACTCAACAAAAAGAGCACATGGACGGCTTCAAGATGCTTACAAAGGGCTACACGTCAAGTTTCAGGTCATTTCGACAACATTTGACCATACTTCGACTCTCTGAAGCCAAATCAGGCCTCTCAGCGGCGAAGCTCCCTGGGACCATCGTTTCCAAGACAGAGTCTGTGGATCATCTTAAAATGACTCCAATAGGTTCCCTGTCAAATTTCAAGTCAATCGGACATCGGTTGACCGCACATCGAGGCACGACATCTTCCTCGCGACAAAATTAAGTCTATTGGCAACAGGATCCCAAATGGCTTCAAAACTTGAAGAAAAGCCTATGGTTGGTCTTACTTATTACTCAGCAGGCTTCACCTCAAATTTCAGGACATTCCGACATCGTTTGACTCAGTTTCGGCTTCTGATGGAAAATCGGCAGCTCTGCGCGACAAAGACTTCGACTTTCCCGGAAAATTGGAAACTTTGCACTCCAAAATGCAAGGATTTTTTTCAAGTTTTCTACAGGGAAATCAGGAAACAAATGTGCAAAAATGTCAAGAAAAATACAGAAGAAAAAATAATGGAAAAATACCTCAAAACGGCCGCAAAACGGGGACCAAAGGGGAAAATTCCCCCTAGGGTCGCAGACCCCCGCGACCCTGGCCCAGGGTTGCAGGCGACCATGGAAACCCGGGTCGCCGGGTTAGCCCCGGAAGGCTCATTTTCCATCGTTTTTCCGCGATTCAAAGCTTCTAACTCCTGAGATTTTCCAAAATTCATACTTTTGAGGCACCAAAACCTTCGACATCCGTCAAAACCACGGGTCAATCGTCAAGAGTATCAAAATCAACATTGATCGCCAACCGGTCAACCAAAAAAGTGTGCTTTCTACCCGACCGATCAAGAAATCGATAGGACAGATGGCACTGACCCGTTGTTGGCAATCAATGCCTGAAGTTACGTGGTCATCCGATATCGATCTACATGAAGATCCATCAATGATCATCGCTAGAAGAATCCCAAAAGACGCGGCACGACCGACGACTCTTCGACTGCTCGGTGACCACTTAATGCGATTAATTGACTAGCTTTATTGCAGTCATTAATTCATTTCTTTGGATGGCCCAATTAGAAGCGAGCATCCGGGAGTTACAAGTCAATTGATTTATGGCATTTAACCCATGAAACTCCTCCCATCATGGCGATTAAAGGCGATTAAATGCCTTAAATCTCCACCGGCCAATCAGAAGCCAAGAAAAAGGAGTTACAAAGTAAATGAATTAAAACTTGTAACTCCTCCCATTATGCGGCTTAATGACAATTAAAGCCCATAAACTCTCCTAAATGGCTACCAAGAGCCTATAAATAGGAGAGCATCCCAAGCATTCCAAAGACACTTCGGAAAATCCGGAAATCCAGACAAAAAAGGCATCAGAAATCTAAGAGAAGGAAAGAGAGAAAACTCTGTTGAAGTTCTGCACCGACCACCGGTACAAGGTGACAAAAGTCCCTTGGGGGGTACCCCCCCAAGGTCTTTGCCTTTTTTATCTGCCTCCAATAGCTTAGACGTGGCTTTTCAGCCCGTCTACTTAGCTTTTTATTGGACATAGGACCTCCACTTGGTTTTTGTCCTTTAAAAATTTGAGGTTATAGCCAAGCCAAGCGAATCAAGAGCATCCTTTGTTTTCATCTGCAAGGATGATGGCGAAGTCTACATATGGCTTGCGACTGTCAATCTGAACGAGTCCCCCACAATCTCCTGAGAAGTTAAATCCTCATTTTCTTGCTTTTCATTGTAGTTTGTATTTTTCTAAAAGAGACAAAAATCACAACTCTTGTCTTTTATTATTGATGAGAATTGTAAATCGGCTATAAATGCCAAAAATCGGTTATAAACGCCAAAATCGGCTATAAACGCCAAAAATCGGCTATAAATGCCAAAAGAATCTCCTTTCACGGCAAATCAAGAAAAAATCTCTTTTCTTAAATATATGTGCAATGGAAAACTTGAAAGAAGTTGATTTCCTTTTTACTTGCGAAGGTCGATCTCTGGATCACTACTTGCAATTTCAAGTAAAATAGAAAATCTGGCACACCCACACCAAAAAAAAAGTTGATACCCACTTTTTGCCCTCCGGGCACGAAAGGGTCGTACCAAACGGACTCCCACGTCCGCCGACCTCGGTAGCATCCGAGCAGATAAGCGCGGTCCATCACCCATCCCAAAAAATATTGATGCTCGCTTTCGCCCCTCCGGGCGAGAAGGGGTTGGACCAAACGGACTCTCACGTCTGCTGACCTCGGTAGCGCCCAACGAAACGCGTGTCCATCAAGCTGGCACACCCGGTGGGACTCGTTCATTTGAGAACACAATGCTTAGAAATGAAATATTTGCATATCATATTCTTGCTCTATGCTTATACTTCTTTTCTAGATTCATTGGCTACTTTCTAGTTGGTGGCCTGTGTTGGATTTCGCCTCTAAAAAAAAAGAGGAGGGATTTCTTGGAAATTTCTAATTCTCTCTTTGAGTTTATTTCCACTCTTTCTCTTTCTCTCTTTGATCCTCTCCTTTCATCCATGTGCTTGCAGAAATGTTGAGCCTGTTCGAATTGGGAATTGGGCCATCGTTTCTCTTCGATGAGTTCATTAAAGATCTTTCTAAAAAAAAATCAGATTTCTCGTTTTGGATTCAAAATTGAGAAACTTTGATCCTTTTCCTCTCGGGCACTGGCGCTCGCAGAAATGTTGAGCCCGTGTTTGGATCGGGGATTGGGCCATCGTTTCTCTTCGATGAGTCTTTTAGGGATCTAAAAAAAAGACAAAGAGATCACTAAGGTTAAACCAATTGTGTTCTTTGACCACGATTGATTCAAGAAAAGCCTTGTCCAGAGTGTGGAGACAACTTGACTGTTCTAGGCAAGGGTCTGCCAAACGGGTTCATTAAGTAATCCAACCCTTACCTGGGGGCAATTCTATCAATTGAGGTTTCATAAGACCGGGTTAGGACGCCTATGTGCACTCTTCCGTCTTTAAATCTTAAAAAAAAAACTTCCGTCATCTTCGGGGTTCAGATTTGGGAAATTATGGTTTCTTCCCTTCTGGGTGCTGGTGCTCGCAGAAATGTTGAGCCCGCATTCGGATTGGAATACCATTTGCTCTCTTTGACAAATCCGATCTTGACCTTTCAAAAAAAAAAAAAAAAACTATCGTCATTTTGGATACAGATTCGAGAAATTGTGGTTCATTCCCTTCTGGGAGCTGGTGCTCACAGAAATGTTGACCCCGTGTTCGGATCGGAATACCATTTGCTGCTCTCTTTGATGAATCCAATCTTGACCTTTCAAAAAAGAGAATCCCATCTAATAGATGCGATCTCCAGCATTTGTGCCTAGCGGTACTGGTACGCCCTTTCATGGTCTACTGTATTTGCGATCGGCACATTTGTAACTCCAACCTTATATTCGTCTTACCTCGAGCAAGCCCTACTTCTCGATGAGTCGAATTTAGGTTTACAATTGCTTCTAGCAGTCACTGGGACGCCCATTCTGGGCTCACCATACTTGCGATCGGAACAATTGTACCATCTATGGTTTTTTGATCGCTTGGATCGGACCATGTCCCTTGAGCGATTTGAAAAGACAAAACCATAGTCTTTCTCATTTATGATCATCATATTCTTGTGATTACTAATGGATGTGGTCTTGTTACAAGAAATTTTTTCGAAACTAACAATGGCAGCTTCTCTAACCATTACCTTCGACGAGATCAAGCACCAACTTATGCTTCAACAGAAGCAAAACATGCGCACTCACAAGCGCCCTATCAGCTACCGAAGCGTCACCTCTCTCGGCAACTCTCTGATCTCTGGGTCGACCTCGACTCCCCGGACTATCATCTTTGGGACGCTGGGACCATTCCCACTTCCCGAAGAAGAAACTGCGCTTGCCGAAAAGCAGAAGATCGCCTTTCAACGTGTCACTACTGTGACACCAAAGGCGAACGCCAAGAAGGCCGAAGCCCGCGGCATCCCCGCGAAGCCTCAACCCACAAACAACTAGGTCTATCCCAAGACTTGGTCCCCAAAACCTTCGCCAAAAAAGAGAAGGTCCCAAATATCCACAAAGCCAGCATACCTGACCCCACTCAAGGAGAACCAGTTCTACCCTCTTGCCTACATGAAAGAGGAGAGACTAGTCTCCGACTTGACAACCAAGTCAACCCAGCATGAGCCAGCTTGCTCCTACAAACCCAAAATCAGATCATGCTTCACTAGGCCTTTTCAAGCACCTGCTAAGGCCTATAATCCTTCGGTTCGACCCTTCATCTCTACAGGGGCCGAACTCGTAAAGTTTAAAGCTTCGCTGCGACAAACAAAGGATCAGGTCCGGATCCTATCCATGCCTAGCTACAAAGAAGACAAGCTCGGCTGCTGCGCCTGAGGGAGCACATCCTTCATTGCCAAAGCCCAACCAGAGCTAACCGAAGCTCAAATTGCTCGTCGTGTGCGTCGCCGTGCATCGTATAGACAAAAGAGACCAGAGAAGCAGAAGACCCAGCATCCTACACTTCAAGTCTCTCACAAATGGGTCGAAAAAGAAAGACCCGACCAAGTTGATGTTGTCCATATGGTTGGAAAAACCAGAAGACGCCAAAAGTCAGAAAAACAAAAATCCATGTCCGACTTCTGGTGACCCGCAGCATCTCTAGGACAAGAAGACATTTAGAAGAATCTCCTGCCCCTTCAAGCCAAGGACGGTGGAGTGATCCTTCCTCAAGCTCTTCATAAAAAAAGAATGAGCCCCCAGCTCAGTCACCAGGACAATTTCTTCGTTCGAATCCCGAGGGATGAACGTCCTGGCTATAAATTCTGAACTAACACCTCGCAATCCACCTCAAGATGATGCGCTCACACGCATCCAGCAGTTGGAACAAGGCCAACAGAGGATTGAATCTCTAATGGAAAACCTTCTCCTCGCCTTTCAAAATCAGACGAACAATGAACCTCCTCCAAATCTTTAAGATGACGAGGTAAATGGAGAAGAAAATGAGTCACGCGCCTTACTAAAAAGGACATAGACAGTATCCTGGACAAAGCAAAAAAAGAGGATATACTCAAAGAACTTGGGATAAAGCCACCATATCCCTTATGGTTGGACTCGGTCCCGTTCCCCACAAAATTCAAGCATCCTACTCTCCAAACATATACGGGAAAATGATCGGCCAGACAGCACGTCATCCACTTCAAAATCCTGACGGGAGCTATTGCAGATCAAGATGCCTTCAAAATCTGCCTCTTTGCAAGTACCCTAAAAGGTACGACCTTTGATTGGTACTCCACTTTGCTAGAGGACTCCATCCAAATTGGGCCATGCTAGAGACATGATTCCTGACTCACTTCAAAGGTGAGGATCATCCCGCTACTATCGCTCAGCTTTGCAGCCTAAAACAGGGGAGAATGAGTCAACATACGATTTCATTCACAAGTGGAAAGCAATGGCGTATAAATGTTCCGATGTATTGCCACAAGCGTCGCTAGTCGACATCTGCCGAAACAACATGAGAGCAAGAATCCGCTCCATGATCATCGACAATAAATCAAAGAACATGGGAGAACTCCTAGAAGCTTCCATGGAGGCTAAAACGGTGATTAAAGACCTCAACAGTCAGAAATCATCAAGGAAGGAACCAACTGCCATTGAGACCTCTAAACCGAAGAAAAGAGAGGTCTTCAATGTGCAAACTAAGTCAGTTCCCCAGCCACAAAAGAAAGCTGAAAACAAAGCTGCAGGTAAGAGACCTGAACTCTCAGATGCCTTCAAAGAGCGAGTAGAAAGGAAATACCCGTTTGATGAAGATGTTGATGAAACAAGCTCACCTTGCCTAAATCCAAAAGACCGGGAGATGTTGGCAAAACAAACGATCCTCGATACTGTCCATACCACCAGATGATCTCGCATCTTCTCAATCATTGCTTTGTTGTAAGAGAGAAGATAAATGAGATGTGGAAAAACGGAGTCATCACCTTTGGTAAAAACTATGGGTCTGCCTTCGTCAACATGGTGTCATGTGGACAAACATCAAAATCGCCAAAGAAGAAGATCACTACTTCCTTCATGGTGATAAAAAGAATTCAAACGTCCGAAGTGCTAGTTCCTTACCCAACATCAGACGGACAACCCATATGGGTACATCCCGATCTCCTAGAAGATGAAAACTAGGAGGTTGTGAAAATAAAGCCGACAACTCAACAGCCAAGGCAGGCTAGAATACATCTCCTCAAGCTCAAACGGCAAGAAAAGACCCAGCCAAAACAAGAAATCCGTGAAAAGGCAGAAACCTCGTCTACCACTTCACTGGGGGCAACGAAAAAGTCCCTCCCAGAGACTTCAAGGGGGGTAAGAAAGTTCACTCTCAGTGATTTCATGCCACCTCAATTAAAAAAAAAAGCCACGCAGGGGGCATCAGACTCTTGTAAATCGGTAGTTGGATTCTCCTTGGATGGATACGAGTCTGATGACACCGACGAGTGGGAGGAATCCCTTGAAACAGGAGAATACCTCTCCGATGAAGAATGGGTTCCTGAAACTCACCTTATGCCAGTAATCTGGTATAACCCACTACGCCACAAGGATCCTGGTCTGATGATGAAGAAGACCAGGAGGCTATACAAGAAAATGTTATTGACCCAGCACCCGTCATTGCTCCAGTGGAACCCAACCATGTTGAACCACAAAGAGCAGACAAAGAAGAAGATTTGGCTCCCATGCCTGATCTTGAAGAATATGCGATGATCTTGCAGCGTCTTTCCTTAGAACAAGAGCAAGACCGCGTCAACGAGTTTCTTCACAATCCAGAGCCCCTGAAGATCACCAGGTACCTCCTCCCTTAACTCCTAAAAATGGAGAAAATTGCTGGATTGACAATCCTCTTACATCCAAGGATGAGTCTGATTCCCAAGAGTCCATTCTCGCAACGTCTCCTATCAGAGCTGCCTGCAATATTATGTGATAATTCAGGATTATGGCTCCTCCAAAGCCTCATCTGATGAGATCACTTACACTCCGACGACGCCTAGCATCATATCTTCTGGAGCTACCTCGTGTCACGTGACTTTCACTAAGACGACACCCTCTCAGGTTTCTTCTCCTGAGACTGTGACTTCAGAACTCACAATCTTCCTGACTGATCATCATGAAGAAACCCCAACTATTGATGCTTGGGATGATGAATTAGTCAAAGAAGAAAAAAAGTTACTGGATGCTTTTCAAGATTTGTTCTCGAAAAATGCTCTGTGCAACACAATCATTGAGGATGGCAACTCTGCTGCAGACTCATCCCCGGTAAATGAGAAACGACACCCTTTTGATCTTGAAGACAATCTTCCAAATGAAGACCCTTCTCAATAAGCTCTCGAAGTTGGTAGAGGCACCCGCTCTGGCCGAGACTACCACAAAAATTGCAACCAATCTTCTTTTACTTATGTAAATCCTTCGGGAAAAGATGTTGTAAGCGCCCCCAGTGGCAACAATGATAAACATGCATGCCCCAAGGAGGCTTTCAAGTATGACTTGATCGAACACTTCAAGCACATACCTGCACGACTACACATCCTAGACTTGTTATGAATGTCTACAGCACTCGTGATAATCTCATTTCAGAATTACAAATGCTAAATGAGGATGTCGACAAACATGCCCCGCATGTCCTCCATATTGAAATGGACTATCGGGTCAAAAACTCAGAAACTCCTCAAAGGGAGAAAAGACAAAAATTGAGGGATCTTGCATTGAATGCCTCTCGGTTTAAAAAGTAGCAAGTGCAACCATCGCCTTCACAAAGGAAGACCTCTTACTTGGCGAAACAAGGCACATCCGACCCCTATACTTCACAGGGTACATCAAGGAAATGCCTATGCACAGAGTTCAGATCGACCCAGGTTCTGCACTCAACCTTATCTCCACTTCGGCTCTCGAAGAGTTGGGCATCCCACCCAGCAAGCTAAGCCACACATCTGTATCTAGCTTTGGATACGATGGGAGTACTCAAAGGCCTATTGGCAAAATCAGGTTCAAGTTGCAAATCGGTGATCTTATCTCTGAGGTCACTGTATATGTAATAAAAATCCCTTCATGCTACAACATCGTTCTCGGACGCCCCTGGATACACGAGAATGGTATTGTCCCTTCAACTTTACTTCAGTGCATCAAGCTTGTTGGCGACGACGGCATGATACATCGAGTCTTTGCAGACAGAAAATCCTTCAAAGGTAAAGAAGTCCAATTTGCAAACTCACAGATGTATGAAGGTGAAAAAGAAGAAGAGGAGAAGGAAATAGTACCCTTTGCCGAAAATCTCCAAAAAGATAAAGGCAAGGCTCCTTAACAATCACCGGAAGAAAACAAACCCTTCGGTAAATCCAAAGAGAGCTGTCAACCTCCCCTCGTCATCTACCTCAAACCTTCAAAGCCTTTGGTCATCACAACTAAAGTGAATAAGGCAACGCAAAAGTCTGGGAACAAATTTGTTGTCTCTTTCGTGTTTATCATGCAAGACACGGATTCAGTTTCAAAGCCAGAAGACGACACATCGTTAAGCCAAGATGACAGTCAGCAAGTTCAGCTTGCTCTTACTCCAATAGAGACACCTACTGACGTAGAAGGTCCTACGTCTGCTTCCTTCGTTGTTCCGGTAATTTCAGCAAAGGAAAAGTCGATCTTCTTCCTTAGATCGGATGATTCTTCATCAAACTCCATGCTTGAACCTTTCCAAAATGAAGGTATGCCTAAACTATTTTTATATAGTCCTGTGGCACAAGCTATTATGAAGAAAATGGGCTATGACGCTAAAAACCCAGTCGGTTTGGGAGAAGGCCACAGTATTCTCACACCATTGGGGCCCGCCTTAACTAAGAGTAAACTAGAAAATTGGAGACTCTTCGGTCATGTAGAAAAGTCTTCACATGGACTAGGGTATGATCCAGACACTCCTCTGAGACAGTTGACACAAAGGCTTAAAAGTCGACTTACCGACCAAGCCTCAACATCTCATTTCCGTGAAGACATTGATCTCCCTAGATATCTCTTCGATGAGTCACTTGACAAAGATCCAGGAAGCTCATCCAATTGGTATGATTTCTCTGACGATGAAGAGGAATTGTCCGATGGCACAGACATGTGGTCTTCTGACCTAGAAGAACCCTCGTCTCCAAAAGAAGTACCTTACTTCGACCCAGTTTCAACAGGCAATTGGGACAATCTCATAGCAAGCCTTGAGAAGATCACCGATCAAGAAAACCCATGGAAATAAACAAAGCCCTGGTCTGGAAATGCCCTTGAAACCCTAGAAGGTTTCGTTGAGCTGGAAGCTTCCGAAAATATTATGGAGGAACCACCTACGGACCTTCCAACAGAAGATCTTGTTCAAAAGATAGACTTGGGAACACCAGATAACCCACGTCCTGTATTCATAAGCAAGAATATAAAGGATGATGAGTTACCCCGAGTATATTGCTTTTCTTCGTGAGTTCATTGATTGCTTTGCATGGTCTTACATTGAAATGCCTAGCTTAGACCCCAAAATAGCAATCCACAAGCTCAATCTTCAAGAAGACATCAAGCCTGTCAAGCAGAGACAAAGAAGATTCCGTCCAGATGTGATGGATAAAATCGAACAAGAAGTTCAAAAGCTCAATGTTAAGGATTTTGTGTATAGCAATTTGATGGATGCATTAACATTCTAATCATCATTTGAATTTTCACACATGCATTGATTTTGAAATATTTGAAATCTTGATTTATATATGCATTGTTTTTAAATCTTGTAAATCATATGTTTCATGCATGATTTGGTTTTAATCTTGGATGCATTTAAATTTGAAAAAGAAGTTTTAAAAATCAAGCTTGCCTATGGTTTTAAAAAAAGTTTCAAATCATCTTAGTCATTTTAGGTTTCATGATTTTAAACCCCTTAGAATGATTTAATTCATGTTTCCAAGCTTGATATAGTGGCCCAAAGATCCCACAAAGAAATCTCTTTAAATATGCAAAAAATGGGTTTTTTGGTCCTATGGCTCGTGTCGACCCACAGTGTGGTCGGTCGACCGACCCCATGCTTTCGGTCGACCGAACACACAGTGGGTCGACCGAAAAAGAGACCGTTGCAGAAATTTTCAAATTGTCATATTTATGCCCGTTGAGGGTAGGTCGGCCGAAGACACGCTTGAACTCAACTTTTGAGTATAACTATGAGTTCATCCCATGAGAAAAAAGTTAAAATTTTTTAGAGCTTCTAAGCCTTCTTTGAGGTGTTTGAAGACAAGAAAAAGGGGATGAACCAAGTGAGATTAAGGGGTCATTAGTAAAGCTAAAGCTTGGATCATTAAGTTAAATCATCAAGTAAGCTTTACTTTTATTAATCATATATTTTATGCTTTGACTAAATTATTGGTAAATGATTTTTAGCATATTAACTATGATGTGTGAATCCATTTTTCTCTTAATCTTTGATTTTAGTTATTGGATTCTTCACCCTTGATTTCGAACCAAGTTTTGTTTTAAACTTTGTCAATCATGCTTAGCCAAAATTTATAGCATTATACATTCACTTGTTTGAGATTCTCTTTGTTGTTTTCAATCTATTTGAACTTTAGTTAAACTAGTTTGTTTTGAAAACAACATTGATTATGCATCACATGTTTTAGGCATTATTAATTTCATACAACTTGTAATCTTTTGATTTTCATAACATTAACAAGTTAATTGTTTTACATGTGATTTGCATATATCTTCAATCAAATCTTTTTATGTGCCTTAAACTTTAAAATGCTTTGAGCATATATTTTGATTGGACTTATTTTTAAATTGATTGAAGTTTTCATACACACACTTCATAAGCATTCATCTTTGTAATTCTTAGTGTGTTTGTGTGAGTTGTTTTATAATTTCATATCCGCCTATTTAGAGGCAATTTATTTGAGCTTAAATTGTAATCTCTTAGAGTGTTTTATAAAGACACTTTCTTTGAGAGAAATCATTTGCTTGTAAGGTTATTGCTTAGCCATATAAAAGCATTGTGTATAGGTTGTTGTTTAGCCTAGAAAAACAACATTGTAAGGTTATTGCTTATCCTTAGAAAGCATATTGTAGAGGTTATTGCTTAGCCTTTTGAAAAGCATAATAGTGGAAATCCGGTGGGGTGTTGAGTCACAAGCCGGTAGTGGATGTAGGCATTGAGGCCGAACCACTATAAATCTTTGTGTAGTGGTGATTGCTTTTGTGGTGATTGTTTTGTTTAGCTTCCGCATTATGTATGTTAATCATCACATAGTTACTAGTTTGTTTTAATTCAGTTAAAATTGGTCATAATTAGTCATTAAGTGTAGCTCACCCTATTCACCCCCCCTCTAGGGTTAGGATCCCGGACTTTCACCTGACACTCCTCTGAGACAGTTGACACAAAGGCTTAAAAGTCGACTTACCAACCAAGCCTCAACATCTCGCATCCATGAAGACATCGATCTCCCAGGATATCTCTTCGATGAGTCACCTGACAAAGATCCAGGAAGCTCATCCAATTGGTACGATTTCTTTGATGATAAAAAGGAATTGTCTGATAACAAAGATATATGGTATTCTGACCCAAAAGAACCCTCGTCTTCAAAAGAAGTGCCCTATTTCGACCCGGTTTCAACAGGCGATTGGGATCATCTCATAGCAAGCCTTGAGAAGATCAACGATCAAGAAGACCCATGGAAAGGAACAAAACCTTGGTCTGGAAATGCCCTTGAAACCCCAGAAGGTTTCGTTGAGCTGGAAGCCTCCAAAAATATTATGGAGGAACCACCTTCAAACCTTCCAACAGAAGATCCTGTTCAAAAGATAGACTTGGGAACACCAGATAACCCACGTCTTGTATTCATAAGCAAGAATGTAAAGGATGATGAATTACCCGAGTAAATCGCTTTTCTTCTTAAGTTTGTCGATTGCTTTGCATGGTCTTACGCTGAAATGCCCGGTTTAGACCCCAAAGTAGCAGTCCACAAACTCAATCTTCAGGAAGACATCAAGCCTGTCAAGCAGGGCCAAAAAAGATTCCGTCCAAATGTGATGGATAAAATTGAACAAAAAGTTCAAAAACTCAAAAGCGTCGGCTTCATTTGTGATGAACAACATCCTGAATGGATGGCCAACATTGTCCCCGTGACAAAGAAAAATGGGTAGATTTTGGGTCTGTATTGACTATAGAGACCTGAATGGCGCATGCCCTAAAGATGAATTCCCGCTCCCCATGCCAGAGGTAATGATTGACAATACCTATGGATTCGAGCGAATGACATTCATGGATGGCTTTTCCGGCTACAATCAGATAAAGATGCATCCTAAAGATGAAAAACACACATCCTTTCGGACTCCATTTGGCGTGTATTGCTACACTGTCATGCCATTTGGTCTGAAAAATGCTTGTCCCACATATCAGAGGGCTATGATGAAAATATTCCAAGATATGCAGCACAAAATGGTTGAATATTACATTGATGACCTCGCCGTCAAAATCAAAAGAAAAGAAGATCATCTCGAGGGCCTTCGAGAAGTCTTCCTCCGGCTTCGCAAACACAAACTGTGGATGAATCGTCTGAAATGTTTCTTCGGCGTCTCATCGAGTAAGTTCCTCGGATTCCTAGTTCGGAAAGCTGGAATAGAACTTGACCCCATCAAAGTCAAGGCTATTCTAGAAATGCCCTCTCCAAGAACCTTGAGAGAACTGAAAGGGCTCCAAGGGAGATTGGCATACATCAGGCGGTTCATCTCCAATCTTTCGGGAAAGTGCCGTCCATTCTCTCAGTTGATGAAGAAAGGTGTAAACTTTGTCTGGGATGCTGACTGTGAAGCCGCATTCCAAGATATCAAGTCATACCTGACCAAACCTCCAGTGATAGCTGCTCCTACCACTGGAAAACCATTCATCTTGTACACAAGTGCCCTTGACCACTCTATGGGTGCTCTACTCGCACAAGAAAATGATGAGAGAAAAGAAGCTGCTCTATACTACCTCAGCTGCATGCTGATAGGTGCAGAGCATCGCTACTCTCCAGTCGAAAAAGAATGCCTTGCAGTGATGTTTGCCATACAAAAGCCACGTCACTACGTGTTTTCCAATACAGTCTACTTGGTTTCGAGGATCAACCTCCTGAAGGTCCTTGTTACAACAACAGGTTCTCTCAATGCCCGACTGGCAAAATGGTCCATCCTTCTGTCACAATTTGATATTAGGTATGTACCATAAAAAGCAATCAAAGGCCAAGCTCTCGCAGACTTTCTCGTAGAGCATCCGTTGCCTAAAGAGTCTCCACTCAGAGATGATCTCCCATATGAACCTGTCTACAACATGGAGACTTCCTCACAAAATGCCTCCTAGGACATGTACGTTGATGGTGAAACTAGGACAAATGAAAAAAGAGAGCTGATCTCGGGAGTTGGCATCCTCTTTGTTAGCCCTGACAAATACATGATTCCACATGCCTTTTTACTACTGGAACCATGCACAAACAATGCAGCTGAATACCAAGCTCTGATCCTAGGATTGGAGCTCGCCATCGAATCTGGCATCACCATGCTGGAAGTCTTTGGAGACTCTCAACTGATTGTCAACTAGATGAATCAGAGATTTGAAGTCAGGAAGCCTGATATGTTGCCTTACTACAACAAGGCACTGTCGCTTCTGTAAAAATTTGACATCTGTCACATCACCCACATCCGTAGAGGTGAAAACATCCGTGCAGATTCCCTAGCTGGACTTGCCGCATCTATGGCAATCTAAGAAGGGGAAAACATGCAAATTACAGTGTGCGAGAGAATGATCCTTCCTCCTCTTAACACACACCAAGTAGTTGCTGAATGCCACCGAGTGGTTAGAAGTCGGACCTTTATCCTTCAACCTTCAATTGGCGACTGGAAGGATCTGTTCATCGATTACACTATGTTCGGAATCCTACCTAAAGATCCAAAAGAACAGGTAAGCGTCCAAAGGTGAGCCCCGAACTTTCATTTGGATATTCCTTAAAAAATCCTTTACAGGAAATCCTTCAACGGAGTACTTTTACGCCGCTTGTCACAACAAGAGGCTGAAGAAACACTCAAAGAAGTTCATGCTAGTCTTTGTGGAGCCCATCAGGCTGGTCCCAAGCTCTACGATCAGATAAAAATGTTAGGTTATTAATGGCCTACTGTAAGATCCCGACCCCAAGTCCTTTTGTTTAGTATTATTTTAATCGTGGTTTAGCTTTTTAAGTGAGCTTTGATTTAGTTTGAGCTTGTTTTTGAGTTTGACTAGATTTTTCCTTAGCCTTTGAGATTTTGAGGACCGTTGACTTTGGTTTGACCCGGTCAATATGATTTGTATTTTTATGAGAAATTACTTTTGATTTCTAAAAATTCTGGATTTGATGTATTTTGACTCATTTGATGAAGTTTAACAACTTTCATGTTTTGACCATTTTGATTTGATGATCAGAAAGTGCGTTTTTCGAGAAAAAGGGCAAAACTGACTTTTCACCCTAAATCTGTCCATGAATTTCGAAAATTTCAGAAATTGGGGAAAATATACTTTTCGGAAAGTAGAAATTTCGCTGATCATTTTTGTCTTCTTCGTCGTTTTCGTTCGGGACCCGCAAACATTAGTTCCAGCTTTGGTAAGTTTGGAGCCCATGGGGCCCAGCCCATTTGTTCTATAAAACCACCATTGGGTCTCTTCTCTTCCCCATTCTCTCATTTCCTGCAACAAGAGAGGGGTTAGGGTTTCTCCCAGCCCCCTTTCTCTCTCCTCATGTATTCCTTCTTCTTTGATGCTAAATGGAGATTTGAGCTTCCCATTTTCTTCTCCTCTCTCTAAGCTTTCCATAGATGTCTTTTGCAAGAGATTTGGGCTAGGAGAGACCACCTTTCCATGCATTTCTTCTTGGTTTGAGCTTTTATTAGGTGAGCAATGGATTTCTTTCTCCAAATCTTTGTTTTCCAAACTATTTTGAAGGGTTTTGTCATTTATGCAATGGGTTTTCATGGAGATTTACAATGGATTGATTTCTAGGGTTTCTTTTGAGCTATTTTGGGGGTTTTGTAATTGTGGAGCTTGAGGCCATAAGAGGACTTTTATGGAGTATTTTTGCATCTTCTCTTGACTAAGGCAAGTGAATTTCACAATTCATATGATGTTTTTGTGTTTCTTGTTTAAGCTTCATGGCTTTTTCCTTATTTTGTTCAATTTTTCATGGTTTATGGATTGGCTTTGAATGAATGAAGATACACTATGTTTATTCCACTTATGCTATTGCTTTACATTGTATAGGAGGTTTGTCTTCACTTTGCTCACTTTGAAAAATTAGTTTTCCTTGTGTTAAATAGTGTGTTCAAAGAAAGGGAGAGAAACTTTGATCTTTAAAAGTGTTGTGTTTGATCAATTGGAAGGATCATGGATGGTTTTGATGGGTTTGGAAGGTCAAGGAAGGGCCCAACAAATCTTGGAAATTAGCATGAAAGAAAAGGAATCAAAAGAATCAAGAAAAAGAAGGAAAAAATGCAAGAACAGGACAGCCGGGCTGGACTGGGCAGGCCCAGTCCGCTCGAGCGACCCAGCTACTGTCTGGGTCCGCTCGAGCGGACCTGGGTTCGCTCGAGCGAGGCCCAGCTCAGTCTGGGGCTGGTTTGGGCCCGATTTTGGATTGTTTTGTGGGCCGAATTGTTGGGGCTTCCTTGGGCCTGATTCAAATCAGTTTTTGGGCCATTTCAGATCTGATATTGGGTCGTCTTTGGGCCTGATATTGGACTGATTTAAAACTGGTTTCATGGGCTTGGTTAAGGTTCAGTTCTGGGTTGTTTTAAAAATCAGTTTTTGTGGGCCATTCAAGTTTGGTGTTGGGCTGTTTTTAAGACTGTTTTGTGGGCCTGTTCAAGGCCAGTTTTGGGCTGTTTTAAAAACTGTTTATTGGGCCATTCAAAGTTTAGTTTTGGGCTGTTTTAAAGTTTGTTTGTGGGCCATCTTAGGTTCAGTTTTGGGCTGTTTTAAGGTTTGTATTGTGGGCCATCTTAAGATTAGTTTTGGGCTGTTTTGAAAACTTGTTTTGTGGGCCATTTAAGAGTAGTTTTTGGACTCTTATTCAGGACTGTTTTGGGCTCGGTTTAAGGCCAACTATGGGCCTGTTTTAATGAGATTTGGGATTGTTTGTGATGCTTGGAAATTTGTGAAATGGGAATGATGTGAGAATGAGTGTATGTGAAATTATCCGGGAACCTTTCGTGTCTCAATGCGCACTTTATCATTTAAATATTATGGATTTTCATTGGCATCAAACACATTCTTTATTAATCAATGTTTAAAGGTTAAATGTGCATTGTGATGGTTCCTTGGTAAATCATTAAGTCATTCTCCACTATCCATTCCATTTCAAGTCAGAAAAATGTATTTGTATTTGTATTTGCACCCTTTGGTAAACTAATTTGAATAGCATCGGTGATTTGCTATAAAATCATGTGGCTCTCCATGTTCGGAAGGATTGACCGTATGATTTTATACAAATCACTTGACGCGTATTCGAACGGTTCACCATCGAAATTCGTGTGTTTTCTCCGATTCGATTTGAAAAGAGATTGGAGTATGTTTGTCACATTCGGGATTTCTTCGATGAGACTATTGTTTTGATAAGACTAGTATTTGAAAATAAAAACCTCGAGGCAAGACGGGGCCAGAGCTATGTGGTGCGAGCCCATGAGCCAAAGAGGCTATGATTTCGAAAACAAAACCCCGAGGCAAGACGGGGCCAGAGCTATGTGGTGTGAGCCCTTGAGCCAAAGGGATTAGTATTATGTTAGATTTGTATCGGTTTGAGTTTGAAAACTAAAGGCACCACTAGGCTTAGGTCACCTTGTCGGGCTGATCACCCGGCTTGGGATCTTTAATCTGTCCGCCAGCTGCAGCTTGGATTCTGTCTGTACCGACCATGGCAACGGTTTTATCTGCCGGTCCCATTTGTATGGCTACGGTTCTGATTTCTGATCTGCCGGTCCCATTTGTATGGCTACGGTTCTGATCCTATTTTTAGTACCACGTTCAATGGCTACGCTCTGTCTGCTCTTATTACTTCGGTAATAGGAGGATTTAGCTAATTGTGGTTGCCAGTGTTTTATCTGCACATTACCTTATTTTATGATTCTTGCGGGGTATACTTTTTATGCTTTGATTTGTTTAATGTTTACGATATCGATCATTTATCATATTGTCGCTATTATTCAGGATTTGAAATGTATTTCCGACTATTAAATGTTTCATTAGACTGTTATCTTTTCGAGATACTTATGTTTCAGAGACTGTTCCTTTATTTGCTTTGATACTTATGCTCGGTCTTTCGATCGTTTTAGCATGCTTTATTATCATATTGTCTAGACTCTTTATCTGGTTTTACGATGATTTCATCCGGTTTTATGTATGTTCTTTTGTTTCATATTACTTGATTATTTGCTTGCCAGACCGTCGTGTCTGACCCTTATTTCTTTGGTGCCAGATTCCGCTCTTTTTGTTTTTAGGTGTTTGATCAGAGGAGGCGGTGGGACCGCCGGTCTGACGTGAGAGGCTGCCCATTGATATCATCTAGATGTCAAGTTTGGCACCGGAGTTCGTATCAAATCCTTGAGGGTAGTATTTCTGTTTAGTTAGATATATTTTTGTATGGCTTTATCAGCCTTTTTCTTTGGGTTTGTAATTAAGACATTTGTTAATTGTAACTTGAATTGTGGGAAATAATAGATTTGTTACTACCAGCTCAGTGTGTTGTGATTCATGATTTGTACCAGCCTGCTTATGTGATGGCTTTGTGATATTGGTTGCGTGCGACACGGAACCCGATGGCCACGGATTCCGGGTCGTAACACCATGTTTAGCTTCCGCGAAAAATGTACTCTGATTGTGTTGGAATGTGATTATCCTCATTCACGCGGATCTTGGGAACTATAACAAAAAGTTTTAAATTATCCCAAAATTTCGCACCCCGAGATCGGTTCGCTGCAGGTCCCGGTTTCGGGGCGTGACAGGTTTGGTATCAGAGCTGGTTAGTTTCTAGGAAATAAAATACTCTAGAGACATTAAGACGTGTGGTGAGGACTCGTTAGATTGTGTCGATTTGTTTTCTCGTTTCTTTGTTTCTTTGGATTTGAGTCGGCTTTTCTTTCAGTTCGGGAGATTTTGCTTGTCTTTTCTTTTAGTTCTGTTGTTTGGAGATTTGGATGGCCAAATTTCCTCCTTAGTGGTGGAGAATTTGAAGTCTCCATACTCTTGTTCAGTGTCTTTTGTCTGTGCTTGTGTCGGAGACTGAGAACCCTCTGGACTTGGTATGTTGTTTTCGGAGAACATCAGCAGACCTTCAGCCTTCAGCATCTCCGTCATGGTTATGAGAGAAGACATGTGCGTTTGCCCGCCAGAGTTGGACTTGAGCATTATTCGAAGACCCCCTTTCAGCTAATTGGAGATCGTCATGCAGCGTACCAAGGTGAGTAAATGTGGATTATTGGGTGAACTCGAACCACCTTTCCAAGATGAAGGACTGCAAGAGGCATATTGGCTATTGATTTTATGAAGTGAGAAGTGACTCTTAGTTAGTAAGATTAGAAGTTGGTACAAGAAACTCAGGGATTTCCCGGATTCGACGAGCCTTGTCATGGATTTGGCTGAGAATTTTCAGGGCTTGTAGCTTAGCCAGTGTAGTTGGTTCAGCAGGGATACCAAGTGGATGGCTAGTTGTAGTCAAGATAATTTTTGGCAGCAGAGGAAACTTGTGGACTTTACCGATTTATAGGGTATTGGATTGGACAACATGCAGATGCAAGGGTATACCTCAGTCATGGTGATGTCCCTTTTCTTAGTGAGAATGATTTTCGCGATGTTTTCATCTTTTATTTGGTTTTTCTTTAATGTCTATGATCTATCCTTGCAGAGTTTAAACAATGGATTTATGTTTCTTCTTTAAGGCTTATCTTTGAAATAAATTATGTCATTATACTCTTTTCATGAGTCACATGATTTTGTTTTCATAAGGCCTTGTGTTTCGAAATTTTTGTTTAATCTTCATAAGATATTATCTTACAATGACCTTAGAATCTCGCTCTTGTTTTAATTTTCTTAAATATTGACACTTACATTTCAAAATTTTATATTTGTTTGGTTGGAAATGGATTTCAATAAAATTTAATGTATGGTCATACTACATGAATTTGATTTATTTTTTTGAAAATCCTAATTTGAGGTTGTTGAGTATTTCAAGGATTTGTTGAGTTATGAAAACATGAATTTCAAAATGAATAATGTTGTTTCATATTCAAACTTTGAAAAACCTCATTTATTAAGCTTTATTTGATGATTTGGAAGTTCAATTTTTACTATGTTTTAAAATGATAAAATTTAGCTAAGTAATTATTTTAGTCAATATGTTTCAAATTGTAAGATTGTTTTGCATTGATTGGAGTGAGTGGTATTGGCTTATGATTGGAGCTTGGAAGTGTAAGAATTGTAAGATTTGTTTTTGCATTGAATGGAGTGAGTGGTAATAGCCTTTGGTTGGAGTTCGGAGGTGTATGAAGTGAAGGGATGATGAATGTCCGGATGTGTATTAGTTCAGTTGAGGACAAGGTTGGATCTACGAGAGAATCAACATCATTCAAGACTTGAATTGGAAGTTTCAGTTCTTCGGGAATTAACATCAGATTTGGCAGATATGTTTTTGTTGATAACACCGTATCAGGTAAGAGATCAAGAGCAACAAGTAGATAGAATCAGATGTGGGCAAGAATTCAAAGTACATCACAGAAAGATTAGAATTTGGAGTTGTGATTTCGGAATGAAGAAGGATTGACGATATTCTTAGAAGCCAGAGTCTGAATGGTACAGTGTAAGTAGGCATATGGAATTCCAGAATTTTTTCGGGATGAAGATTTTTCAGTGAAAACATGTCTACGATCACACCTTCATGCAAGCATCGGGAGCACCGTGTACAGTTTTGAAGGACTTAAGCCACAGAATTCCAAGCTGATAGAAAGAGACAGAATTTGCAGTTCTTGGACTGACAGTGACTGACGAGTTAAGTAAAAGGATTGATCCAGTGCAAGACCTACAGATGACACCAAGGATGCTTAGGAGTGTTGGACACTAGTTTGGTCAGAGGAGTATGTTTTGAGCGGGTATGTAGAACAGTGTGAAGCCTTCAACCGAATCAGAGTGTTGTTGACCGTGCATTTCACCGTCAGGTTTGATCAGGGGATATCTCTGTTGCCGAGGTTCAGAGTAGGGTGTCAGTGTTTTCGTTTGTCTTTTTGGGTTTTCGATTTCGATTTGGTTTAAGCCATTTGGAGGACCAAATGGATTCTAAGGGGGGGAGGATGTAAGATCCCGACCCCAAGTCCTTTTGTTTAGTATTATTTTAATCGTGGTTTAGCTTTTTAAGTGAGCTTTGATTTAGTTTGACCTTGTTTTTGAGTTTGACTAGATTTTTCCTTAGCCTTTGAGATTTTGAGGACCGTTGACTTTGGTTTGACCCGGTCAATATGATTTGTATTTTTATGAGAAATTACTTTTGATTTCTAAAAATTCTGGATTTGATGTATTTTGACTCATTTGATGAAGTTTAACAACTTTCATGTTTTGACCATTTTGATTTGATGATCAGAAAGTGCGTTTTTTCGAGAAAAAGGACAAAACTGACTTTTCACCCTAAATCTGTCCATGAATTTCGAAAATTTCAGAAATTGGGGAAAATATACTTTTCGGAAAGTAGAAATTCCGCTGATCATTTTTGTCTTCTTCGTCGTTTTCGTTCGGGACTCGCAAACATTAGTTCCAGCTTTGGTAAGTTTGGGGCCCATGGGGCCCAGCCCATTTGTTCTATAAAACCACCATTGGGTCTCTTCTCTTCCCCATTCTCTCATTTCCTGCAACAAGAGAGGGGTTAGGGTTTCTCCCAGCCCCCTTTCTCTCTCCTCATGTATCCCTTCTTCTTTGATGCTAAATGGAGATTTGAGCTTCCCATTTTCTTCTCCTCTCTCTAAGCTTTCCATAGATGTCTTTTGCAAGAGATTTGGGCTAGGAGAGACCACCTTTCCATGCATTTCTTCTTGGTTTGAGCTTTTATTAGGTGAGCAATGGATTTCTTTCTCCAAATCTTTGTTTTCCAAACTATTTTGAAGGGTTTTGTCATTTATGCAATGGGTTTTCATGGAGATTTACAATGGATTGATTTCTAGGGTTTCTTTTGAGCTATTTTGGGGGTTTTGTAATTGTGGAGCTTGAGGCCATAAGAGGACTTTTATGGAGTGTTTTTGCATCTTCTCTTGACCAAGGCAAGTGAATTTCACAATTCATATGATGTTTTTGTGTTTCTTGTTTAAGCTTCATGGCTTTTTCCTTATTTTGTTCAATTTTTCATGGTTTATGGATTGGCTTTGAATGAATGAAGATACACTATGTTTATTCCACTTATGCTATTGCTTTACATTGTATAGGAGGTTTGTCTTCACTTTGCTCACTTTGAAAAATTAGTTTTCCTTGTGTTAAATAGTGTGTTCAAAGAAAGGGAGAGAAACTTTGATCTTTAAAAGTGTTGTGTTTGATCAATTGGAAGGATCATGGATGGTTTTGATGGGTTTGGAAGGTCAAGGAAGGGCCCAACAAATCTTGGAAATTAGCATGAAAGAAAAGGAATCAAAAGAATCAAGAAAAAGAAGGAAAAAATGCAAGAACAGGACAGCCGGGCTGGACTGGGCAGGCCCAGTCCGCTCGAGCGACCCACTGGGTCGCTCGAGCGGACCAGGCACTGCCTGGCCCTCGCTCGAGCGACCCACTGGGCCGCTCGAGCGACCCAGCTACTGTCTGGGTCCGCTCGAGCGGACCTGGGTTCGCTCGAGCGAGGCCCAGCTCAGTCTGGGGCTGGTTTGGGCCCGATTTTGGATTGTTTTGTGGGCCGAATTGTTGGGGCTTCCTTGGGCCTGATTCAAATCAGCTTTTGGGCCATTTCAGATCTGATATTGGGTCGTCTTTGGGCCTGATATTGGACTGATTTAAAACTGGTTTCATGGGCTTGGTTAAGGTTCAGTTCTGGGTTGTTTTAAAAATCAGTTTTTGTGGGCCATTCAAGTTTGGTGTTGGGCTGTTTTTAAGACTGTTTTGTGGGCCTGTTCAAGGCCAGTTTTGGGCTGTTTTAAAAACTGTTTATTGGGCCATTCAAAGTTTAGTTTTGGGCTGTTTTAAAGTTTGTTTGTGGGCCATCTTAGGTTCAGTTTTGGGCTGTTTTAAGGTTTGTATTGTGGGCCATCTTAAGATTAGTTTTGGGCTGTTTTGAAAACTTGTTTTGTGGGCCATTTAAGAGTAGTTTTTGGACTGTTATTAAGGACTGTTTTGGGCTCGGTTTAAGGCCAACTATGGGCCTGTTTTAATGAGATTTGGGATTGTTTGTGATGCTTGGAAATTTGTGAAACGGGAATGATGTGAGAATGAGTGTATGTGAGATTATCCGGGAACCTTTCGGGTCTCAATGCGCGCTTTATCATTTAAACATTATGGATTTTCATTGGCATCAAACACATTCTTTATTAATCAATGTTTAAAGGTTAAATGTGCATTGTGATGGTTCCTTGGTAAATCATTAAGTCATTCTCCACTATCCATTCCATTTCAAGTCAGAAAAATGTATTTGTATTTGTATTTGCACCCTTTGGTAAACTAATTTGAATAGCATCGGTGATTTGCTATAAAATCATGTGGCTCTCCATGTTCGGAAGGATTGACCGTATGATTTTATACAAATCACTTGATGCGTATTCGAACGGTTCACCATCGAAATTCGTGTGTTTTCTCCGATTCGATTTGAAAAGAGATTGGAGTATGTTTGTCACATTCGGGATTTCTTCGATGAGACTATTGTTTTGATAAGACTAGTATTTGAAAATAAAAACCTCGAGGCAAGACGGGGCCAGAGCTATGTGGTGCGAGCCCATGAGCCAAAGAGGCTATGATTTCGAAAACAAAACCCCGAGGCAAGACGGGGCCAGAGCTATGTGGTGTGAGCCCCTGAGCCAAAGGGATTAGTATTATGTTAGATTTGTATCGGTTTGAGTTTGAAAACTAAAGGCACCACTAGGCTTAGGTCACCTTGTCGGGCTGATCACCCGGCTTGGGATCTTTAATATGTCCGCCAGCTGCAGCTTGGATTCTGTCTGTACCGACCATGGCAACGGTTTTATCTGCCGGTCCCATTTGTATGGCTACGGTTCTGATCCTATTTTTAGTACCACGTTCAGTGGCTACGCTCTGTCTACTCTTATTACTTCGGTAATAGGAGGATTTAGCTAATTGTGGTTGCCAGTGTTTTATCTGCACATTACCTTATTTTATGATTCTTGCGGGTTATACTTTTTATGCTTTGATTTGTTTAATGTTTACGATATCGATCATTTATCATATTGTCGCTATTATTCAGGATTTGAAATGTATTTCCGACTATTAAATGTTTCATTAGACTGTTATCTTTTCGAGATACTTATGTTTCAGAGACTGTTCCTTTATTTGCTTTGATACTTATGCTCGGTCTTTCGATCGTTTTAGCATGCTTTATTATCATATTGTCTAGCTCTTTATCTGGTTTTACGATGATTTCATCCGGTTTTATGTATGTTCTTTTGTTTCATATTACTTGATTATTTGCTTGCCAGACCGTCGTGTCTGACCCTTATTTGTTTGGTGCCAGATTCCGCTCTTTTTGTTTTTAGGTGTTTGATCAGAGGAGGCGGTGGGACCGCCGGTCTGACGTGAGAGGCTGCCCATTGATATCATCTAGATGTCAAGTTTGGCACCGGAGTTCGTATCAAATCCTTGAGGGTAGTATTTCTGTTTAGTTGGATATATTTTTGTATGGCTTTATCAGCCTTTTTCTTTGGGTTTGTAATTAAGACATTTGTTAATTGTAACTTGAATTGTGGGAAATAATAGATTTGTTACTACCAGCTCAGTGTGTTGTGATTCATGATTTGTACCAGCCTGCTTATGTGATGGCTTTGTGATATTGGTTGCGTGCGACACGGAACCCGATGGCCACGGATTCCGGGTCGTAACACTATGTTTAGCTTCCGCGAAAAATGTACTTAGATTGTGTTGGAATGTGATTATCCTCATTCACGCGGATCTTGGGAACTATAACAAAAAGTTTTAAATTATCCCAAAATTTCGCACCCCGAGATCGGTTCGCTGCAGGTCTCGGTTTCGGGGCGTGACACCTACCATGGTAGCTGACGCAATGCAATTTGCTAAGCGCTGCGAACAATGCCAAGTTCATGGAGATTATGTTCACATGCCTCCAGAATGGCTGTTTCTTATAGCGATTTCATGGCCTTTCGAAGCCTGTGGTATGGACATCATAGGTCTTATTTCTTCCCCTTCAAGCAAAGGTCATCGCTTCATCTTCGCCGCTACGGATTATTTCTCCAAGTGGTCAGAAGCATTTGCGCTCAACGAAATAAAAACCTCATTAGTCCTTCAGTTCTTTCGCACCAACATCGTTTGTCATTTCGGCATACCTAAAAGATTCGTCCATGATAACGAACCACAATTCTGGGATCATCGATTCTACAGATTTTGCGACAAATATAAAATCCAATGCTGTCCTTCAACTCCATACAATCCGGCAGCAAACGGATTAGCAGAAGCCTTCAACAAGACACTCTGCAAAATCCTCAAGAAAATGGTCTCTAGTCACAAAAGATACTGGAGCGACAAAATGTCTGAAGCTTTGTGGGCCTATCGAATCACTATTAGAGGACCAACCCATAGCACACCATTCTCCTTGGTCTATGGATGTGAAGTTGTTGTGCCCATGGAAGTATAAATCCCTTCTTTAAGGGTATCTCTGCAAAATGACATGACTCAAGAAAGCAATGTCAAATTGCGACTCCATGAGCTGGGCAATCTCGACGAGAGACGGCTTGAAGCTCGACAGAGCATTGAACTTTACTAAGCACGATGGCCGGATCTTTTGACAATAAGGTCAGGCAACGTGCCTACAAAAAGTGTGACTTGGTTCTTGCGGTAAAAAGACCAATGGTCTTCGCTCACAAGTCCAAAGGCAAGTTTGAGCTAAAATGGGAGGGACCCTAAGTCATCAACAAGGTTTTCTCCAATGGCGCATATGCACTCCTAAATATGGAGGGTGACGATGTATGCTGCCAATCAACGACAAGTTCTTAAAGCGATACTACCCTTGAAGACTTACCCAACTGGGTAAGAGCAATGCCTGCACGGCCAAAGCCTATTCTTAGATACTCGCTCGTCAAACCCACTCCTTTTAGAATTTTCATATCAAATGTTGAATTTTCTAAAAACTAAAAAATAATGCTTACTCTCATCATTTCATTGTTAAAAAAAAAATCCAAGTTTAGGAGCCTCTCCCTAACTTGACCAAAATTTTCAATCCTTGAACCCAAAATTCATGGTTTGAAACAAAAACCCGGATTCATGGGTTTCCACCCTAGTCCACCCTGCCTTTTACCGCCAAAATGATTTTAGGTCAAAATTTACGACCCACGTGTCTTTTAAAAAAAATGGTTTTTCAAAAAACCGCGCGGAAGCGACGCTTAGTCGATACTCGCACAAACCAAAAGCATGCGAACCATGTTCGACACTTCCAAAATTGCCGGTAAGCGACATTTCGTCGATACTTTCAAAATCTCAAAATCGTGGAGATGCAATGTCTTAGTTGATATCCATGACCCAAAATATCAAAGGTTCGAAAAAACCTGAAATCGTGGAAATGCAGCATTCCAGTTGATATCCACAACCCAAAAAGGTTCGAGAAAACCGCAAATTTTAAAAATCATGGGGAAACGACATCAAGTCAGTACCTGCACAACAAAATTTTTGAAAAGCAAGGAAGCGACATTCCATCGATACTTGAACCCAAATCCACGAGGAGGCGACATTCCATCGATACTCGCAACCGAATGAGCAAGGATGCGACATTCCATCGATACTTGCAAGACCATTCAGCAGGGAGGCGACTTTTAGTCGATACTTGCATTTTGAAAACCAAAACTGGCTATAAAGGCCACCAAAACTGGCTATCAATGCCACCAAAACCTGCTATAAACGACACCAAAATCGGCTACAGATGCCACAAACCAACTATCAATGCCAGAAAACAAAACCTGGCTTTCATGCCAACAAACCAAAACTTGGCTTTAAAAAAAAAACCCGGCTATCAATGCCACAAAACCAGCTATCAATGCCACAAAACTGGCTCTCATGCTAAAGTTGGCTTTCATGCCACAAACAAAATCTGGCTCCCATGCCAAAACAATCATTTGACAAAAGATTTTCACAAAGTGATAAACTTTTGTTCAAATTTTCAAAACAATAATCCCATTTAGCAATTGTTTTCATCACAAA
Source organism: Litsea cubeba (assembly GCA_012931725.1). Taxonomy (NCBI): domain Eukaryota; kingdom Viridiplantae; phylum Streptophyta; class Magnoliopsida; order Laurales; family Lauraceae; genus Litsea; species Litsea cubeba. Next base: position 32,972,137 of record CM022954.1, on the reverse strand, counting down.
AAGATTTAAGTGAAAGTAGGGAATACAAAAAAGAAGTGTTCACAAGCACTACAAAAAAAGAGAGAAAGTACCAAAAAAATACATACGGTATCAAAAAAAAAAAAGAAGAAGAGTTTCTATTACAAAAATGAGAAACCAGGAGCTCAACAGGCCTCTAACCAAAGTTTTAGCTCCTCTAGCAAACTTTTGGCCTTAGCCGTCAAAGTTTCTAAGGCACGCTTCTTCAGGAACTTGCCGTGAGATGCTGGAGAATGTCGTAACCCTTCTTCTACAATGGGAAGCTTATCCCGAGCAGTTTTTCATCGTTTGTGTTCTTGAGTCCTCCCTTTGAGAACTCGATCAGCATTTGCAACTTGGCGAATCAGAGCACTCTCCCTGTCGCGAGCCTTTGTTATAGCAGCCCACATGGCTGCGACTTGCGCTTTCAAATGCTGAAGCAGTTGCCTGGCCTCGACGACCTCCCTATCAAGGATGTTAAGGTCATGCCTCAGCCCGATGATGGCTAACTCTTCTAAGTTCCTCTCCCGGACTAGCTGCTTCCTGCTATGTGTAGTCTCATCCATGTCAGATTGAGCCTTATTAGCAGGATCTAGGAACATCTCCTTGAAGAAGTCACCATCAGGAAAGGCTATGGTCTGAAACCACTTGTCACCCAGTGCAATGATCCTATCAACGATCACCCTGGCACCTGTGACGTCTAGACCAGCATCTTCGGCATCACCGAGAATGTCCTGCACATGCTGGATCTGCCAAATTTGGCATCCAAGTGTCCAAAAAGGAGAGTCTCGATCCAAGAACTCAAAACCCGCGCCAGCACCTTCTTCGCGAATAGAAGAGATGGCCCAGATGAAGATTCGCCCCCCTCCATCGGTCGGCTGCTCATGTCATGCCCCATTGGAAGGGTAGCAAAAGAACTCTTTCTAATTGGAGCCGCTGGGGAAGGAATCTCAGCACGAGGTCTCGCCTCTGCCGTGTCAGAACTGGTTATAGGAGTCCCTACCTCCGGATCAACCTCTGGCACCCCTTGCTCTGGTTCTGAAGAAAGCGATGGACTCTCTTCTGTCACTTCAGAACCTGGTATTGAAACACAAAAAGGTATGAGTGCGATCTTGTTAAAAAAATCATTATCAGGGTTATCATTACAAAGTACCTTCTTCGACGACTGACGGAATACTCTCTTCCTCCATGAACTCATCGGAAGCATCATCAACATTTGCGTCCATTGATGGTTCAAAGTCATCAGAATCATGTGGCAAGTTAGCTGACAAGAAAAATGTTAGCAAATAAAGTCACAAACAAATTAAAGAAAAGGGGTAAAAGAAGTCATACCAGTTGGAGATTCTAGAATCACTCCAGAGTCCCTCGGTTCTTCTTCGGGTGCCGCAACCGGATCTGTCACCACCTCATCGGCCGAAACCTCAGGCATCGCCAAGCCATCATCCTCTACTAAAAAAAAGGAAGAGAGAAAGCAAATCAGAACATGGAAAACTCCATGAAAGAAATGGAAAAAGCAAGAAGAAGAATTATACCTTCACTAACGGTTTCTTCTTCTCAGCTCCTCTTTTCCGAAGGCTCGTCAGCATTCCCTGGCACCTCCTCATTAATGGTAAGATGGACTTCCACATTAGGAGAGTCTTTATCCCGTCCCTTGAGATGTTGACTCCTCTTCCTCTTACTTCTGCGGGCTCGGTTTCTAGAAGAACCTGCCCCATTGTCAGAGTCAGGTTTCCCACTTGACTCCTCACTGGATGGTTTGCTCTTGCCAGTGGACTCCACAGAAGCTCGCCTCTGTGCCGCTCGCATCCAAGTGTCAAGCTGGTAAAAAGGAAATCCACGTCAGGAGAGTCTTTATCCCGTCCCTTGCGACGTTGACTCCTCTTCCTCTTACTTCTGCGGGCTCGCTTTCTAGAAGAACCTGCCCCATTGTCAGAGTTAGGTTTCCCACTTGACTCCTCACTGGATGGTTTGCTCTTGCCAGTGGACTCCACAGAAGCTCGCCTCTGTGCCGCTCGCATCCAAGCATCAAGCTCAGCTTCCTCTTGTTCTAGCTGTTAGGCCTCATCAGGTACTTCCCGGACAGCTTCAGAACCAATAATGCCCTTGTCACCGAGCAAGCCAATCTTATGCTTCTCTCCAGAAAGGAAGGCCAAAACTTTCTTTCGCCAGACACCATCCGACTTCCCAATGCCTTTTCCAGAAGACAACTTTACATCAAGCTCCTTTTTGGAAAGTCCGAGGTATGCTAAAAAGCTATCCACGAACTACATCGTGAAGCCAGCAGTCCGGAAAGTCGACAACTCAGGATAAGAAATCATGGCAGTAGTGTCTTCAGCACTATAAAAAGCCCATGCATTTCTGTCGTCCTGCTAACCTCCAAAGCGCTTCACCATATTCGAAGGTGCTCCAACAACGCCTTGAGAAAAGCCCAACTGCAGCGTAAAGCGAGAAGGCACATACGGCTGGATATCGACGAAAAGATGTCTACGGTACACCATCGTGCCGACACGTATGCTGAAAAGTCACTCCTTCTCTGCATTTGTCAGGGAGTAATGCCTTCCCGACCCTACCCTGGTAGAGTCACGGGAGGCACCAAAATCAAAAGCCTTCTTTTGCAATTCTGGAGAAAGCTTCACTGAAGATTGCCCCATCTCGACGTCCCTGAACCGTCAGATCCTCATGCGGGTAAACAAAAGAGATTTGAATACGGCTTTACCCTTAGCCAATTAAATCATGAAAGGATCATTATCCTGTGCAGCACCCAGCCAGTGGAAGCTAGGACAATGGTATACATACCACGAATAAACGATATGGGCTGAAAATACCCTATTCATGGGGAGCCCAAGCCGAACCAAAAAAAGCAACAGCCTGCAGTTCGACACACAAGTATGAGTTAAAAGTTGGCACCAAAGCAAGCCTCTCTCCAAACGCCATCTGACAAGCCGAAAAAATACAATGCGGTCTGATGTACATTCCATCTCCTCTAGGAAAAACAGCCTCACCTAGCCAATAAGTGAGGTAAACAGCGAGATCTCTCCACAGTGCAATGTCAGAGCAAATGGCGTCTGTGCTCGCGAAGAAACCCCGCAACTCTTCTCGCATGGCCGAAGTCTTCTTCGAACCCAGATCCTGAACCCGGCTTCCCGGGTCATGCTATCAAAAGACTCCCTACTATCAAAGAAGTTGGGGAACGAAGAGCCAAAACTCTTCCAACTACTGGACCTGACTTTTGAGCCCTCCTTCTCCTTCAAAAAATCATAGAAGGCGACAAGCTGAAAGTACAGAAGCCTGAACTCCTCAGACTGCTCCTCAAGGACGCTGTCAATGGGCATGAACTCCTCTTAGAGTTTTTCAAGAATAGGCAACCCAGTAATGGCGCTCAACTCCTTCAAAGAAGAACCAATCTCACCATTCGTAACAATGAAAGTGTTGGTTTGTGGAAGGAATGACTCCAGCATAGCCATGAAGGCCTCGTCGGAAAAGATCACAGTCTCCCTAAAGGCGCGGACCGCATCGAAAATCCCGGCTTCTTTCAGAACGATGCCACCAATCAGCAGGACGCGATCAGTCCACGACTTCTAATCGGAGTCAGCACTAAAACGGCCACGAAGTTGAAAAGGCTTCACCCAATTGTTGCCGTCACCGCTGAAAATACAAAGGCCCACCAACCTCAAATCGACCGACGGATAATCAGAACCTGGTAGCCACTAGCCGGCATCAACATGTCCAAAAGGATAGGCGACTTCTCCACATATCCGGAAGGACCGCCAATAAAAACCCCAGTCTTGATCACGTTGGTCCTTTTCACCCAGCTTGGAGGATCTTCCCTCTTAGAGCACGTGAGAGAAAGACTCATGATTGAGATAATATGATCAAACGTCGATCGGGTAGCAACAGTTCTCTCCTCACCATCAGTTGTGTAAGAGAACTGAAAACACTCTTCTCTGGTATGTCATGTCGTCAGGGACTGCATCACCAAAGAAAAAGGTAGGCTTGGGCAACACCCTCTGATCGTCCATAACCCAAGGACGATTGCTTACCATGATCTTATAGATCTCTTCACTCTTGAGAGCGATCAGTCGCTGCCTCATCTCATATCTGTTGAGGGAGTCGTACTCTTCCAAGTTTTTCTCAACATACTGGACCTTCTCCCAGGCCTGCTGAACGGCCGCATTGGAAGATCTGGCAGATCGACAAGGTACGCTTGTAGCAGGCTCTTTACCCTTGTTCTTCCAGGAGGAACCACCTGCAAAGGTTGGAAAAGAAAAATATCATCATCAAAATTACAGAATTTCGCTAAAAAAAATCTGGCGAAATTTTGGCATGATTTCGGGGCAATTCAGAAGAAAAGGGAAATACCCCGAAAGAAATAGAAAGCTTGAAGTTGGGTTCAACATCGTTGCAAGCTCCAAAACTCCAAACTTTCAAAACCTCAAAAATCTCCACAAATTAGGAAGGGCTCAACATCACTGCGAGCTCCAAATTCCAAAAATTTACAAAGTTTTTCAGGTATGCTATCAGATCATGCTCCCAATTCAATCTACAAAAATGCATAAACGTCTTGATGTGCCAAAAAAAATGCATTGTCATGATGAGCAAAAAAAAAAAAGGAAGAAAAATAGAAACTTACTAAAAAAAAGGGGAGCGGCAAAAAAAAAAGGGGCTGACCCACAGGCCACGTGGGCGTGCGGATCTGTCCGTACGACCCACAAAAAAGAAAATAAAAAAAAAGTGCAAAAAAAAAGAAAGAAAAAGAAAGAAAAAGAACGAGAAAAAAAAAAAAACGTGTAAAAAAAAGAAAATAGGTGGAAAAGAAAAGAAAAGGAAGAAAATAAAATAAAACGAAAGAAACAAAAAAAAAATTACCATCGTATTTTCTACATGGAGTTTTCTTGAAAAAGAAGACTTACTTGAAGCCATTGATGGAGAAGAAAAAGAAAAGCTTGAAGATTTTTGAAGAACTCTTGGTCTTGAAGCCCTCTTGAGATTTTTGCAAAAGAAAGCAATAAGAGCAAGAGATCCAATCTCCCCTTGCTTTTATAGAAGATAGCAAACAAAAGAAGGAAACAAGGGGAAAAGAAAGGAGGTAAGTGCTACAAATTAGCAACCTTACCAAAAGAAAGAAATTAGAAAGATTCTTTCCCAAAAGAAAGATATCTTGAGGGATTCTCTCCCAAAAGAAAGCAATTAGAGAGATTTTCTCCCAAAAGAGTGGAGATTTGAGATATTCTCTCCCAAAGAAATATACTTTGAGATATTCTCTCCCAAAATAAAGGGAACATGAGAAATTCTTTCCAAGTAAAGATATTCTTAGATATTCTCTATCCAAAGGAAATATTTTTAGATATTCTTTACAAAAATGACATCATATGAGATCTAAGTCATTTCAAAAGCTTAAGATCCCACGAGTTAGCCCATATGAGTCAGGTTTGACCACCTAGGCATTAAAAAAGACTTTTAGTCAAAGAAAAATCCCTCATACCAAGAGCATATAAAAATGGTTACATGCCTCTTTTTGAGTTGATTGAACCGTACAAAAAAGAATTCCAAGCCCATGGGCATCCAAAAATCAAACCATCCAGCCTTATATACCAAATTGAGCCAAAATCTTGAAATTGACATTCCACAAAAATATAAACCACTCCAATGGACCCAAATAGTCCCAAAGAGTGACCAAAAATCAAATCTTGGTCCCCTAACTTGCCACATACAGCTTGTTAAGTCACAAGACCAAAATCATAAATCAAGAACTGATCCCCTAACTTACCACATACAGCTTGTTAGGTCACAAGGCCAAAACCAAAACCGACGCCCCCCCCCCCCCCCCCCCCCGACTTGCCACATACAGTTTGTTAGGTACAAGGTCAAAACCAAAATCGACCCCCCAACTTGCCACATACAACTTGTTAGGTCACAAGGTCAAAACCAAACCCGACCCCCTAACCTGCCACATACAGCTTGTTAGGTCACAAGGTCAAAAACAAAAACCCAAATCCACATCCTTGATGTCATCTTCAAAACTTTGCCTCGAGATGGTACGTGATTCCTTTCACTACCATAAAATTCCCCTGGAAGCTCAAAAGGCCACTCTACCAAAAGAAAGACTGCTCAAAGACTCTTGGTCAAGTCACAAGCTCTCCTTCAAAAACATCTCTTCAAGGCACATCAATTACAAAAGTTAAGCAACTCGTCGCTGTATCTCGAGGGGGCATTTGTTGACAACAAAAATGTCACTTTGCCTCTTCAACATCAAGAAAGCTACATGAAGCCGCAGTCTACCACAAATAGGCAATGCTACTTCAAAAATCAAATCTTGTTAGACTCAAACAAAAACTGCAAGATCCTTCAAGACAGCCAAGAGAGGAGTATACATGAAGTTTCGGGCCATTTCAAAATCATTTGGCTTAGTTTCACTCCTCCAACAGCTGAACAGGAGCTCCTGGCGGCGACAGTGTCGAAGACACCAAATCCTCGATCAAAGCCTGTGGATGGTCTCAAAATACCTCCAAAAGGCTCCACGTCAAGTTCCAAGTCAAACCGACAACGTTTGACCTTACATTAACCCTCGAACAGCTAAATCAAGCCTCTTGGCGGCGAGAACCACCGAGACTGCCGCTCATCAGATAGAGCGCATGGTTGGTTTCAAAATGCTTACAAAGGGCTACACGTCAAGTTTCAGGTCATTTCGACAACATTTGACCAGACTTTGACTCTCGGAAGCCAAATCAGGCCTCTCGGCAGTGAAGCTCCTGTCACGCCCCGAAACCGGGCCCTGCAGCGATCCGACCTCGGGGTGCGAAATTTTGGGATAATTTGAAACTTTTTGTTATATTTCCCAAGATCCGCGTGAATGAGGATAATCAAATTCCATCATAATCAGAGTATATTTTCGCGGAAGCTAATCATGGTGTTACGACCCGAAATCCGTGGCCATCGGGTTCCGTGTCGCACGCAACCAAAATTATAAAGCCATCACATAAGCAGACTGGCACTAATCATATATCAAAACACACTGAGCTGGTAGTATCAAGACTAATTAATTCCCACATATTCAAATTACAATTAACAAATGTGTTAATTACAAACCCAATTAAAAAGGCTAACAAAGCCATACAAAATATCCAACCAGACAAAAATACTACCCCAATGTTTAAATACGAACTCCGGTGCCAAACTTGACATCTAAATGATATCAAAGGGCAGCCTCTCACATCAGACCAGCGGTCCCACCGCCTCCTCTGATCAAACACCTACAAACAGAAAAGAAGAGACTGGCACCAAACAAACAGGGTCAGACACGACGGTCTGGCAAGTAAATAAACAAATAATATGAAACCAAAGCACACTCGTAAAATATTATGAAATCATCGTAAATCCATTTAAAGAGTCTAAACCATAACAACAATAAAACATGCTAAAGCGATCGAAAGACCGAACATAAGTATCAAAACAAATAAAGGAACAGTCTCTGAAACATAAATATCTCGAAAAGATAACAGTCTAATAAAACATTTAATAGTCGGAAATACATTTCAAATCCTGAGTAATAGCGACAGTATGATAAATGATCGATATCGTAAACGTTAACCAAATCAACGCATAAGGGTATAACCCACAAGAATCATAAAAATAAAGTAATATGCAGATAAAACCTTGGCGACCACAAATAGCTAAATCCTCCTATTACCGAAGTAATAAGAGCATACAGAAACGTAGCCACTGAACGTGGTACTAGAAATAGGATCAGAACCGTAGCCATACAAATGGGACCGGCAGATCAAAATCAGAACCGTAGCCATACAAATGGGACCGGCAGATAAAACCGTTGCCATGGTCGGTACAGACAGAATCCAAGGTGCAGCTGGCGGACAGATTAAAGATCCCAAGCCGGGTGATCAGCCCGACAAGGTGACCTAAGCCTAGTGGTGCCTTTAGTTTTCAAAACTCGAACCGATACGAATCAAACCATAATACTAATCCCTTTGGCTCAGGGGCTCACACCACATAGCTCTGGCCCCGTCTTGCCTCGAGGTTTTATTTTCGAAATCATAGCCTCTTTGGCTCATGGGCTCGCACTACAAAGCTCTGGCCCCGTCTTGCCTCGAGGTTTTTATTTTCAAATACTAGTCTTATCAAAACAATAATCTCATCGAAGAAATCCCGAATGTGACAACCATACTCCAATCTCTTTTCGAATCGAATCGGAGAAAACATACGAATTTCGATGGTGAACCGTTCAAATACACATCAAAGTGACTTGTATAAAATCATACGGTCAATCCTTTCGAACGTGGAAAGCCACATGATTTTATAGCAAATCATCGATGCTATTCAAATTAGTTTACCAAAGAGTACACATACAAATACATATACATTTTTCTGACTTGAAATGGAATGGATAGTGGAGAATGACTTAATGCCTTGCCAAGGAATCATCTCAATGCACATTTAACCTTTAAACATTGATTAATAAAGAGCGCGTTTGATGCCAATGAAAATCCATAATATTTAAATGATAAAGTGCGCATTGAGACTCAGACGATTCCCGGGTAATTCCACATACATTCATTCTCACAATGATCCCATTCCCATTTCACAAACTTTCCAAGTATTACAAGAAATCCCAAATCTTTTTGAGACAGGACCATAGTTGGCCTTAAACCGGGCCCAAAACAATCTACTCATTTACTCTAACACAGCCCTTTAAACATGGCCCAAACAGCTCTTAAAAACAGCCCAAAACTTAGTTTGAATAGCCCACAAAACAGGTTTTAAATCAGCCCCAAAACTAACCTGGACCAGGCCCACAAAACAGACTTTAAATCAGCTCAAAACCAACCTGAACCAGGCCCACAAAACAGACTTAAAATCAGCTCAAAACCAACCTGAACCAGGCCCACAAAACAAGTTTTAAAACAGCCCAAAACTAAACTTTGAATGGCCCAGTAAACAGTTTTAAAATAGCCCAAAACGGACCTTGAAACAGGCCCACGAAACAAATCTTAAAAACAACCCAAAAGCTGACCTTGAACAGGCCCACAAAACAAGTCTTAAAACAGCCCAAAACTAAAACCTCAAATGGCCCACAAAGTAAGTTTTAAAACAGCCCAATGTCAGGCCCTGAAATAGCCCAAAAAATCAGGTATTAAAACAACCCAAGCAGGCCTTGAAACAGGCCCAAACAGACCACCAAGTTGACCCAGAACCGGGCCCTGAACAGATTTCCCAGGCTGGGCTGGGCTCGCTCGAGCGACCCAGGTCCGCTCGAGCGGAGCCCAGACAGTAGCTGGGTCGCTCGAGCGGCCCAGTGGGTCGCTCGAGCGGACTGGGCCTGCCCAGTCCAGCCCGGCAGTGCAGAATTGGCATTTTTTCCTTCTTTTGAGCTCCTTTTTGATTCTTTTCCTTCATACACCCTTCCACAATGACTTGGGCTCTTTCATGACCTTCCAAACTCACCAAATCACCATAATCTAGCAATCAAATTAATCAATTACAACCCTTTTAAAAACAATCAAAGTTGTCTCCCTTTCTTTTGAACCCAAACACTTAACACAAAGAGATCAAATTTTTCTAAATGACCAAAACAAAAGCAAGCTTCTAATACATGGTAAAACCATAACATAAATGGAAATCCACATAACATTGATTCCTTCATTCAAAGCAAATCCATAAATCATAAAGGATTAGAACATAATGAGCAAAAAGCCATGAAACCAAACAAGAACATGAAAACATCATATTAATTGAAGATTCCACTTGCCTCAAGTCTAAATGAGAGGAATAAGACTCCACAAACCAAGCTCTAAGATCTCAAGCTTCCAATCTACAAAAACCCCAAAATTTCCAAGGAAAGCCCTAAAAATCCAATTTTTCTCAAATATCCATGGAAAGCTCTTGCATGAGTGATGAAAACACTCTAAATGAAAAGGAGAACAAAGATCTAAAGTTTGGAAAGCCATTGCAAACCTTGAAAAACCCAAACGAAGAAGAGAAGCTTGGATGAGAGGTCTCTCCTAGCTCAAAATCCTTGCAAATGACATCTTTGGAAAGCTTGAATGGAGAAGAAGGACTTTAGGAGATCATTCCTCCAAGAAAACTCCAAGAAATGAGAGTTTCAGAAGAGAGAGAAAGTTGCTGGAAGAGAGGGAGAGAGCTCTTGCTCCAAACCGTGCAGGGAGAGGAAATGAAAGAGAAGAAGAGGGTTTCTCTTCTTATAAGATGGGCTTTGTGGGCCCCGATCTTCACAAGGCTGAAAGTGGCATTTGCGGGCCCCGAACGAAAACGACGAAGAAGACAAAAATGATCAGCGAAATATTTACTTTCCAAAAAGTATATTTTCCCCAATTTCTGAAATTTTCGAAATTCATGGACAGATTTAGTGAAAATGTCATTTTTGCCCATTTTCCTCGAAAAACGTGATTTCTGAGTATCAAATCAAAATGATCAAAACATGAAAGTTGTTAAACTTCATAACATAAGTCAAAATACACCAAATTCAGAATTTTCAGAAATTAGAAGTAATTTCTCATAAAAATACATATCATAGGGACCGGGTCAAACTAAAGTCAACGGTCTTCAAAATCTCTAAGGCTAAGGAAAAATCTAGTCAAACTCAAAAACAAGGCCAAACTAAATCAAATCTCACTTAAAAAGCTAAACCACGATTAAAACAATACTAAACAAAAGAACTGGGGGTCGGGGTCTTACAGCTCCCTGAGACCATGGTTTCCAAAACAGAGCCAATGGATTGTCTCAAAATGACTCCAATAGGCTCCCTGTCAAATTTCAAGTTAATCGGACATTGGTTAACCACACATCAAAGCGCAACATCTTCCTCGCGATAAAATCAAGTCTACTGGCGACAGGACCCCACACGGCTTCAAAACTCAAACAAAAGCCTATGGTTGGTCTTATTTATTGCTCAGAAGGCTTCACCTCAAATTTCAGGTCATTCCGACATCGTTTGTCCCAGTTTCAACTTCCGATGGAAAATCGGCAACTCTGCATGACAAAGTCTTCGGCTTTCCCGGAGAATTTGAAACTTTGCACCCCAAAATACAAGGATTCTCATCAGGTTTTCTACAGAGAAATCATGCCAATAAATGTACAAAAATATCAGGAAAAATACCGAAGAAAGAAGAAGCAAAAAAAACCGCGGAACGGTCAAAGATCGGCGACCAAAGGGGAAAAATCCCCCCAGGGTCGCCAGCCTATGACACTGGCCCAGGGTCGAGGCGACCCTAGCCCATGGTCGTCGGCGACCATAGAAATTCAGGTCACCGGATTTCCCCGGAGAGGCGTTTTTTGAACTCTTTTCGCGTTTCGAGATGCTCAACCCTTGTGGTTTTCCAAAATTTTGACTTTTGAGGCACTAAAACCGTCGATCTTCGTCAACATCACGGGTCCGTCTTCGAGAGTATTAAATCAACATTGATTGTCAACCGGTCGACCAAAAAGTGTGCTTTTTACCCGATCGATCGAGAAATCGACAGGATAGATGGCACTGACCCGCTGCTAGCAATCAATGTCTGAAATTACATGGTCATCCCATGTTGATCAGTGTTGACACCAAAAATGTCACTTTGTCTCTTCAAGATCCAAAGAGCTACATGAAGTCGCAACCTGCCATAAATAGGCAATGCTACTTCCAAAAATCAAATCTTGTCAGAATCAAACAAAAACTGCAAGATCCTTCAAGACAGCCAAAAGAGGAGTACACAAGAAGTTTCGGGCCATTTCAAAATCATTTGGCCTAACTTCGCTTCTCCGACAGCCGAAAAGGAACTCTCGGCGGCAAAAGTATCGGAGACACCAAATCTTCGATCAGAGCCGATGGATGGTCTCAAAATACTTCCAAAAGGCTCCACGTCAAGTTCCGAGTCAAACCGACAACGTTTGACCCTACATCAACCCTCGAACAGCTAAATCAAGCCTCTCGGCGGCGAGAACCACCGAGGCCATTACTTATCAGATAGAGCACATGGACAGCTTCAAAATGCTTATAAAGGGCTACACGTCAAATTTCAGGTCATTTCCACAACATTTGACCATAGTTTGACGCTCGGAAGCCAAATCAGGCCTCTCGGCGGCAAAGCTCTCCGGGACCATGGTTTCCAAGACAGAGCCTATGGATCATCTTACAATAGGTTCCCTGTCAAATTTCAAGTCAATCGGACATCGGTTGACCGCACATCAAACCGCGACATCTTCATCGCGACAAAAGCAAGTCTACTAGTGATAGGACCCCAAACGGCTTCAAAACTCAAACAAAAGCCTATGGTTGGTCTTATTTATTTCTCAGGAGACTTCACACCAAATTTCAGGTCATTTCGACATCGTTGGCCCAGTTTCAGCTTCTGACGGAAAATCGGCAGCTCTGCGCGACAAAGTCTTCGGCTTTCTCAGGAAATTGGAAACTTTGCAAAATAAAATGCAAGGATTCTCATCAGGTTTCCTACAAAGAAATCAGGCCAATAAATAGTCAAAATGTCAAGGAAAAATACAGAAGAAAAAAGAATCGAAAAACAGCAAAAACGGACACAAAACGGGACACAAAGGGGGGAAAACCCCCCCAGGGTCGCAGACCCCTGCGACCCTGGCCCAGGGTCGCCGGCGACCTTGGAGCCCCGGGTCGCCGGGAAGGCCCCGGAAACCCCGGTTTTCGCCGTTTTTTCGCAATTCGAAGAGTCCAGCCTCTGGTACTTTCCAAAATTCATGCTTTTGAGACACCAAGTCCTCTGACATCCGTCCAAAACACGGGTTAATCATCAAGAGTATCGAAAACAATATTGATCGCCACCCGTGAAAGTCCTTGGGATCCTAACCCTAGAGGGGGGGTGAATAGGGTGAGCTACACTTAGTGACCAATTATGACCAATTTTAATTTCTTTAAAACAACTAGTCACATGTGATGATTAAACAAACAATATGCGGAAGCTTAAATAAACAATCACCACATTGCAATCACCATAACACCATCATTTATAGTGGTTCGGCCTCAATGCCTACATCCACTACCGGCTTGTGTATCCAACACCCCACCGGATTTCCACTATTATGCTTTTCAAAAGGCTAAGCAATAACCTCTACAATATGCTTTCCAAGGATAAGCAATAACCTTACAATGTTGTATTTCAAGGCTTAACAACAACCTATACAAGATGCTTTTCAATGGCTAAGCAATAACCTTACAACAATAGATTTTTCTCAAAGAAGGTGTCTTCACAAAACACTCTAAGAGATTACAATTTAGCTCAATAAATTTGCCTCTAAGATAGGCGGATATGAAAGTGAATAACAAACTCACACAAACACTAAGAATTACAAAGATGAATGCTAATGAAGTGTGTGTGTGAAAACTTCAATCAAGATTAAAATTAAAGCTTAATCAAATATATGCTAAAAGCAATTCAAAAGTTTAATGCACATAAAAAGATATGATTGAAGTGTAATGCAAATCACTTGTAGAAAATGCAAACTTGCTAATGATTATGAAAATCAAAATGTCACAAGTTGTATGAAACTAATTAAGATTAAAACAAGTGATGCATGTGCTATGCTATGTTGTTTTCAAAAACAAAGGTTTAACTTAAGATCCAAATGAATGAAAACAACAAGGATGATTCAAACAAGTTAATGAAACATGTTCATATAACAAATCAAAGGTTTTAACAAAACATGATTTATAAAGTTTTAACACAAAACTTGGTTTGAATCAAAGTGAGAAATCCATCACAATCTAAAACAAAGATTGAATGAAGGTAATGGATTTAACACATCATAGTTTATATGCTACAAATCATTTACCAATAATTTACTCAAAGCATAAAACATATGATTAATAAAAGTAAAGCTTACTTGATGATTTAACTTAATGATCCAAGCTTTAGCTTTACTAATGACCCCTTAATCTCTCTTAGTTCATCCCCTTTATCTTCTCTCCAAACTCCTCAAAGATGGCTTGGAAGCTCCAAAATATTCAACACTTTTCTCATGGGAATGAACCCCTTTTTATACTCAAAAAGTTGAGTTCTGCGAGTGCCCGGTCGACCTGCACTTTCCCGGGTCGACCTGGGCTTCAACGGTCATAAAACTGACCATTTGAAAAAGGCTCAACGGCCACTTTTTCGGTCGACCTGCAGTGTCTTCGGTCGACCGGGTCCATGGGCTCGGTCGACCGGCCACACTGCGGGTCGACCGGGTCCCCTGGACCATTTCCCCCAAAAATGCATATTTTGCATATTTTAAAGTATTTTTCCTTGGGGATTTTTTGGGCCAATAAATCAAGCTTGGAATCATGTTTTAAATCATTCTAAGCGGCTTAAAAACATGAAACATAAAAAGCCAAAAAGATTTCAAACTTTTAAAACAATGGCTTGCTCGATTTGTAAAAATTCTTTTTCAAATAAAATGCATCCAAGATGAAAACCAAAACATGCATGAAACATATGATTTACAAGATTTAAAACAATGCATGTGTAAATAAGGATTTCAAGATTTTCTAAATCAATGCATGTGTGTGAATTCAAATGATGAATAAAATGAATGATGCATCCATCAAATTGCAATAAACAAAAACCTAACAATCTCCCCCTTTGCAATTTGATGGCAAACCTTCAATATGTTGGCAAACCTTGCTCAACACTAAAACTTCACACACAGTCTTCAGCTCCTCCTTGGCTGGACAATTCTTGAAATCTCTTTTGATGCTTCTTCATTTAGCTTGGGCTCTAGCTTTTTCTTCATTCTCCTTGTTGCTTGTAGCTTGATCATTCTTCAAGCGCTCTTTTCATCTTCCTTCTTTTAGCTAAGCAACTTCTTTAGCTCCCAAGCTTTCTTCTCTTCATTTCTCCCTTTTGACCATGCACTCTCCTTTTGGCAAGATGTGCATTCTCTCCACCTTTAGCACTTTCTCCCCCTTAATTCTTTCTCCCTTTTTTCATTAAGCTTGAGAACTTTCTCCCCCTTTGCCATTAAATTGCAAAGGTATCAATTGAACAAGGGAACCTACACACATGAAACAAGGAAATACCTTTTAGTAGCACCTGTTAACAAAGGAAATAAAAATGTAATATATAACAGGTTATCATGCATGGTTGATAAGCTTATAAGGGTATCAGAGCTAATATAAGGTGAATTTGATCAAAACTAATACTTCCTATGAAGTTTTACTCCCCCTCAATCCATACTTCTCCTTTTGTCAAGCTTTTGACAAGGATTTAACTAATAGGTGCAAGAAGATGGTTTAACCAATTGAGGGTTAACTTCAAGTGAAGGATTAGATTCCAAATGACTAATAAGCTCAATATGATCAAATTACCAATATAGAGCAAGGTCAAGGGAATTTACTAAGCATAGCATCAAATAATATAACTATGAAAATCATATGCTATGAAGGTTTTGAAATCATTTCATACATTCATTAAATATAACTATCATGCACAAGATGAATGAAATGAAGTTCAACCATGAAGCCTACCTCAACCATGAACCAACCAAGAAAATGAATACATAAACAAGGTGGTCATGAGATATACCAATATGAGCAATGAGAGGTGGCAAATGTAGGTGCAGAAAATAATGACCCACAATAAGGAGGGTGCCTTATAGGACTTATCCGATGATGATGATGACTGGGTGCCGTCCGAAAGCCTGAAAGGGAAGAGCAAACGATCAAAGGACCCTGGCCTGGGCGGCGCAAGGCTCTCCGATGCCAAAGTTAGTGTGGGAACTAGAACAATGGAAGGAGAGGGAGAAGAGAGACAGAGTAACAGAGTAACGGCTCTGTGAATGAAATTGTGCGTACCTTAGATGGTGGCTTGAGCCTCTATTTATAGAGTGTGGAACGTATCTTAGGGAGATATTGTGGTGTGGGTCCCGTGATTCGACTGGGAAGTCACGATCAGCCCACATTGCATTAATTGCGGTCCAATCCAGCCCACTCTGTATTAAATGCGCGTCGGGTCAGCCCACGTCGCATTTAATGCACATCTTGTTGGGCCAGATCGTGTTGGGCGCCTTTGGCGGTAGGGGTACCAGTGGATCTGCCCTCGGGCCCTGCCCTGATGTGGCCTCAGCCGCTGGATGCCGCCCTGTCAGTGATCTGGCGAAGATTGTGAGCGGCTGGATGTCGCGTCTGTCCCACTAGCTCGCGCCCCTATTCTTCCACGTGCCTGATGACGTGGGGGACGAGGGGCGCAAGTGAAGGTTCTCTCTTGCTTCGGCTTCTGTCCCGGCTTCTTAAGCCGAGGTGGAGTTTTCTGCCGAGATGGGTGCCGGAATGGACACAGGGGTAGCCGAGTTCGGCGCTGGCGGTCCGGGGTTGCTTGACTTCGGCCGAGGCCTTTGTCCTGGTAGCCGGGGTGAGATTGGTGCCACGTGGATGGCACGAGGATGGCACGTGAGAGTGCTTAGCCTCATCTGATGGCTGTGATTATCTTAATCCTGTGGTTCTGGAAATCTCCCCACACAATTGCCCCCTAGCTTTTGACCTCTAAAGTGTGCTAGCCTTTAGGGGTTGAAAGCTAGAAGAATCCGTCTGGGGATGCGGTGATCATTGCCTGGTGTCGCTTCAATTGTCCTAAAGCAATAAACATTCTGACCTGTCTGTACTGGGAAGCGAGTCGACGGCTACACGCGTCGCCCCTTCACTGATTGCGCTGTCTTATTGATGGAATGGGTGCGGATCGCGAAATCCGTCCTTTTGGATTTCGAAAGCAGCACGCGCCAAGGGTTTCTTCTCCATAAAAAGGGTCGTCTTCTTCCCTTCTTGTCTCTGATTCCTTTTCGCCTTTGCCTTCTTCTCCGATTTCTGCTCTGCTGCTGCTGAAGATCTTTCTAGCGAGGACGACCATAGGGTGTGCCGGGATCTGTATTCGAGTCGCCCCTTTCGTTTCTGTAAGTTGCTTCACGCCTCTGTGTAGCTTTTTCCTAGGGTTGAGCAGCCTTTAGGGTTTTTCTTTCGCTGTCCCCTTCTTCTCAGGCATGGGTACCCCTAGGTTTGATCTAGATACCGAGGAGGGCATAGCCAAGTTTAGGGCTGCTTTCAAAATTCCAGAGGGAGTCCTCCTCAAGCCGGCGGACGCCGTTGACTATGCCACGATGCGCTGGTCTGGCGGCTGGATGCCGTTCCCTCTGATCTCCGTGATCGAGGGCGGGGTCAGATTTCCTCTGCACCCCTTGCTTAGAGCCTGTCTGAGTACCTGGTCTCTCACCCCTTGCCAGCTGATGCCCAATGGCTATAAGGTCATCATGGGCACGGCGAAGCTGAATGAGATATTGGGGACCGACCTAGGTGTCCACGATATCGAGGACACCTACGATATCTGCAAGGCTGGGGAAGGGAAATATTATCTCCGGGTGAAGCCGCAGCGGAAAGGCTTCGTCTTGGCCTTGGAGGATTCAAGCAAGAATGCCGAGGAGACCGTTTTCTGTGTGTCGGGGGACTGGGAGTTCGGCGATGGCGAAAGCAGGAGTCTGGCGGTCCCACGACGCCCCGGGACTGTCCCAAGTAAACACCGCTTCTTTACTCTTTGTTGCTTTGCTTGATCTCGGCGATGCCGAGCTGACACTCTTATTGCTTGTTGTGCAGAGGTAGGTGCCAGACGACGCCGAGCTGCAAGCGAAGGCTGGAGGAAGAACGCTGCTGACATCAACAAGGTTGAGGGATACAAGGGGCACGAGACAAGGTCGGCCTGGAAGCTGCTCGGGTACGAGCCAAGGTATCGCGGTCACTACAGGAGGACCGGAGTTACCGAGGAGGACGAGGCGCACCCCGACCGCCCGACCGTTTCTGTCGCCGTGCCTGCCGGGATCCCTGTGACCGATCCAGTTGCGAGCCGAGCTGCATCTGGTTCCGAGGCGTCCACTTCAAGTTTGGAACCGTCGAACCTGAGGCAAATAGTGGACGCTTATTCTTCCGATCGGGAAGAAGACATGGCGGGAAGGTCGAGGGAGCCGGTCGTTAGGGACCTAGCGGCCAAGTTTAGGCGAGGGTCTTCTTCGTCTGCGACGCCATCTCCTGCCAGCACCCGCACTGCTTCGAGCTCGGGAGGTGCTGGCGCTACTTCAGCTTCTGCTCCTGCTCCTGTTCCAGCTTCTGCTCCTGCTCCTGCTCCGAGTGCGGGAGTGCGGCGACGCTCGCCGGAGCGCCCAAGGGAGGGGTCCCCGCCTAGAAAGAAGTCCAAGGCCGGGGAGAAGGACTCGGGGGCTGAACAGCCTCCGAAGAATAAGGCCCCTGCGCGGGCCCCCGGAGCCAAGGCTCCTATTGAGAAGAGCGCGCAGGTCAGCAAGCCGACCGGTGGAGCGACCCGCGAGCTGACGATCTCGGTGGGGCAAGGGTCTGGATCGGCCTCCGGACCCCGGAGTGCCCCAGCGCCATGGAGGCCGAGGATGGAGACTCAGCCCGGTAAGCCTCTGAACGTCGAGGACCGGTTGTTGGGGAATGCCGAGGTGATCGGAGCTCTTGCCAAGGTCTGTGCTCTGCCAAGAGACATGGAGACGCACGAGAGGTTCGACGATGAGAGCCTGATGGTCTCGGCGATCCAGGATAATCTTCTGGTAAGTGTTTGCAACGCTTCTCTTCATTCTTCAAGTGTCTTGGTCGAACCTGACCCTCTGTTTCCATTTGCAGAGCGTGCAGAGGCTCCTGACCGTGGTGGGAAGGAGCGATAAGAACGCGACGCGGGTCACTCAGCTGGAGTCTGAGAAGGACAAGCTGAAGAGGGAGCTGGAAGAGTCGCGGAAAGGAATGGAGGGGATGAAGAAGGCCAGCGCTGAAGAGGCTGCTCGGCTGGCATCGGCTTTGGCTGATGTCGCCGAACTTACGTCGAAGGCCAATCATCTGAAAGGCGAGGTCTGGGCGAGGAACAAGAAGACCGCCGAACTGGAGTCTGAGCTGGCCAGATTTAAGGCTGAATCTACTACTGAGGGGACGAGGCTGCGTGGGGAAGTGCTGGCTGGGCGCGCCGAAACAGCAAGGTTGAAGACGGCGAACGCCGAGCTGGAGAAGGAGAAGGCCTCTCTTCTGTCCGAGGCCCAGTCCGCCTTCCAGGATGGGGTGGATCATGCCTCCGAGCTCTATGAGAGGCAGGTGGAGGAGATCACCGCCATCCTGTTCGAGGAAGGTTGCCTGGCCGCACTGAGACGTGCGGGGGTCCCCGAAGACCATCCTGTCTATCGGGACCTGCCGAAGTACTCCGACCCGGCTCCTGAGCCGAGCTCCGTGCCTACAGCCGAAAGTGCCCCAGTTGAAGCTCCTGCAGTCGTTTCTGCTCCGGAAGATGCTCCAGCTGCCCCGGTCTTGAGCGATGCCCCAGTCGCCAGCGACGCTTCTGCCGTGCCTCAGGGTGAGGCCTCTTCTGCCCCTGGTCCAAGTGAGGCCCCGGTCAAAGAATCTCTTGCCAGCGACGCTCCTAGCAAGGTCGCGGTTTCGGCCGAATCCCCTGGTCAAGCGGACACGGTGATTGACCTAGTGGAGTCGCCGAAACCACAGTAGCCGGGCTCCTCTTTATTTCTGTCTTCTTGTCTGTAGTGCTTTTGCTTCTCAGCCTTGTAAATATTTCCTGCAATCAATGAAAGACGGGCTTCTTTACTTGTGAATTTTCTCTTTGCATTTGTCTCCCTTTCATTTCTGGAGGTGCATCGAATGGTACTGAATGCCTTTACTGTGTGGCGTGGCCCTTGAGGTAGAAAGAGTCAAACGGTCCTCATAGCTGTCAGTGCTGACTCTCCGTATTCTGGAGACCATAAATAGCAATAAACATGGTGGCACGGCTGACGAGGGAACCGGACGGATGTCTCCACGTGGCGCCATAGGGATCGCTGGTCAACAGTCGTGCATCCCCAGTAACGCGTGGGAGACTTCGCCCTCATAACTTCTTTCGGAGACTGAGCCCTTCTTTCGGAGACTGAGCCCTTCTTCTTCCTATAAATAGGGATGGCAAGCTCGCCATGGGAGAAGAAAAGAAACGGAAGTAGGATGGCTTAATTCACTTAGCTGTAGGAACCATGTCTGACAGACATTCTGTAATCTTCGATCCGGGGGGAACCCTTGTGCCTGTGGACGGCTTTCTCCAAGGGGGAAGTCCGTCGTGGTCTGCGCGCTCTCTGAAGGAACTCCCCGTGGACCACGCGCTCTCTGAACGCGGGTTCATGGCCATCCGTCCCTGGCCAGACAGAGTGAGGATGCGCTGCAACGCAACCGGGGGACGGTGGCGCATTCTCGTCCGACACGGTCCTGCGCGACCGTCGTACGGAAGGCGGGATTGAGGCCCCCGCTGGACCTGGGGTTTCTTCAAGCTTGGCTGGTCTCATTGACCGGAGGGTGTTGAAGAGCTCAGCGAGGTCCAGGGCCTCCGAATTGGAGGGGCTGTGCGATGCTTTGGTCTGACCAGCCAAAGTGTATTGTACAGCCCGGTGAAATTCAGGATCCCTGAGAACCTCCAGGCAACGACCCGGCGTCTTCGAGCCTGCAGCCTGAAGAGTCGGTGAAGATCAGTCTCCCAGCTTTTCTTTATTTTCTGTTTTTAGAGGACTGTGATCCTCCTTTCTGTACTTTGCTTTCTGTTCTGTAATTCTTGTGATGAAGCAGTTTACAATGAATAAAATGCCAAACTGTGTACAATGCTCTTGCATCGTCTTCTATTTTTCTTGCACTGTTCTGGAACACTGTTTCTGTGCTGTTTGTGTTTGAGTGCTGGCACTGACCTCGGCCGAAATGGTTGGCCTTGCGCTGAGGTGGATCCATACCTTGGCCGAATTTACCTGCGCCGAGGTGGCCCATCGTTCCGCTGGCCTCGGCTAGGCGAGAGTGAGTTCGGCAATGGCCTTCTGAGGGGTGTATGAACCCGGACTTCAGGAAACTGACCTTGGCCGAACTGCCTTGCGCCGAGGTGTGAGGGGTTCATGAACCCGGACTTTAGGAAACGGCTGGGTGTAGGAACTCTAGGCCATTTCCAGGGCGTAGAGCCTTGATTGTGTTCAAAACACGGGGCTTTAGGAAAGGCTGAGTGTAAGAACTCCAGGCTATTTCCAGGGCGTAGAGCCTTGAGTGTGTCCAAGACACGGGGGCTTTAGAAAAGGCTGAGTGTAGGAACTCCAGGCCATTTCCAGGGCGTAGAGCCTCGATTGTGTTCAAAACACGGGGCTTTAGGAATGGCTGAGTGTAAGAACTGCAGGCCATTTCCAGGGCGTAGAGCCTTGAGTGTGTCCAAGACACGGGGGCTTTAGGAAAGGCTGAGTGTAGGAACTCCAGGCCATTTCCAGGGCGTAGAGCCTCGATTGTGTTCAAAACACGGGGCTTTAGGAATGGCTGAGTGTAAGAACTTCAGGCCATTTCCAGGGCGTAGAGCCTATGCTGCCGGAGTCGACCAGAGAGACGACAGATTGATGACAAGGCAAAAGCTGTTTTTATTGATTCTGAGATTCATTACATCTTTAGAAATAAAATTTCTTCAAGTGGGATGCATTCCACGGTCTCGGCAGCGGCTTGCCTTCCAAGTCTTCGAGCTCGTAGGCTGATTTTCCTGCCAGTGAGACCACTCTGAACGGGCCACGCCAGTTCGGGGCAAGCTTCCCCTCGTTGGGTCTTTGTCAGCCGGCAGGGTCTTCTTCAAAACGAGCTCTCCCGCGGTGAACCTTCTTTCTTTAACGTTTTGATTGTATGCCCTGGCTAACCGCTGCTGATAGTCGGTCAGTCTCAGGGCTGCTGCTTCTCGTCGCTCGTCTGCCAGCTCCAGCTCCATTGCCAGGTTCGTCTCATTTCGGCCTTGGTCGACCAGCTCTGTCCTCAGGGTAGGAAGGCCAATTTCCAAGGGAATGACCGCCTCCATCCCGTAGGCCAGAGAGAAAGGTGTTGCCGAGGTGGACCTCCTTGGAGTTGTTCTGTATGCCCACAGCACGCTCGGAAGCTCCTCTGTCCATCTGCCCTTTGCCTTGTCCAGTCGCTTCTTCAGGCCGTCTAGGATCACTTTGTTAGAGATTTCTGCCTGGCCATTACCCTGCGGATATGCCGGGGTGGAGTAATGGTTTCTGATGCCGTGCTCTTGGCAAAAGTCTTTGAAGGACTTGGAGTCGAACCGAGTTCCCGTTATCCGAAATCAGGGTCCGGGGGATGCCGAACCTCGTAAGGATGTTTTTCCAAACGAAGTTCCTGGAGTCCCTGTCCGTGATGGAAGACAACGGTTCAGCCTCTATCCACTTTGTGAAGTAGTCCGTAGCCACAATCAGCCATCTCTTGTTCCCTGGAGCTCGGTGAAGAGGCCCCACAATGTCCAGGCCCCATTGAGCGGAGGGCCATGGGCTGGAGAGGGGACTCAGATCCTGTGCTGGCTGATGGAGGGAGTGGGAGAACTTCTGGCATTTCTCGCATTTCCTGGCGTAGACCTGGGCGTCCTTCTGCATGTAGGGCCACCAGTAACCCTGGCTGATTGCTCTGTAGGCCAATGACCGACCTCCTATATGGCTGCCGCAGATTCCTTCGTGGATCTCATACAGGAAGTCGTCCACCTTGGTCGGGTGGACGCATTGGAGGTATGGACCTGTGAAGGACTTCCTGTAGAGTTTGCCTTCGGGAGAGAGCCAGAACCGAGCTGCCTTGAGCCTGATCTTGTGGGCTTCAGTCTTGTCCTCGGGGAGCTGGTCGTCCTTCAAGTAGGCGACGATTGGATCCATCCAGCTAGGGTCGAGGTCAGCACAGAGGACAAGCCGAGATGAATGGAGTTCTAGACTTGACCTTGATACTGACCCGACCTCGATGGTCCTCTTCTTTCCTACTTCGACAGCGGAGGCCAGGCTTGCAAGCGCATCTGCATGCGTGTTAGTATCTCGGGATATTTGCCTGACCTCGGCTTTCTGAAAATGGGAGAGCAGTTTTTTCGCAAGGGCTAAGTAGGCCGCCATCCTATCGTCCCTGGCCTGATAGTCTCCAGCGAGCTGGCTAGTTACCAGTTGAGAGTCGCTGAAGATCACCAGGTGTTGGGCTCCAAGGATTTGGGCGCTGTTCAACCCCGCAATCAGTGCTTCGTACTCTGCCTCATTGTTTGTGGCTTTGAAGTCCAGGGTGAAGGCCTGTTCTATGACCAGTCCCTCTGGCGATTGGAGAACTATGCCGGTGCCAGCTCTCTTGGAGGTGGACGATCCGTCGACAAAGATCTTCCATGCCGAGGTGGGACAATGTTCGGTCTCAGACTCTTCTGGCTCGTGCCCTGCGCCCCCCAGTGCCGTGCCGAGCTGGGTCGGAGCCGGGTTGGGGGAGACGAATTCCACTATGAAGTCTGCCAGAATCTGGGCTTTGATCGCAGTTCGGGGACGGTACTTTATATCATACTGCCCCAGTTCAACTGCCCACTTTGATATGCGCCCTGAAAAGTCAGCCTTCTTGAACACTGAACGGAGTGGGTGCTCCGTGATCACCACAATCGTGTGGGATTGAAAATAATGGGAGAGCTTACGGGAGGCACTGACGAGAGCCAACGCAAGCTTCTCCAATAGAAGGTACCTGGTCTCGGCATCGAGCAGGGTCTTGCTTGTATAGTAAATTGGCTTTTGAATTCCCTCGTCCTCCCTGACGAGGACGGAGCTTACTGCGTGATCCGAGACCGCAAGGTACAAATACAGAGTCTCCCCCACAGTTGGGGTGGAGAGTAAGGGTGGTGACATTAAATAGGTTTTGAGTGCGGCCAATGCCTGGTCGCACTCGGGGGTCCACTAGAATTTCAGATTTTTCTTTAGAAGCTGAAAGAAAGGCCTGCACTTATCTGATGACCGGCTGATGAAGCGATTGAGTGCGGCGGCCATTCCTGTGAGCCTCTGAACTTCCTTCGTGGTAGAGGGACTCTAGATGCCCTGGATGGCAGTAATCTGGTCCGGATCGGCCTCTATCCCCCTCCGCGTTACCAAGCTGCCGAGGAACTTGCCAGAGGCTACGCCGAAGGCGCACTTGGAAGCGTTTAGCTTGAGCTTGTACGCGCGAAGGATGCCGAAGACTTGGCCGAGATCCGCCAGATGGTCGCTGGAGCGCACAGATTTGATGACCATGTCGTCGATATACACCTCTACCGATCGGGCCGAGCTGGGCCTGGAACATTTTTGTGACGAGGCGCTGATAGGTCGCCCCCGCGTTCTTCAGCCCGAAGGGCATCACCTTATAGCAGTAAGTGGCCACGGGGGGTGATGAATGATGTTTTCCTCCTCGTCAGGCTCATAGAGCGGGATCTGATGATAGCCTCGGTAGGCGTCGAGGAAGCTCATTCGGTCGTGACCAGCGGTGGCGTCGATCAGTTGGTCATCTTTGGGAGGGGAAAACTGTCCTTAGGGCAAGCCCTGTTCAAGTCGGTGAAGTCCACGCACACCCTCCACTTCCCAGTTTTCTTCTTGACCACCACCGTGTTGGCCAGCCATACCGGGTACTGGACTTCCCGGATGGCTCCTGCTTTTAGCAGGTTGTCGATTTCTTCGACGACCGCATCTGTCTGCTGTAGCCCGGTCCTTCGGGCCCTCTGCACTACCGGCTTGTGGTCGGGGTCGACATTGAGCTTGTGGCACATAACCTCAGGGTCGACCCCAGGCATTTCGCTTGGGCTCCAAGCGAAGACGTCCACATTCTGCATCAAGAACCGAGAGAGTTCGGCCCTTTCTTCGTCTAGCAGCTGGGTGCCAATCAGGAAGAACCTGTCTGGGTCTGCCGGGTCTAGCCTGACCTCGGCCAGGTCCTCGATGCTCTTCTTCTCAGGGTCCCGGCCGATCTCATCGAGGCCTCTCTCGAACTCGGCCAGGTTGACGCGCTCTGGCTCCTTCACTGCTGGGACTTGCGGCCAGCATGCACTGCCTGGCCTGCTGCTGGTCTCCCTCCACTGTGACTACTTCCATCTTGCCCTCCTTGTTCTCATGGACGAACTTCAGCTTTTGGTGGAGGGAAGAAGGAACTGCCTCTAGCTTGTGGAGCCACGTTCTGCCTAGAATGACATTGTAGGGAGAAGGGGCGTCCACACCAGGAAGTCGGCCAGCACGGATGCTCCGCCAACTCGGGTTTCCAAGGTGATCCTACCCTTGGGATAGACTGGCGTGGCGGATAACCCTAGCAAGGGTGCTCGGACCTCCGTGAGGTCTGCTTCAGAGAGTTTCATCCTTTTGAAGCAGTCGTAGTAGAGGACCTCGGAGGAGCTGCCGGAGTCGACGAGGATCCTCTTCACAGTGAAGTCTCTCAGCTTCATGGTGAGGAGCAGGGGGTCGTTGTGAGGGACCTGGATTCCCTCTAGATCTCGATCCGAGAACGAGATGGCGGGTCGGTCGCGGCGGGCTTTCTTGGATGCCGGAGCGAGTTCGGCTTTCATTACTTCTTTCCCGTGCGAAGCCCGCCTGGCTTCGGCACGGGCCTGAGAGCTTCCCCGGGACGAGGAAGCGGGAGCTGAGGACGCCAGATGGATCACATTGATGATCTTCTCTGAGTCCTCGTTGTCTGGAGCCTGGGCCGCGCTCTGGTGAATTCGGCCCTCGCTGCCGCCGGCATCACCTGCCTTGATGAACTCTGGGATGTGGCCCTCTTCGGCCAGCTTCTCCAGATACCCCTGCAAAGTCTTGCAGTCTTCGGTCCTGTGCCCGTTGCCCTTATGGAAGGAGCAGTAGAGCTTGCTTCGGGGGCCTTCGGTGGGTTCATTCTTCATGGGCTGAGGATACTTGAAGAACGGCTTGGACCTGATCTTGGTTAGGATGCGGTAGATCGGCTCCTTGAAGATGACGTTGACGCTCTGACTGGCGCTGGAGGGAGGTCTGGGCTTCCAAGTGCCCCCAGACCTGGACGACGAAGGCTTCGCCGAACCGGAGACCCAGGCCCGCTTGGGCTCCTGCTTCTGGGAGGGCCTCCCGCCTCTCTGCCGAGGTTGGCCACTCTTCTGTTCGGGCTCCGGATGCCCGTCCTGATCCCTGGCCCGGATCTCGTCTTCCTCCTGGGCGATGAAGCGCTTCAACCCGGGACATCAACTCTGGCATGGATTCTGGGGGGTCCCCGGCCAAGTCTTTTCGCAAGTCGTTGCCGGGGATCAGGGCATGCTGGAAAGCGTAGATGGCTATCCCTTCCCTCGCGCCCTCGATCTGGCTGTAGACCGCCCAGAATCGCTGGGCGAACTTGGCGAGGGTTTCGCCCTGCTTCATTCTCAGGGCGAGGAGGTCCCCTTCCTTCTTGGGGACGACGGTGTAGGCTTGGAACTTCTTCAGGAAGGAGAGCTGGAGCTCCTTCCAACTGGAAACCGACTGCTCCGGGAGAAAGCAGAACCACTTCAGGGGGAGGTCACCCAAACTGGAGGAGAAGATTTTGCAGTTTAGGTGACCCTCGTTCCCCCAGATGGACATCTTCTGGGAGAAGTGTCGGAGGTGTGCGGATGGGTCGGACAGTCCGTCATAGGGGACGAACCGCGGGACGGAGAACTTTCTGGGCAAGGGGGTGCGCTCGATCTCTTTTGTGAAGGGCGAGCCCTCCAGATCAGTGTGACCACAGATCTGCTTCTGGTCCCGCATGTCCAAGTTTTGCTGGAGAGCCAATCTGACACGTTTGTCAAATCGCTCCTGCTCATCGTCTTTCTCTGGAGTCAGAGCTCTGGGCTTTCGCTTGGGGTGGCTCGGGCTACGACGGCTATGAGTTCGGCCGTCGCGGCTATGGTGACTTCGGCTGTTGCTCGAGCCTTCGTCACGAGCCTGACTCCGTTTATGGTCCAGATGACTTCTGAGGTCCTCGCGGGGAGGCTGGGCTGCCCTGCTGGGGGCGTCCCTCTTCTTCCCTTGAGGCTCAGAGACCTGCCTCAAGGAGGCAGTTTGTGCTGCCCTCAGCTGCTGCTGGAGCTGCTGGAGCTCGCGAATCAGCTGCTCTTGCTTCTGGAGGAGAGCAGCTTGGGCTTCGGGAACCTCTCCAGCGGCAGGGGGTTGAACGTGGCGCGTCTCTCCTACGGCCACGGCTTTGTCCTTCCGAGGACGCTCATGCCGACGCTCATCGCGTCTGGGTGGCATGACTTCTTCTGCTGAGGTCGAGGCCTCGAGTCCCTCTTGGAGTGGGAACTCGACGAAGAGCTGAGAGCCTAAGCGGCCCTCGCCTGCAGTCGTGCCATGCACCGTGCGGGAGCGCCCTTGAGGAGGGACGTCCGTTGGCGGTGGTGGCAGCTCGAGCGCTGCTCTCGAGGACTCTACGCCCTTCCTAGCTTTCGGAGGCATGGCTTCTGAAAGATTGAGGTTAAGAAGGTTGGGAAGGTTGGGAAGGTTGGGATATTACTTCCCCACAGACGGCGCCAATTGTAGGTGCAGAAAATAATGACCCACAATAAGGAGGGTGCCTTATAGGACTTATCCGATGATGATGATGACTGGGTGCCGTCCGAAAGCCTGAAAGGGAAGAGCAAACGATCAAAGGACCCTGGCCTTGGCGGCGCAAGAAAAAATGATAGCCTTTTTGTAGGAGGATATCCGAACTGGAGGATATCCGAACTGAGCGGGGGAGCCCGGCGTGGAGGGGTTGCCTCGCGTGCGGTGCCCACCCAGCTGGACCCTCTACAGGGGATAGGCGGGGCCCAGAGCCCCGCGCCTATTGTGTACACTCGGGCTGTAACCTCTTGGCTGTAACCCTTGTGCGCAGTGTAGTGGTACACCCTTTGGTTACGCTCAGGCTAATATACCAAGGGTGGGAGGCCCTCACACTCGATGTGGGACAAACGCACAAGGGTTACAGCCAAGAGGTTACAGCCCGAGTGTACACAATAGGCGCGGGGCTCTGGGCCCCGCCTATCCCCTGTAGAGGGTCCAGCTGGGTGGGCACCGCACGCGAGGCAACCCCTCCACGCCGGGCTCCCCCGCTCAGTTCGGATATCCTCCTACAGCAAACATGAAAAATTATGATGCTAATGGGATGTGACATGGAACATAAACATATTACTATCAAGTTCAATCCAATGTACACAAGGTCTATCACATTCTCAAGATATCAATTGGATATGATACTAAATGAAAATGATACCAATTGATTACCAATTGAATATGAAACATGATTAAGAGTAAGGATGTGACAAACACAAAATTCCAAAAAGCATCATAAAATGATTATTCATCACTTTTAATGATATAACTAAAGAGCTAGTGATGAACATCATAAATTGCATTAAAATGATATAACTTTGTAAAGCATGCAATTGTCAAAGTGTCAAATCATATGAATTCAATATCTAAGACATCCATCAAACAATAGATATAACTATGAAATTCAAGGAATGGATTTCAAGGAGGTTCATATGATAAAAACACTACTATGAAGTTGAAACATGTATAAGAATGATATCAATAAGAAAAATACACATGAATCAACATCATAACCATCCATTAAAAAAAATGACTAGAAAGTATAAAGGATGGGTTTTTGAGTTCTAGTATGGTTTTTACAAATGTAAATAAGATCACAACCATACAAGAAACTAATAGACATTTGCATATAAAAAGAATGAACTAAAAGATGCAAATTGCCTATAACAACATTCATTTCCATTTGAAATGGCATAATCAAATACAAAAGGAAATGACAACATGGAACATGCTTTGAAGAATATAACTAATGATGATTTAAAGCATTCCATTCATGCAATCTTCAAATCATAAACAAAATCCAACAATGAACACAATGAGTATGAAATTGAAGATAGCACATTATCAAATATCAATTTGTATTCTAAAGAATATAACTATAAATGATCATACAAATTGAAATAATCTTTTCCATACCAAAAGATATAACTTAGTAATCGATGGAAATCCAAATTGTTTCCAAATCATTTGTTTTTCAAAAATAATCTTACTATGTCATACAAACAAATGAATTTTCAACAACAATCGATCATGATTAATCTAGCTATAAAAGCTTTTTGAAACCATAATCAATTGAACATGTAGAAATGCATGCAAGATATATATAACTAAATGAAAGCAATAAGCAAATCTAACAAGATGAAATTATAATCAAAAGATTTTGAAAACCATGATATGTAACTAGTATGGTGCATGAAAACAAAATCAATTGATCATAAACAAGCATTGCATTTTATGAAATGTAACTAATGAAAGAACATAAATGCAAATGCAATCATGACCAACAAAAGGATTTAACTATGAAAAATAGGTTGGTCAAAGAGGTCCAAGGCCTTAAGGTTTGTCTAAGTATATAACTTTGGGAATCCACCTAAGGTCTTGAGAGGTTTGGTCTTTGAGGTCTAGGTTTGAAGTCCCACAAACTTTAGGAGATTTGACTTGATAAATCTTAGATTTGGACCTATCACCATGAGATTTGAATAATTTAAACTTAGGTTGGTGATTAGTCTCTTGGGGTTGGTGAGATTGTTTCTTAGGGGATTGGTTCACTTTTCTTTTCTTCTTATTTCCTCCCTTCATTTGACTTTTGAATTTTAGATTTAACTTAGCAACTTTATTCAAAAGTCCTTTCATTTGTTGAGTTATGAGAGGAAGATTGAGAAGCTTTTTGTTAATAGATTCTTTTAGAGTTGGTTTAAACTTGTTTAAACCTTTTTAGAATCTATTTTAGGAGACTCCTTTTTAATAGGTTTTACTTGTTTATTCTTCTTGGAGTCTTCCTTGGTTTTTAGTGTCTTAACCATCATAGAATTTGATTTTACTTTCTTTGGTTCAAAAATGATTTAGACACATGGCTTCTTCTTGATTTGCACTCAAACCTAAAATGTCCTTCAATGCCACAATAATTACATTTAGTTTGGGCAAGGAAGTGTGAGTGCTAGAGAATGAGGACTCACCTTTAACAAATTTGTTGGTGAACTTAGGGTCATGAGAAATATTCCTATCAAATCCAAGACCCGTCCTATCTCTTTTAGATTTACCCAATTTCAATAACTTTTCAAATCTTTCTTCACTTTGGGTAAATTTGCACTCATACTTTTGTTTGTAGGTTTCAAGTTGAGTGACTTGTTCTTTAAGGGTTGAATTTTCATTTTTAACTTTTGTAAGTTCATTTTCAATTCCCTTAAATTTGTTTAGCTCTTCATGGGCAAGTTTTAATTTAAATTTAAGTTCATTAACAACATTAGATCCAAGTTCTAGAGTTTTTAAATTACTTTGAGCATTAGACAAGTTTTCATTGGAAATAGTCAACTTGGATTTTAAAAGGACAATGTTTTCATCTTGTCTTTTTAAAGTATCTCTTAGATTTAAATTTTCATTTTTTAAGCTCATTACAATTTATCTTAATCTCATTTAGTTCATTTTGAGCATTAGATAAATTTTCTTTAGAGATAGTTAACTTGGATTCAAGATTGTTAATGTCTTTATCTTGCCTTTGATCTCTTAATTTAGAATTTTCCTTATTAAGATTGTCATAACCTATCTTTAAATCTTTAATTCATCTTGAGCATTATATAGGTTATGCAAAGAGATCATGAACTTAGATTCTACACAATTTATTACTTCATCTTTCTCTCTAAGTTCATCTTTTGAAGAGACTAATTCTTTGTTTAGTCTTTGAGATTCTTCTTTTAATCTTTTATTCTTCTTAGAAAGCTCTAAGGATAATGTGCACAAATCCTCATAAGTTTGTTCAATGTCATTATCATTTTCATCAGTTTCTTCCTCTTTTAATTCAAATTGAGATTCATTAGTTTCAATGTTTGAATCTCCAATAGTGGGACGAGGGAGGGGTCTAGAAGAATCTACCAAAGAATCTACAAAGTCTAAACTAGTGGAATCCATTCTTATGATTTACATGAAGGCACAACACTAGGGTTTTAACTCTAGGTTTTTACACCTAATCAAGAGTTTCAAACACTTGATCCTAATATAGAGCACGAGGCTCTGATACCAATTGATAGTCCTTGGGATCCTAACCCTAGAGGGGGGGTGAATAGGGTGAGCTACACTTAGTGACCAATTATGACCAATTTTGATTTCTTTAAAACAACTAGTCACATGTGATGATTAAACAAACAATATGCGGAAGCTTAAATAAACAATCACCACATTGCAATCACCATAACACCATCATTTATAGTGGTTCGGCCTCAATGCCTACAATCCACTACCGGCTTGTGTATCCAACACCCCACCGGATTTCCACTATTATGCTTTTCAAAAGGCTAAGCAATAACCTCTACAATATGCTTTCCAAGGATAAGCAATAACCTTACAATGTTGTTTTTCAAGGCTTAACAACACCTATACAAGATGCTTTTCAATGGCTAAGCAATAACCTTACAACAATAGATTTTTCTCAAAGAAGGTGTCTTCACAAAACCTCTAGAGAGATTACAATTTAGCTCAATAAATTTGCCTCTAAGATAGGCGGATATGAAAGTGAATAACAAACTCACACAAACACTAAGAATTACAAAGATGAATGCTAATGAAGTGTGTGTGTGAAAACTTCATCAAGATTAAAATTAAAGCTTAATTCAAAATATATGGCTTAAAGCAATTCAAAAGTTTAATGCACATAAAAAGATATGATTGAAGTGTAATGCAAATCACTGGTAGAAAATGCAAACTTGCTAATGATTAGGAAAATCAAAATGTCACAAGTTGTATGAAACTAATTAAGATTAAAACAAGTGATGCATGTGCTATGCTATGTTGTTTTCAAAAACAAAGGTTTAACTTAAGATTCAAATGAATGAAAACAACAAGGATGATTCAAACAAGTTAATGAAACAGGTTTATATAACAAATCAAAGGTTTAACAAAACATGATTATAAAAGTTTTAACACAAAACTTGGTTGAATCAAAGTGAGAAATCCATCACAATCTAAAACAAAGATTGAATGAAGGTAATGGATTTAACACATCATAGTTTATATGCTACAAATCATTTACCAATAATTTACTCAAAGCATAAAACATATGATTAATAAAAGTAAAGCTTACTTGATGATTTAACTTAATGATCCAAGCTTTAGCTTTACTAATGACCCCTTAATCTCTCTTAGTTCATCCCCTTTATCTTCTCTCCAAACTCCTCAAAGATGGCTTGGAAGCTCCAAAATATTCAACACTTTTCTCATGGGAATGAACCCTTTTTATACTCAAAAAGTTGAGTTCTGCGAGTGCCCCGGTCGACCTGCACTTTCCCGGGTCGACCTGGGCTTCAACGGTCATAAAACTGACCGTTTGAAAAAGGCTCAACGGCCACTTTTTCGGTCGACCTGCAGTGTCTTCGGTCGACCGGAGTCCATGGGCTCGGTCGACCGGCCACACTGCGGGTCGACCGGGTCCCCTGGACCATTTCCCCCAAAAATGCATATTTTGCATATTTTAAAGTATTTTTCCTTGGGGATTTTTTGGGCCAATAAATCAAGCTTGGAATCATGTTTTAAATCATTCTAAGCGGCTTAAAAACATGAAACATAAAAAGCCAAAAAGATTTCAAAATTTTAAAACAATGGCTTGCTTGATTTGTAAAAATTCTTTTTCAAATAAAATGCATCCAAGATGAAAACCAAAACATGCATGAAACATATGATTTACAAGATTTAAAACAATGCATGTGTAAATCAAGATTTCAAGATTTTCTAAATCAATGCATGTGTGTGAATTCAAATGATGAATAAAATGATGATGCATCCATCAAATTGCAATAAACAAAAACCTAACAACCCGGTCAATCAAAAAAGTGTGCTTTCTACCCGACCGATCAAGAAATCGACAGGACAGATGGCACCGACCCGCTGTTGGCAACAAACACCTGAAATTACATGGTCATCTGATGTCGATCTACATGAAGATCCATCGATGATCATCACCAGAAGAATCCCAAAAGACGCGGCACGGCCCGTGACTCTTCAGATGCTCGGCGACCACTTAATGTGATTAATTGACTAGCTTTATTACAGTCATTAATCCATTTCTTTGACAGACCAATCAGAAGCAAGCATCCGGGAGTTACAAGTCAAGAGATTCATGGCATTTAACTCATGAAACTCCTCCCATCATGGCGATTAAAGGCGATTAAATGCCCTCAATCTCCTCCGGCCAATCAGAAGCCAAGAAAAAGGAGTTACAAAATAAAGAATTCAATTTTGTAACTCCTCCCATTATGCGGCTTAATGACAATAAAAGCCCATAAACCCTCCTAAATGGCTACCAAAAAGCCTATAAATAGGAGAGCACTCAAGAAGAACAGACAGACAACAGATCGAAGAAAAAATCACAGACAAAGCACAGAAATTCAGAGAAGAAAAAGAGAGAAAAACTCTGCGGAAGTTCTACACCGACCACCGCTACAAGGTGACAAAAGTCCCTTGGGGGGTACCCCCCCCCCCCCCCAAGTCCTTGCCTTCTCCTTCTGCCGCCAATGGCTTAGACATGGCTTTTCAGCCCGTCCTACTTCGGCTTTTTATTGGACATAGGACCTTCTTTTGGTCTTTGTCCTCTAAAAACCTGAGGTTATAGCCAAGCCAAGCGAATCAATAGCATCCTCTGTTCTCATCTGCATGGATGATGGCGAAGCCCACATATGGCTTGCGACCGTCAATCTAAACGAGTCCCCCACAATCTCCTGAGAAGTTATATCCTCCTTTTCTTCCTTTTCATTGTAGTTTGTATTTTTCCAAAAGAGACAAAAATCACAACTCTTGTCTTTCATTATTGATAAGGATTGTAAATCGGCTATAAACGCCAAAATCGGCTATAAACCCAAAAAATCGGCTATAAACGCCAAAAATCGGCTATAAATGCCAAAAAAATCGCCTTTCACGGCAAACCAAGAAAAATGTCTCTTTTCTTAAATATATGTGCAATGGAAAACTTGAAAGAAGTTGATTTCCTTTTTACTTGCGAAGGTTGATCTCCGGATCACCACTTGCAATTCCAAGTAAAATAGAAATCTGGCACACCCACACAAAAAAAAGAAATGTTGATGCACTCCCCTGCCCCTGGTTACGAAAGGGTCGGACCCGACGGACTCCCACGTCCGCCGACCTCGGTAGGAACCGAGGTCCATCAAGGCTGGCGCACCCGGTGGGACTCGTTTATTTGAGAACACGATGCTAGAAATGAAATATTTGCATATCATATATTTTGCTCTATGCTTATATTTCTTTTCTCGATTCCTTGGCTACTTTATAATTGGTGGCCTATGTTGGATTCCGCATCTAAAAAAAATGAGATGAGATTTTTTGTTTGGAAATGTCTAATTCTTTGAATTTATTTCCACTCTTTCTCTTTTCAAAAAAAAAAAACAACAAAAAAAAATCAGATTTTTTCAGTTTGGATTCAAAATTGAGAAACTTTGATCCTCTCCCTTCTGGGCACTGGCGCTCACGGAAATCGCTGAGACCGTGTTCGGATCGGGGATTGGGCCATTGTTTCTCTTCGTTGAGTTCATTAAAGATCTAAAAAAAAAATGAGATGAGATTTTTTGTTTGGAAATTTCTAATTCTTTGAATTTATTTCCACTCTTTCTCTTTTCAAAAAAAAAAAAAACAAAAAAAATCAGATTTTTTCAGTTTGGATTCAAAATTGAAGAACCTTTGATCCTCTCCCTTCTGGGCACTGGCGCTCACGGAAATCGCTGAGACCGTGTTCGGATCGGGGATTGGGCCATTGTTTCTCTTCGATGAGTTCATTAAAGATTAAAAAATAATATAAAAAAAAAACTTAGATTTCTCAATTTGGATTCAAAATTGAGAAACCTTGATCCGTTCCTATCGTTCATCGCGCTTGCAGAAATGTTGAGCCTGTTCGACTAAGGTTTTGGGCCATCGTTTCTCTTCGATGAGTTCATTAAAAATCAAAAAATATATATATATATATATAAAAAAAAAAAAAAAAAGAAGACATAGACCACTAAGGTTAAACCAACTGTGTTCTTTGATCATTGTTGATTCAAAGAAAAGCCTTGTCCAGAGTGTGGAGACAGCTTGACTGTTCTAGGCAAGGGTCCTCCAAACGGGTTCATTAAGTAATCCTACCCTACCTGGGGGCAATTCTATCAATCAAGATTTCATAAGACCGGGTTAGGAGGCCTATGTGTACTCTCTCGTCTTTTAAATGAATATTTTTTTCAAAAATAAATTTAAAAAAATATAAAAATTTTAAAATAAAAAATAAAAAATAAAAAAAATATATAAAAAATTTTAAAATAAAAAATAAAAAATGAAAAAAAATTTCAAAAAAAAATCTTAAAAAAATAAAATAAATAAAATAAATAAAATAAATAAATAAAAATAAATAAAAAAAGATTTTTTTAAAAAAAAAAAAAAAAAAAAACTTCCGTCATTTTGGGTTAGATTGGAGAAATCTTGGTCTTCTCTTTCTGAGCACTGGCGCTCGCGGAAATCGCTGAGCCCGTGTTCAGATTGGAGTGCCTTTTGCTCTCTTTGATTAACCCGATATTGGCCTTTCAAAAAAAAAAACCTCGTCATTTTTGATTCAGTATCCGAGAAGTTATGGTTCATTTCTTTCTGAGCACTGGCGCTCGCGGAAATCGCTGAGCCCGTGTTTAGATCGGAATACCATCTGCTCTCTTTGATGAATCCAATCTTGACCTTTCAAAACAGAGAATCTCATCTCATGGATGCGGTCTCAAAACATTTGTGTCTAGCGGTACTAGTACGCCCTTTCAGGGTCTACTGTATTGCGACCGGCACATCTGTAACTCCAACTTTATATTCTTCTTACCTCGAGCAAGCTCTGCTTCTCGATAAGTCGAATTTAAGTTCACAATTGCTTCTAGCAGTCACTGGGATGCCCATTCTGGGCTTACCATACCTGCGATCAGAACAATTGTACCCTCTATGGCGTTTTGCCTTCTTCATGTTGCTTGGGTCATCTTCCTCTAGCAATTTGAAAAGACGAAACCATAGAACTTCCCATTTATGATCATTATATTCTTGTGATTACTAATGGATGTGGTCTTGTTTCAGAAATTTTCGAAAACTAACAATGGCAGCTTCACTAACCATTACTTTCGATGAAAACAAGCACCAACTCATGCTTCAACAGAAGCAAACCGCGCGCACTTACAAGCGCCCCATCAGCTGCCGAAGCGTCAACTCCCTCGGCAACTCTCTGAACTCCGGGTCGACCTCGACTC
>CM022954.1:32721724-32931566 GCA_012931725.1 Litsea cubeba | reverse complement strand
CAAATTTCAAGTTAATCGGACATTGGTTAACCACACATCAAAGCGCAACATCTTCCTCGCGATAAAATCAAGTCTACTGGCGACAGGACCCCACACGGCTTCAAAACTCAAACAAAAGCCTATGGTCGGGCTTATTTATGCTCAGAAGGCTTCACCTCAAATTTCAGGTCATTCCGACATCGTTTGTCCCAGTGTCAACTTCCATGATGGAAATCGGCAAACTCTGCATGACAAAGTCTTCGGCTTTCCCGGAGAATTTGAAACTTTGCACCCCAAAATGCAAGGATTCTCATCAGGTTTTCACAGAGAACATGCCAATAAATGTACAAAAATATTAGGAAATACCGAAGAAAGAAGAAGCAAAAAAACCGCGGAACGGTCAAAGATCGGCGACCAAAGGGAAAAAATCCCCCAGGGTCGCCAGCCTGTGACACTGGCCCAGGGTCGAGGCGACCCTAGCCCATGGTCGTCGGCGACCATAGAAATTCAGGTCACCGGATTTCCCCGGAGAGGCGTTTTTTTGAACTCTTTTCGCGTTTCGAGATGCTCAACCCTTGTGGTTTTCCAAAATTTTGACTTTTGAGGCACTAAAAACCGTCGATCTTCGTCAACATCACGGGTCCGTCTTCGAGAGTATTAAATCAACATTGATTGTCAACCGGTCGACCAAAAAGTGTGCTTTTTAACCCGATCGATCGAGAAATCGACAGGATAGATGGCACTGACCCGCTGCTAGCAATCAATGTCTGAAATTACATGGTCATCCCATGTTGATCAGTGTTGACACCAAAAATGTCACTTTGTCTCTTCAAGATCCAAAGAGTTACATGAAGTCGCAACCTGCCATAAATAGGCAATGCTACTTCCAAAAATCAAATCTTGTCAGAATCAAACAAAAACTGCAAGATCCTTCAAGACAGCCAAAAGAGGAGTACACAAGAAGTTTCGGGCCATTTCAAATCATTTGGCCTAACTTCGCTTCTCCGACAGCCGAAAAGGAACTCTCGGCGGCAAAAGTATCGGAGACACAAATCTTCGATCAGAGCCGATGGATGGTCTCAAAATACTTCCAAAAGGCTCCACGTCAAGTTCCGAGTCAAACCGACAACGTTTGACCCTACATCAACCCTCGAACAGCTAAATCAAGCCTCTCGGCGGCGAGAACCACCGAGGCCATTACTTATCAGATAGAGCACATGGACAGCTTCAAAATGCTTATAAAGGGCTACACGTCAAATTTCAGGTCATTTCCACAACATTTGACCATAGTTTGACGCTCGGAAGCCAAATCAGGCCTCTCGGCGGCAAAGCTCTCCGGGACCATGGTTTCCAAGACAGAGCCTATGGATCATCTTACAATAGGTTCCCTGTCAAATTTCAAGTCAATCGGACATCGGTTGACCGCACATCAAACCGCGACATCTTCATCGCGACAAAAGCAAGTCTACTAGTGATAGGACCCCAAACGGCTTCAAAACTCAAACAAAAGCCTATGGTTGGTCTTATTTATTTCTCAGGAGACTTCACACCAAATTTCAGGTCATTCCGACATCGTTGGCCCAGTTTCAGCTTCTGACGGAAAATCGGCAGCTCTGCGCGACAAAGTCTTCGGCTTTCTCAGGAAATTGGAAACTTTGCAAAATAAAATGCAAGGATTCTCATCAGGTTTCCTACAAAGAAATCAGGCCAATAAATAGTCAAAATGTCAAGGAAAATACAGAAGAAAAAAGAATCGAAAAACAGCAAAAATGGACACAAAACGGGACACAAAGGGGGGAAAACCCCCCCAGGGTCGCAGACCCCTGCGACCCTGGCCCAGGGTCGCCGGCGACCTTGGAGCCCCGGGTCGCCGGGAAGGCCCCGGAAACCCCGGTTTTCGCCGTTTTTTCGCAATTCGAAGAGTCCAGCCTCTGGTACTTTCCAAAATTCATGCTTTTGAGACACCAAGTCCTCTGACATCCGTCCAAAACACGGGTTAATCATCAAGAGTATCGAAAACAATATTGATCGCCACCCGTGAAAGTCCTTGGGATCCTAACCCTAGAGGGGGGGTGAATAGGGTGAGCTACACTTAGTGACCAATTATGACCAATTTTAATTTCTTTAAAACAACTAGTCACATGTGATGATTAAACAAACAATATGCGGAAGCTTAAATAAACAATCACCACATTGCAATCACCATAACACCATCATTTATAGTGGTTCGGCCTCAATGCCTACATCCACTACCGGCTTGTGTATCCAACACCCCACCGGATTTCCACTATTATGCTTTTCAAAAGGCTAAGCAATAACCTCTACAATATGCTTTCCAAGGATAAGCAATAACCTTACAATGTTGTTTTTCAAGGCTTAACAACAACCTATACAAGATGCTTTTCAATGGCTAAGCAATAACCTTACAACAATAGATTTTTCTCAAAGAAGGTGTCTTCACAAAACACTCTAAGAGATTACAATTTAGCTCAATAAATTTGCCTCTAAGATAGGCGGATATGAAAGTGAATAACAAACTCACACAAACACTAAGAATTACAAAGATGAATGCTAATGAAGTGTGTGTGTGAAAACTTCAATCAAGATTAAAATTAAAGCTTAATCAAAATATATGCTAAAAGCAATTCAAAAGTTTAATGCACATAAAAAGATATGATTGAAGTGTAATGCAAATCACTTGTAGAAAATGCAAACTTGCTAATGATTATGAAAATCAAAATGTCACAAGTTGTATGAAACTAATTAAGATTAAAACAAGTGATGCATGTGCTATGCTATGTTGTTTTCAAAAACAAAGGTTTAACTTAAGATTCAAATGAATGAAAACAACAAGGATGATTCAAACAAGTTAATGAAACATGTTTATATAACAAATCAAAGGTTTTAACAAAACATGATTTATAAAGTTTTAACACAAAACTTGGTTTGAATCAAAGTGAGAAATCCATCACAATCTAAAACAAAGATTGAATGAAGGTAATGGATTTAACACATCATAGTTTATATGCTACAAATCATTTACCAATAATTTACTCAAAGCATAAAACATATGATTAATAAAAGTAAAGCTTACTTGATGATTTAACTTAATGATCCAAGCTTTAGCTTTACTAATGACCCCTTAATCTCTCTTAGTTCATCCCCTTTATCTTCTCTCCAAACTCCTCAAAGATGGCTTGGAAGCTCCAAAATATTCAACACTTTTCTCATGGGAATGAACCCCTTTTTATACTCAAAAAGTTGAGTTCTGCGAGTGCCCGGTCGACCTGCACTTTCCCGGGTCGACCTGGGCTTCAACGGTCATAAAACTGACCGTTTGAAAAAGGCTCAACGGCCACTTTTTCGGTCGACCTGCAGTGTCTTCGGTCGACCGGGTCCATGGGCTCGGTCGACCGGCCACACTGCGGGTCGACCGGGTCCCCTGGACCATTTCCCCCAAAAATGCATATTTTGCATATTTTAAAGTATTTTTCCTTGGGGATTTTTTGGGCCAATAAATCAAGCTTGGAATCATGTTTTAAATCATTCTAAGCGGCTTAAAAACATGAAACATAAAAAGCCAAAAAGATTTCAAAATTTTAAAACAATGGCTTGCTTGATTTGTAAAAATTCTTTTTCAAATAAAATGCATCCAAGATGAAAACCAAAACATGCATGAAACATATGATTTACAAGATTTAAAACAATGCATGTGTAAATCAAGATTTCAAGATTTTCTAAATCAATGCATGTGTGTGAATTCAAATGATGAATAAAATGAATGATGCATCCATCAAATTGCAATAAACAAAAACCTAACAACCCGGTCAATCAAAAAAAGTGTGCTTTCTACCCGACCGATCAAGAAATCGACAGGACAGATGGCACCGACCCGCTGTTGGCAACAAACACCTGAAATTACATGGTCATCTGATGTCGATCTACATGAAGATCCATCGATGATCATCACCAGAAGAATCCCAAAAGACGCGGCACGGCCCGTGACTCTTCAGATGCTCGGCGACCACTTAATGTGATTAATTGACTAGCTTTATTACAGTCATTAATCCATTTCTTTGGACAGACCAATCAGAAGCAAGCATCCGGGAGTTACAAGTCAAGAGATTCATGGCATTTAACTCATGAAACTCCTCCCATCATGGCGATTAAAGGCGATTAAATGCCCTCAATCTCCTCCGGCCAATCAGAAGCCAAGAAAAAGGAGTTACAAAATAAAGAATTCAATTTTGTAACTCCTCCCATTATGCGGCTTAATGACAATAAAAGCCCATAAACCCTCCTAAATGGCTACCAAAAAGCCTATAAATAGGAGAGCACTCCAAGAAGAACAGACAGACAACAGATCGAAGAAAAATCACAGACAAAGCACAGAAATTCAGAGAAGAAAAAGAGAGAAAACTCTGCGGAAGTTCTACACCGACCACCGCTACAAGGTGACAAAAGTCCCTTGGGGGGTACCCCCCCCCCCCCCAAGTCCTTGCCTTCTCCTTCTGCCGCCAATGGCTTAGACATGGCTTTTCAGCCCGTCTACTCGGCTTTTTATTGGACATAGGACCTTCTTTTGGTCTTTGTCCTCTAAAAACCTGAGGTTATAGCCAAGCCAAGCGAATCAATAGCATCCTCTGTTCTCATCTGCATGGATGATGGCGAAGCCCACATATGGCTTGCGACCGTCAATCTAAACGAGTCCCCCACAATCTCCTGAGAAGTTATATCCTCCTTTTCTTCCTTTTCATTGTAGTTTGTATTTTTCCAAAAGAGACAAAAATCACAACTCTTGTCTTTCATTATTGATAAGGATTGTAAATCGGCTATAAACGCCAAAATCGGCTATAAACCCAAAAAATCGGCTATAAACGCCAAAATCGGCTATAAATGCCAAAAAAATCGCCTTTCACGGCAAACCAAGAAAAATGTCTCTTTTCTTAAATATATGTGCAATGGAAAACTTGAAAGAAGTTGATTTCCTTTTTACTTGCGAAGGTTGATCTCCGGATCACCACTTGCAATTCCAAGTAAAATAGAAAATCTGGCACACCCACACAAAAAAAGAAATGTTGATGCACTCCCCTGCCCCCTGGTTACGAAAGGGTCGGACCCGACGGACTCCCACGTCCGCCGACCTCGGTAGGAACCGAGGTCCATCAAGCTGGCACACCCGGTGGGACTCGTTTATTTGAGAACACGATGCTAGAAATGAAATATTTGCATATCATATATTTTGCTCTATGCTTATATTTCTTTTCTCGATTCCTTGGCTACTTTATAATTGGTGGCCTATGTTGGATTCCGCATCTAAAAAAAATGAGATGAGATTTTTTGTTTGGAAATTTCTAATTCTTTGAATTTATTTCCACTCTTTCTCTTTTCAAAAAAAAAAAACAACAAAAAAAAATCAGATTTTTCAGTTTGGATTCAAAATTGAGAAACTTTGATCCTCTCCCTTCTGGGCACTGGCGCTCACGGAAATCGCTGAGACCGTGTTCGGATCGGGGATTGGGCCATTGTTTCTCTTCGTTGAGTTCATTAAAGATCTAAAAAAAAATGAGATGAGATTTTTTGTTTGGAAATTTCTAATTCTTTGAATTTATTTCCACTCTTTCTCTTTTCAAAAAAAAAAAAACAAAAAAAATCAGATTTTTCAGTTTGGATTCAAAATTGAGAAACTTTGATCCTCTCCCTTCTGGGCACTGGCGCTCACGGAAATCGCTGAGACCGTGTTCGGA
Organism: Litsea cubeba; assembly: GCA_012931725.1. Lineage (NCBI taxonomy): Eukaryota > Viridiplantae > Streptophyta > Magnoliopsida > Laurales > Lauraceae > Litsea > Litsea cubeba. Next base: position 32,925,840 of record CM022954.1, on the reverse strand, counting down.
TCGGGGATTGGGCCATTGTTTCTCTTCGATGAGTTCATTAAAGATCTAAAAAAATATATAAAAAAAAAATTTAGATTTCTCAATTTGGATTCAAAATTGAGAAACCTTGATCCGTTCCTATCGTTCATCGCGCTTGCAGAAATGTTGAGCCTGTTCGACTAAGGTTTTGGGCCATCGTTTCTCTTCGATGAGTTCATTAAAAATCAAAAAAAAAATATATATATATATATGTATATAAAAAAAAAACAAAAAAACGAAGACATAGACCACTAAGGTTAAACCAACTGTGTTCTTTGATCATTGTTGATTCAAAGAAAAGCCTTGTCCAGAGTGTGGAGACAGCTTGACTGTTCTAGGCAAGGGTCCTCCAAACGGGTTCATTAAGTAATCCTACCCTACCTGGGGGCAATTCTATCAATCAAGATTTCATAAGACCGGGTTAGGAGGCCTATGTGTACTCTCTCGTCTTTTAAATGAATATTTTTTTCAAAAATAAATTTAAAAAAATATAAAAATTTTAAAATAAAAAATAAAAAATAAAAAAAATATATAAAAATTTTAAAATAAAAAATAAAAAATGAAAAAAAAAATTCAAAAAAAATCTTAAAAAAATAAAATAAATAAAATAAATAAATAAAAATAAATAAAAAAAGATTTTTTTAAAAAAAAAAAAAAAAAAAAACTTCCGTCATTTTGGGTTTAGATTGGAGAAATCTTGGTCTTCTCCTTTCTGAGCACTGGCGCTCGCGGAAATCGCTGAGCCCGTGTTCAGATTGGAGTGCCTTTTGCTCTCTTTGATGAACCCGATATTGGCCTTTCAAAAAAAAAAACTCGTCATTTTTTGATTCAGATCCGAGAAGTTATGGTTCATTTCTTTCTGAGCACTGGCGCTCGCGGAAATCGCTGAGCCCGTGTTTAGATCGGAATACCATCTGCTCTCTTTGATGAATCCAATCTTGACCTTTCAAAACAGAGAATCTCATCTCATGGATGCGGTCTCAAAACATTTGTGTCTAGCGGTACTAGTACGCCCTTTCAGGGTCTACTGTATTGCGACCGGCACATCTGTAACTCCAACTTTATATTCTTCTTACCTCGAGCAAGCTCTGCTTCTCGATAAGTCAAATTTAAGTTCACAATTGCTTCTAGCAGTCACTGGGATGCCCATTCTGGGCTTACCATACCTGCGATCAGAACAATTGTACCCTCTATGGCGTTTTGCCTTCTTCATGTTGCTTGGGTCATCTTCCTCTAGCAGTTTGAAAAGACGAAACCATAGAACTTCCCATTTATGATCATTATATTCTTGTGATTACTAATGGATGTGGTCTTGTTTCAGAAATTTTCGAAAAACTAACAATGGCAGCTTCACTAACCATTACTTTCGATGAAAACAAGCACCAACTCATGCTTCAACAGAAGCAAACCGCGCGCACTTACAAGCGCCCCATCAGCTGCCGAAGCGTCAACTCCCTCGGCAACTCTCTGAACTTCGGGTCGACCTCGACTCCCCGGACTATCGTCTTTGGGACGCTGGGACCATTCCCACTTCCTGAGGAACAAACTGCTCCCTCCAAGAAGCAGAAACTCGCCTCTCAACGTGTCACTACCGTGACACCAAAGGTGAGCACCAATAGGCCTGAAGCCCGTGGCAGCCCCACGAAGTCTCGACCTGCAATCAACCAGGTCTATCCTAAGACTTGGTCCCTAAGACCTTCACCAAAATAGAGAAGGTCCCAAACATCCACCAAGCCAGCATTCCTGGCCCCACTCAAGGAGAACCAGTTCTATCCTCTTGCTTACATAAAAGAGGAGAGACCCATCTCCAACCTGACTTCCAAGTCATCCCAGCATGAGCCGGCTTGTTCCTACAAGCCCAAAATCAGATCATGCATCACAAGGCCTCTACAAGCACCTGCTAAGGCCTACAAACCTGCAGTTCGACCCTTCATCTCTACAGGGGCCGAACTTCAAAAATTCAAAGCTTCGCTGCAACAGGCGAAGGACAGGGTTCGCATCCTGTCCTTGCCCAGCTACAAAGAAGATAGGCTCGGCTGCTGCGCCCGAGGAAGCACATCCTTCATCGTCAAAGCCCAGCCAGAGCTGACCGAAGCTCAAATTGCTCGTCGTATACGCCGCCGCGCGTCATACCGGCAAAAGAGACTAGAGAAGCAAAGGACCCAGCCTCCTACACTTCAAGTCTCTCCCAAATGGGTCGAAAAAGAAAGACCCAACCAAGTTGCTGCCGTCCATATGGTTGGAAAAACCAGAAGACGCCAAAAATCAGCAACAAAAATCCATGTCCGACGTCCGATGACCCACAGCGTCTCAAGGACAAGAAGACATTCAGAAGAATCCCTTGCTCCTTCAAGCAAAGGACAGCAGAGTGATCCTTCCTCAAGCTCTTCTTCAAAAAGAATGAGCCCCAGCTCAGTAACCAGGACAGTTTCTTCGTTCGAATCACGAAGGATGAATGTCTTGGCTACAAATTCTGAGCCACCACGCCGCAATCCACCTCCAGAAGATGCGATCACCCGTATCCAGCAGTTGGAACAGGGCCAGCAGAGGATTGAAACTCTGATGGAAAACCTTCTCCTCGCCTTCCAAAATCAGGCGAACAATGAACCTCCTCCGAATCATCAAGACGACGAGGTAAATGGAGAAGAAAATGAGTCACGGGCCCTTACCAAAAAGGACGTAGACAGTATTCTCGCCAAAGCAAAAGAAGAGGATATACTCAAGGAGCATGGGATCAAGCCACCATATCCCTTATGGATGGACTCGGTCCCGTTCCCCACCAAATTCAAGCATCCTACTCTCCAAACATATACGGGGAAAGGATCAGCCAGACAGCACGTCATCCACTTCAAGATCCTGACGGGAGCTATCGCGGATCAAGATGCACTCAAGATCCGCCTCTTTGCAAGTACCCTAAAAGGTACGGCCTTCGATTGGTACTCCACTCTGCTGGAGGACTCAATCCAAAACTGGGCCATGCTAGAGACACGCTTCCTGACTCACTTCAAAGGTGAGGATCATCCCCGCTACTATGGCTCAGCTGTGCAGCCTAAAAGCAGGGGGAGAATGAATCAACATATGACTTCATTCACAAGTGGAAAGCAATGGCATACAAATGCTCTGATGTATTGCCACAAGCATCGCTAGTCGACATTTGCTGAAACAACATGAGAGCCAGAATCCGCTCCATGATCATCGGCAACAAATCAAAAAACCATGGGAGAACTCCTAGAAGCTTCCATGGAAGCTGAAACGGTGATTAAAGACCTCAACAGTCAGAAATCATCAAGAAAAGAGCCAACCGCCATTGCAACCTCTAAACCAAAGAAAAAAGAGGTCCTCAATGTGCAGACCAAGTCAGCTCCTCAGCTACCAAAGAAAGCAGAAAATAAAGTTGCTGGTAAGAGACCTGAACTCTCAGATGCCTTCAAAGAACGAGTAGAGAAGAAATACCCATTTGATGAAGACGTTGATGAAATCTTCGGGCCTCTTGTGGCAAACGGCAAGCTCACCTTGCCTGAACCAAAAAGACCGGGTGATGTTGGAAAAACCAACGATCTGTCCATACCACCAGATGATCTCGCATCCTCTCAATCAATGCTTCGTTGTGAGAGAGAAAATAAACGAGATGTGGAAAAATGGAGTTATCACCTTTGACAAAAACTATGGGTCTGCCTCCGTCAACATGGTGACATGTGGACAAACATCAAAATCACTGAAGAAAAAGATCACTACTTCCTTCAAGGTGATAAACTCAATCCATGCATCCGAGGAACTGGTTCCTTACCCGACACCAGACGGACAACCGATATGGGTACATCCCGATCTCCTGGAAGATGAAAATTGGGAGGTCGTGAAAACAAAGCCTACAGCTCAACAGCGAAGGCAGGCTAGGAAACATCTCCTCAAGCTTAAACGGCAAGAGAAGACCCAGCCAAAACTAGAGGTCAAAGAAAAGGCAGAGGCTTCCTCTACCGCTTCACTGGAGGTAACAAAAACAACCCTTCCAGAGACTTCAAAGGGGGTAAGGAAATTCACTCTCAATGATTTCATGCCACCTCAATTCAAAGAAGCCATGCAGGAGGCATCATACTCTTGCAATTCGATAGTTGGATTCTCCATTGATGGATACGAGTCCAGCGACACCGATGATGGATTCGAATCCAACTACACAGATGAGTGGGAGGAGTCCCTTGAAACATGAGAATATCTCTCCGATGAAGAATGGGTTCCTGAGTCTCATCTTATGCCAGTAATCTGGTATAACCCCCTACAGCCACATGGATCCTGGTCTGATGATGAAGAAGACCAAGAAGCTGTACAAGAAAATGTTGCTGACCCAGCACCTCTCATTACTCCAGTGGAAATCAACCATGTTGAGCCACAAAGAGTTGATGAAGAAGAAGATCCGGCTCCCATGCCTGATCTTGAAGAATATGCAAGGATCTTGCAGCGACTCGCTCTAGAATAAGAGCAAGAACGCGTCAACGAACCTCCTCGCAATCTAGAGCCTGAAGTCCCTGAAGACCACCAGGTACATCCTCCCTTAACTCCTGAAAATGGAGAAAATTGCTGGATAGACGATCCTCTTACATCCGAGGATGAGTCTGACTCCGATCAGGCAACGTCTCCCGTTAGAGCTTCCTGTAATGTGATAATTTGGGATTATAGCTCTTCCGAAGCATCGTCTGATGAGAGCACTTACACTCCGGCGACGCCTAGCAATATATCTTCTGGAGCCACCTCGTCTCACGTGACTTTCACTAAGATGACTCCCTCTCAGGTTTCTTCTCCTGAGACTGTGACTTCAAAGTTCACACCCTTCCTGACTGAAGAATTCCCAGCTATTGATGCTTGGGACGATGAATTAGTCAACGAAGAAAGGTTGCTGGATGCTGTTCAGGACTTGTTCCCGGAAAATGCTCCGTGCAACACGATCACTGAGGATGGCAACTCTGCTGCTGATTCATCCTCAGCAAATGAAAAACGACAGCCTCTTGATCTTGAAGACAATCTTCCAAACGAAGACCCTTCTCAAGAAGCTCTCGAAGTTGGTAGAGGCACTCGCTCTGGCCGGGATTACCACAAAAATTACAACCAATCTTCCTTTACATATGTAAATCCTTCGGGAAAAGATGTTGTAAGCGCCCCTAGTGGCAACAATGATGAACATGCAGGCCCTAAGGAGGCTTTCAAGTATGACTTGATTGAACACTTCAAGCACATACCTGCACGTCTGCACATCCTAGATTTGTTGCGAATGTCTCCGCACACTCGTGATAATCTCATTTCGGAATTACAAAAGCTGAATGAGGATGTCGACAAATATGCCCCGCAAGTCCTCCAAATTGAAATGGATTACCGGGTCAAAAACTCAGAAGCCTCCTCAAAGGGAGAAAAGAAGAAAACTGAGGGATCATGCATTGAATGCCTCTCGGTTAAAAAAGCAGCCAGTGCAACCATCGCCTTCACAAAGGACGACCTCCTACTTGGAGAAACCAGGCATAACCGACCCCTGTACTTCACAGGGTATATCAAAGAAATGCCTATGCACAGAGTTCAGATCGACCCAGGTTCTGCACTCAACCTCATCTCCACATCGGCTCTTGAAGAGTTGGGCATCCCACCCAGCAAGCTGAGCCACACATCTGTATCTATCTTTGGATACGATGGGAGTACTCAAAGGCCTATCGGCAAAATCAGGTTCAAATTACAGATCGGTGATCTTATCTCTGAGGTCACAGTGTATGCAATAAAAACCCCTTCATGCTACAACAACCTTCTCGGACGCCCTTGGATCCACGAGAATGGTGTTGTCCCTTCAACTCTACATCAATGCATCAAGTTTGTTGGTGACGACGGCATGATACATCGAGTCTTTGCGGACAGAAAACCCTTCAAAGGTAAAGAAGTCCACTGCACAGACTCACAGATGTATGAAGGTGAAAAAGAAGAAGGGGAGAAGCACACAGCATCCTTTACCGAAAATCTCCAGAAAGATAAAGGCAAAGCTCCTCAACAATCACCGGAAGAAAACAAACCATCCGGTAAATCTGAAGAGAGCATTCAAACTCCCTTCATCATCTCCCTCAAACCTTCAAAGCGTTTGGTCATCGCAACTAAAGTGAAGAAGGCAAAGCAAAAGCCTGGGGCAAATTTGTTATCTCTTTCGTGTCTATCATGCAAGACACGGACTCGGATTCAGAGCCAGAAGACGACACATCGTCAAGCCAAGCTGACACTCAGCAAGTTCAGCCTGCTCTCACTCCAATGGAGATAACTTCTGACATAGAAGATCCTACGTCAGCTTCCTTCGTTGTTCCAGCAACTTCAGCAAAGGAAAAGCCGATCTTCTTCCATAGATCGGATGCTTCTTCATCAAACTTCATACTTGAACCTTTTCAAAATAAAGGTATGCCTCAACTATCCTTATACAGTTCTGTGGCACAAGCTATTATGAAGAGAATGGGCTATGACGCTCAAAACCCAGTCGGTTTGGGAGAAGGACGCGGTATTCTCACGCCATTAGGGCCCGTCTTGACCAAAAGCCAGCTGGAAGATTGGAGACTCTACGGCTATGTAGAAAAGTCTTCACACGGGTTAGGGTATGATCCCGACACTCCCTTGAGACAGTTGACACAAAGGCTTAAAAGTCAATATACTGACCAAGCCTCAACTTCTCAAGTCCATGAAGACATCGATCTCCCTGGATATCTCTTTGATGAGTCACCTGACAAAGATCCAAGAAGCTCATCCAATTGGCACAATTTCTCCGAAAATGAAGAGGAGTTGTCCGATGGAACAGACGTGTGGACTTCTGACCCAGAAGAACCCTCATCTCCAAAAGAAGTAGCCTACTTCGACCCGGTTTCAACAGGCGATTGGGATCATCTCATATCAAGCCTTGGGAAAATTACCGATCAAGAAGACCCGTGGAAAGGAACAAAACCTTGGTCTGGAAATGCCTTTGAAAACCCAAAAGGTTTCGTTGAGCTGGAAGCCTCCGAAAATATTATGGAGGAACCACCTTCGAACCTTCCAACAGAAGATCCTGTTCAAAAGATAGACTTGGGAACACCAGATAACCCACGTCCTGTATTCATAAGCAAGAATATAAAGGATGATGAGTTACCCGAGTATATCGCCTTTCTTCGTGAGTTCGTTGATTGCTTTGCATGGTCTTACGCTGAAATGCCAGGCTTAGACCCCAAAATAGCGGTTCACAAACTCAATCTTCAAGAAGACATCAAACCTGTCAAGCAAGGCCAAAGAAGATTCCGTCCAGATGTGATGGATAAAATTGAACAAGAAGTTCAAAAACTCAAAAGCGTCGGCTTCATCCGTGAGGAACAACATCCTGAATGGTTGGCCAACATTGTCCCCGTGACAAAGAAGAACGGGCAGATCAGGGTCTGTATTGACTATAGAGACCTGAACGGCGCATGCCCTAAAGATGAATTTCCGCTCCCCATACCAGAGGTAATGATCGATAATACCTGTGGATTCGAGCGAATGACATTCATGGATGGTTTCTCTGGCTACAATCAGATAAAGATGCATCCTGAAGATGAAAAACATACATCTTTTCGGACCCCATTTGGCGTGTATTGCTACACTGTCATGCCATTTGGTCTGAAAAATGCTGGTGCCACATATCAGAGGGCTATGATGAAGATATTCCAAGATATGCAGCACAAGACGGTTGAATGTTACGTTGATGACCTCGCCGTCAAAAGCAGAAGAAAAGAAGATCATCTCAAAGACCTTCGAGAAGTCTTCCTCCGGCTTCGCAAACACAAACTGCGAATGAATCCTTTGAAATGCTTCTTCGGCGTCTCGTCGGGTAAGTTCCTCGGATTCCTAGTTCGGAAAGCTGGAATAGAGCTTGACCCCATAAAAGTCAAAGCCATTCTAGAAATGCCCTCTCCAAGAACCTTGAGAGAACTCAAAGGGCTTCAAGGGAGATTGGCCTACATCAGACGGTTCATCTCCAATCTTTCGGGGAAATGCCGTCCATTCTCCCGGTTGATGTAAAAGGGTGTAAACTTTGTCTGGGATGCTGACTGTGAAGCTGCTTTCCAAGACATCAAGTCATACTTGACAAAACCTCCAGTGTTAGCTGCTCCTACCACTGGAAAACCATTCATCTTGTACACAAGAGCCCTTGATCACTCTTTGGGAGCTCTGCTTGCGCAAGAAAATGATCAAAGAAAAGAAGCTGCTCTATATTACCTCAGCCGCATGCTAGTAGGTGCAGAGCATCGCTACTCTCCAGTCGAAAAAGAATGCCTTGTAGTGATGTTCGCCGTACAAAAGCTGCGTCACTACTTGCTTTCCAACACAGTATACCTGGTCTCGAGGGTCAACCTCTTGAAGGTCATTGTCACAAAGGCATGTTCTCTCAATGCTCGACTGGCAAAATGGTCCATCCTTCTGTCACAATTTGATATTAGGTATGTACCACAAAAAGCAATCAAAGGGCAAGCTCTAGCGGACTTCCTCGCAGAGCATCCATTGCCTAAAAATTCTCCGCTTAGAGATGATCTCCCAGACGAAGCAGTCTACAATGTGGAGACTTTCTCACAAAGTGCCTCCTGGGACATGTACTTTGACGGTGCAACCAGGACAAATGAAAAAAGACAGCTGATCTCGGGAGTTGGCATCCTCTTTGTTAGCCCCGACAAATACATGATTCCACACGCTTTCTCGCTACTGGAACCATGCACAAACAATGCAGCTGAATATCAAGCTCTGATCTTAGGATTGGAACTCGCCATCGAATCCGGTATCACCATGCTGGAAGTCTTTGGAGACTCTCAACTGATCGTCAACCAGATGAATCAGAAATTTGAAGTCAGGAAGCCAGATTTGTTGCCTTACTACAACAAGGCACAATCACTTCTGCAAAAGTTTGACATCTGTCGCATCACCCACATTCGTAGAGGTGAAAACATACGTGCAGATGCCCTAGCCGGACTTGCCGCATCCATGGCAATCCAGGAAGGGGAAAACATGCAAATCACAGTGTGCGAAAGAAGAATCCTTCCTCCTCTTAACACACACCAAGCAGTTGCTGAATGCCACCAAGTGGTCGGAAGTCGGATTTCAATCCTTCAAACTTCAATCGACGACTGGAGGGATCCGTTCATTGATTAAATTATGTTCGGAATCCTACCTGAAGATCCAAAAGAACGGGTAAGCATCCAAAGGCGAACCCCAAGCTTTCATTTGGATATTCCTTCAAAAATCCTTTACAGGAAATCCTTCAACGGAGTACTTCTACGCTGCTTGTCACAACAAGAGGCTGAAGAAACACTCAAAGAAGTTCATGCTGGTCTTTGCGGAGCTCATCAGGCTAGACCTAAGCTCTATGATCAGATAAAAAGGTTAGGATATTACTGGCCTACCATGGTAGCTGACGCAATGCAATTTGCTAAGCGCTGCCAACAATGCCAAGTTCATGGAGATTACATTCACATGCCTCCAGAATGGCTGCATCCTACAGCGATCTCATGGCCTTTCGAAGCCTGGGGTATGGACATCATAGGTCCTATTTCTCCCCCTTCGAGCAAAGGTCATCGCTTCATCTTCGCCGCTACGGATTATTTCTCCAAGTGGTCAGAAGCATTTGCGTTTAACGAAATGAAGACCTCATCAGTCCTTCAGTTCCTGTGCACCAACATCATTTGTTGTTTCGGCATACCTAAAAGATTTGTCCATGATAACGGACCACAGTTCCGGGATCATCGATTCTACAGGTTCTGCGACAAATACAAAATCCAAAGCTGTCCTTCGACTCCATACAATCCGGCAGCAAACGGGTTAGCAGAAGCTTTCAACAAGACACTCTGCAAAATCCTCAAAAAAATGGTCTCTAGTCACAAAAAAGACTGGAGCGACAAAATGTCTGAAGCTTTGTGGGCCTATCGAACCTCCATTCGAGGACCAACCCATAGCACACCATTCTCCTTGGTCTATGGATGCGAAGCTGTCGTACCCTTGGAAGTACAAATTCCTTCCTTGAGGGTATCCTTGCAAAATGACATGACTCAAGAAAGCAATGTCAAATTACGACTCCATGAGCTGGACAATCTCGATGAGAGACGGCTCGAAGCTCAACAAAGCATTGAACTTTACCAAGCACGCATGGCAGGATCTTTCGATAAAAAGGTCAGGCAATGCGCCTACAAAAAGAGTGACTTGGTTCTTGCGGTAAAAAGACCAATGGTCTTCACTCACAAGTCCAAAGGCAAATTTGAGCCAAAATGGGAGGGACCCTACGTCATCGACAAGGTTTTCTCTAATGGCGCATACGCACTCCTAAACATGGAAGGTGACAGATGTATGTTGCCCATCAACGGCAAGTTCTTAAAGCGGTACTACCCTTGAAGACTTACCCAACTGGGTAAGAGCAATGCCTGTATGGCCAAAACCGGTTTCCAGGTACACGCTCGCTAAACCCACCCTTTTTTTTAGAATTTTCATATCAAATGTTGAAATTTCTAGAAATCTAAAACAATGCTTACTTTCATCGTTTCATTGTTCAAAAAAAAATATCCAAGTTTAGGAACCTTTCCCTAACTTGACCAAAATTTTCAACCCTTGAACCCAAAATTCATGGTTTGAAACAAAATCCGGATTCAGGGATTTCCACCCTAGTCCACCCTGCCTTTTACCGCCAAAATGGTTTTAGGTCAAAACTTATGACCCTCGTGTCTTTAAACAAAAAAAAATGGTTTTTCAAAAAACCGCGAGGAAGCGACGCTTAGTCGATACTCGCACAAATCGGAAGCATATGAACCATGTTCGACACTTCCAAAATCGCAGGAAAGCGACATTTCGTCGATACTTGCAAAATCCAAAACTGTGGAGACGCAACATTTCAGTTGATATCCACAACCTAAATTTCAAAGGTTCGAAAAAACCTAAAAAACCATGGAGACGCAACATTTTAGTTGATATCCATAACTCAAAGGTTCGAGAAAACCACAAATTTCAAAAATCGTGGGGAAACGACATCAAGTCAGTACCCGCAAAACCAAAATTTTTGAAAAAAGCAAGGATGCGACATTCCATCGATATTTGCTCCCAAATCCGCGAGGATGTGACATTCCATCGATACTCGCAACCGAATGAGCAAGGATGCGACATTCCATTGATACTTGCAAGAACATTCAGCAGGGAGGCGACTTTTAGTTGATACTTGCATTTTTGAAAACCAAACCGGCTATCAATGCCACCAAAACAAAACAGGCTATAAATGCCACAAACCGGCTATCAATGCCACCAAAACTGGCTATAGATGCCACAAAAAAAACTCGGCTCTCATGCCAAAATTGGCTTCCATGCCACAAACAAAAACCTGGCTTCCATGCCAAAACAATCATTTGACAAAAGATTTTCACAAAATGACAACCTTTTGATCAAATCCCATTTAGCAATTACTTTTATCACAAAAAGATTCAAGTGAGCGTAGGGATAACAAAAGAAAAAGAGTACCAAAAAAATATATATATATATACATGTGGTACTAAAAAATATATATATACATGTGGTACAAAAAAAAAAGAAAGTGTTCACAAGCACTACAAAAAAATAAGTACCAAAAAAAATACAAGTGGTACCAAAAAAAGAAAGAAGGATGGTTTCTGTTAAAAAAAAATATATACAGGAGCTCAATCAAATATGGTCTCCAGCCAAGAGTTCAGCTCCTCAAGCAAACTTTTAGCCTCAGCCATCAAGGATTCCAAGGCACGCGTCTTCAGGAACCTGCCATGAGATGCTGGAGTGGGCTGTACCCCTTCTTTCACACCGGGAAGCTTATCCCGAGCAGTTTGTCATCGTTCGCTTTCTTCAGATTTCCTTTCAAGAACTCAATTGGCATCTGCAACCAGGCGAATCAGAGCACTCTCCCTGTCGCGAGCTTCTATTATGGCAGTCCACTTGGTAGCGACTTGTGCCTGCAGATGCTCAAGACGTTTCCTGGCCTCATCGACCTCCCTATCAAGGATGTTAAGGTCATGTGTCAGCCCGATGATGGTTAGCTCTTCTAAGTTCTTCTTTCGGACTGCCTGCTTCCTGCTTTCTATAGCCTCATCCAGGTCAGACTTAGCCTTATCAGCAGGGTCCAGGAACATCTCCTTGAAGAACTGGTCATCAGCCAAACCCACGGTCTCAAACCACTTGTCACCCAGTGCAATGATCCTATCAACGATCGCCCTGGCACCTGTGACATCCAGACCAGCCTCTTCGGCATCACTGAGAATCTCCTGCACATGCTGGATCATGCCAAATTCGGCTTCATGCTGGATCATGCCAAATTCGGCTTCCAAGTGCCCAGAAAAGAGAGTCTCAATCCAAGAGCTCAGAACTCGCACCACCACCTTCTTCGCAAAAAGAAGAGATGGCCCAGCTGAAGATTCGCCCAACTCCGTTGGTCGGCTGCTCATGTCATCATCTGTTGGAAGAGTAACAAAAGAACTCTTTCCAGTTGAAGCTGCTCCTGCTCGGGAAGGAATCTCAGCACGAGGAATCTCCTCAACATTGTCAGAGCTGGTCCCAAGAGTCTCTACCTCTGGATCAACCTCTGGCATCCCTTGCTCTGGAAGCGACGGATCCTCCTCTGTCACTTCAAAACCTGCCAAAGAAACACAAAAAGGTATGAATATGATCCTGTCTGAAAATCATTATCAGGGTTATAACTACAGAATACCTTCTTCGACGACTGGCGGAACACTTTCCTCTGCCATGAACTCATTGGAAGCATCATCAACATTTGCGTCCATCGATGGTTCAAAGTCATCGGAATCCTGTGGCAAGTCAGCTGGCAAGAAATGTGTTAGCAAACCAAGTCACAGACAAAACAAAAAAAAAAGAGAAGTCATACCAATTGGAGACTCTAGAATCACTCCAGAGTCCCTCGGTTCTTCTTCAGGTGCCTCGACAGGATCCGTCACCACCTCATCGACCAGAACCTCAGGCATCATCAAGTCTTCCTCTGCTAAAAAAAAAAAAAGAAAAGAAAAGCAAAAACAAGAAGCAAATCATAACATGGAAAAAATCCCATGAAAAGAAATGGAAAGAGAAAAAGGAAGAATCATACCTTCACCGACGGTCTCTTCTTCTCGGCTTTTCTTCTCTGGAGGCTCGTCAGCATCCACTGGCACATCCTCATTGATAGTAAGAGGAACTTCCAAGTTAGGAGAGTCCTCATGCTGCCCCTTGCTGCGATGATGACTCCTCCCCCTCTTACCCCGGCGGGCTCGCTTCTTAGAGGAACCTGCCCCGCTGTCAGAGTCAGGCTTCCCACTTGACTCCTCACTGGATGGTCTACTCTTGCCAGTAGACTCCACGGAAGCTTGCCTCTGTGCCGCTTGCATCCAAGCGCCAAGTTCGGCTTCCTCCTGTTCTGGCTGCTCTAAAGCCTCATCAGGTATTTCTCGAACAGCTTCAGAACCAATGACGCCTGGTCACCGAGAAAGCCTATCTTGTGCTTCTCTCCAGAAAGGAAGGCCCAAACTTCCTCTCGCCGGAACACATCCGACTTTCCAAGGCCCTTTCCAGATGCCAGCTTCACATCAAGCTCCTTCTTGGAAAGCACCCGATATGCCGAAAAGCTCTCCGCGAACCACTTTGCAAAGCCGGCAGTCCGGGAAGTCAGCAACACAGGATAAGAAATCATGGCTATATTGTCTTCAGCACTATAGAAAGCCCATGCATTTCTCCCGTCCTGTAAGCCTCCAAAGCGCTTCACCATGCTTGAAGGCACTCCAACAACGCCTTGAGAAAAGCCCAGCTGCAAAGCAAAGTGAGAGGGTACATACGGCTGGATGTCGACGAAAAGATGTCTACGGTACACCATCGTGCCGACACGTATGCTGAAAAGCCACTCTCTCTCTGCATTGGTCAAGGAATAATGCCTTCCCGACCCCACCCTGGTAGAGTCTCGGAAGGCACCAAAATCAAAAGCCTTCTTCCGCAACTCCGGAGAAAGCTTCACTGAAGACTGCCCCATCTCGACGTCCCTGAACCGTCGGATCCTCATGCGGTCACACAAAAGTGATTCGGACACGGCGTTGCCCTTAGCCAGTCGAATCATCAGAGGACCATCATCCTGTGCAGCACCCAGCCGGTGGAAGCCAAGACAGTGGTACACATACCACGAATAAAAGATATGGGCTGAAAATACCCTATTCATGGGAAGCCCAAGCCGAACCAAAAAAGTAGTAGCCTGCAGTTCGGTACACAGATAGGAGTAAAGAGCTGGCACCAAAGCAAGCTGCTCTCCAAACGCCATCTGACAAGCCAGAAAAATACAATGCGGCCTGATGTGCGTTCCATCTCCTCCAGCAAAAACAGCCTCACCAAGCCAATAGGTGAGGTAAACAGCGAGATCTCTCCGCAGTGCAATATCAGGACACATGGCGTTTGTACTTGCACAGAAATCTCTCAACTCTTCTTGCATGGCCAAGATCTTCTTTGAACTTGGATCCTGAGCTCCGGCTTCTTGGGTCACGCTATCAGAAGACTCCCTGCTACTAAAAAAGTTGGGGAATGAAGAGCTAAAACTCTTCCAACTGCTGGATCTAACTTTCAAACCCTCCTTCTCCTTAAAAAAATCATAGAAGGCGACGAGCTGAAAGTACAGAAGCCTGAACTCCTCAGACTGCCCCTCGAGGACGCTGTCAATCGGCATAAACTCCTCATAGAGTTTGCCGAGGATGGGCAATCCAGTAATGGCGCTCAGCTCCTTCAAAGAAAAACCAATCTCACCATTCGTCACGACGAAGGTATTGGTTTGTGGGAGGAATGATTCCAGCATAGCCATGAAGGCCTCGTCGGAAAAGATCACGGTCTCCCTAAAGGCGCGGACCGCATCAAAAATCCCGGCTTCCTTCAAAACGGCGCCACCAATCAGCAGGACGCGATTAGTCCACGACTTCCACTCGGAGTCAGCATTGAAACGGCCACGGAGTCGAAAAGGCTTGATCCAATTGCTGCCGTCACTGCTAAAAATACCAAGGCCCACTGGTCTCAAATCGACCGACGGATAATCAGAACCCTGGTAGCCGCTGGATGGCATCAAAAGATCCATGTCAACAGGCAACCTCTCCGTATATCCAGGAGAACCGCCAACAAAAACCCCGGTCTTGATTACATTTGTCCTTCTCACCCAGCTTGGAGGATCTTCCCTCTTAGAGCACGTGGGGGCAAGGCTAATGATCGAGACGGTGCGATCAAACGTCGACCGGGTAACAACAGTCTTCTTCTCACCATCTGCTGTGAAAGAAAACTGAAAACATCTCCTCTGGTATGTCATGTCATCAGGGACTGCATCACCAAAGAAGAAGGTAGGCTTGGGCAAAACGCTCTGATCTTCCATCACCCATGGATGACTGCTTACCATGATCTTATAGAATTCCTCTCCCTTGAGAGTGATCAGTCGCTGCCTCATCTCATCTCTGTTAAGGGAGTCGCACTCTTCCAGATTTCTCTCAACATACTGGACCTTCTCAAAAGCCTGCTGAACGGCCGGATTAGAAGATCTAGAAGATCGACGAGGTACGCTTGTAGCAGGCTCTTTACCCTTATTTGTTCTGGAGGAACCACCTGAAAAGGATGGAAAAGAAAAAGATCAAACATCAAAATGACAGAATCTCGCTAAAAAAAATCTGGCGAAATTTTGACATGATGACGGGGCAATTCCGAAGAAAAGGAACTATCCCGAAAGAAATAGAAAGCTTGAAGATGGGCTCAACATCGCTGCGAGCTCCGAAACTCCAAACTTTCGAAACCTCAAAGTCTCCGCAAAATCAGGAAGGGCTCAACATCGCTGCGAGCTCCAAATTCCCAAAATTGCGAAAACTTTCAGGTATGCTGCAAAAAAAAAAAAAAAAAAGAAAGAAAAGAAACTTTCTCAAAAAAAAAGAGGGGAAAGAAAAGAAAAAAAAAAGGGGGCTGGCCCACTGGCCACGTGGCCGTACGGCCAGATCCGTACGGATCTGTCCGTACGGCCCACAAGCAAAAAAAAAAAAAAACAAAAAAACAAAACATGAAAAAAAAAAGAAAGAAGAAAATAAAACGTGTGAAAAAAAAAAAGGAAAACACGTGGAAAAAAAAGAAAAGAAAAAGAAAGAAACAAAAAAAAAAAAGAAAGAAGAACTTTTTTATTTTTTCCTACAATGGAGTTTTCTTGAAAAAGGGAACTTACTTGAAGCCATTGAGGGAGAAGAAGAAGAAAAGTCTTGAAGATCTTGAAGAAGAAGAACTCTTGGTCTTGAAGCCCTCTTGAGATTATTGTAAAAGAAAGTAATAAGAGCAAGAGATCCAACCTCCTCTTTGCTTTTATAGAAGAGAGCAAACCAAAGAAGGAAAGAAGAAAGAGATAAGTGTTACTAACTAGTAACCTTACCAAAAGAAAGAGATTAGAAAGATTCTTTCCCAAAAGAAAGATATCTTGAGGGATTCTCTCCCAAAAAGAAATCAATGAGAGATTTTCTCCCTATAGATAGGATCAATGAAGGATTCTTTCCCAAAAGAAAGATATCTTGAGATATCCTATCCCAAAATAAAGGGAATATGAGAGATTCTCTCCAAGTAAAGATATTCTTAGATATTCTCTATCCAAATGAGATATTTTTGGATATTCTTTACAAAAATGACACCATATGAGATCTAAGCCATTTCAAAAGCTTAAGGTCCCATGGGTTAGCCCATATGAGCCAGGTTTGACCACCTAGGCACTTAAAAAAAAAAAAATTTTGGGCTTTTAGTCAAAGAGAAATCCCTCTTACCAAGAGCATACAAAAATGGTTACATGCCTCTTTTGAGTTGATTGGACCATACAAAGAAAATTCCAAGCCCCATGAGCTTCCAAAAATCAAACCATCCAGCCTCATCTACCAAATTGAGCCAAAATCTTGAAATTGACATCCCACAAAAATCAAATCAAATCCTGGTCCCCTAACTTGCCACATACAGCCTGTTAGGTCACAAGACCAAAACCAAAAACCAAAACCTGATCCCCTAACTTGCCACATACAGCCTGTTAGGTCACAAGATCAAAACCAAAATTGATCCCCCAACATTCCACATACAGCTTGTTGGGTCACACGATCAAAACCAAACCCGACCCCCTAACCTGCCACATATAGCCTGTTAGGTCACAAGGTCAAAATCCAAATCCACATCCCTGATGTCATCTTCAAAACTTTGCCTCGAGATGGTACGTGATCCCTTTCACTACCATGAAATTCCCCTGGAAGCTCAAAAGGCTACAAATACCAAAAAGAAAGACTGCTCAAAGGCTCTTGGTCAAGTCACAGCCTCTCCTTCAAAATCTCTTCGAGGCACATCGACTACAAAAGTTAAGCAACTCGTCGCTGTACCTCGAGGGGCATTTGTTGACACCAAAAATGTCACTTTGTCTCTTCAAGATCCAAAGAGCTACATGAAGTCGCAACCTGTCATAAATAGGCAATGCTACTTCCAAAAATCAGATCTTGTCAGAATCAAACAAAAACTGCAAGATCCTTCAAGACAGCCAAAAGAGGAGTACACAAGAAGTTTCGGGCCATTTCAAAATCATTTGGCCTAACTTCGCTTCTCCGACAGCAGAAAAGGAACTCTCGGCGGCAAAAGTATCGGAGACACCAAATCTTCGATCAGAGCCGATGGATGGTCTCAAAATACTTCCAAAAGGCTCCACGTCAAGTTTCGAGTCAAACCGACAGCGTTTGACCCTACATCAACCCTCGAACAGCTAAATCAAGCCTCTCGGCGGCGAGAACCACCGAGGCCATTACTCATCAGATAGAGCACATGGACGGCTTCAAAATGCTTATAAAGGGCTACACGTCAAATTTCAGGTCATTTCCACAACATTTGACCATAGTTTGACGCTCGGAAGCCAAATCAGGCCTCTCGGCGGCAAAGCTCTCCGGGACCATGGTTTCCAAGACAGAGCCTATGGATCATCTTAAATGACTCCAATAGGTTCCCTGTCAAATTTCAAGTCAATCGGACATCGGTTGACCGCACATCAAACCGCGACATCTTCATCGCGACAAAAGAAAGTCTACTGGTGATAGGACCCCAAACGGCTTCAAAACTCAAACAAAAGCCTATGATTGGTCTTATTATTACTCAGGTAGGCTTCACACCAAATTTCAGGTCATTCCGACATCGTTTGTCCCAGTTTCAGCTTCTGACGGAAAATCGGCAGCTCTGCGCGACAAGGTCTTCGGCTTTCTCAGGAAATTGGAAACTTTGCAAAATAAAATGCAAGGATTCTCATCAGGTTTCCTACAAAGAAATCAGTCCAATAAATGGTCAAAATGTCAAGGAAAAGTACAGAAGAAAAAAGAATCGAAAAAACAGCAAAAACGGACACAAAACGGGACACAAAGGGGGGAAAACCCCCCCAGGGTCGCAGACCCCTGCGACCCTGGCCCAGGGTCGCCGGCGACCTTGGAGCCCGGGGTCGCCGGGAAGGCCCCGGAAACCCTGGTTTTCGCCGTTTTTTCGCGATTCGAAGAGCCCAACCTTTGGTACTTTCCAAAATTCATGCTTTTGAGACACCAAGTCCTCTGACATCCGTCCAAAACACGGGTTAATCATCAAGAGTATCGAAAACAATATTGATCGCCACCCGGTCAATAAAAAAAGTGTGCTTTCTACCTGACCGATCAAGAAATCGACTGGACAGATGGCACCGACCCGCTGTTGGCAACAAACACCTGAAATTACATGGTCATCTGATGTCGATCTACATGAAGATCCATCGATGATCATCACCAGAAGAATCCCAAAAGACGCGGCACGGCCCGCGACTCTTCAGATGCTCGGCGACCACTTAATGTGATTAATTGACTAGCTTTATTACAGTCATTAATCCATTTCTTTGGACGGACCAATCAGAAGCAAGCATCCGGGAGTTACAAGTCAAGAGATTCATGGCATTTAACTCATGAAACTCCTCCCATCATGGTGATTAAAGGCAATTAAATGCCCTCAATCTCCTCCGGCCAATCAGAAGCCAAGAAAAAGGAGTTACAAAATACAGAATTTAATTTTGTAACTCCTCCCATTATGCGGCTTAATGACAATAAAAGCCCATAAACCCTCCTAAATGGCTACCAAAAAGCCTATAAATAGGAGAGCACTCCAAGAAGAATAGACAGACAACAGATCGAAGAAAAATCACAGACAAAGCACAGAAATCAAAGAAGAAAAAGAGAGAAAACTCTGCGGAAGTTCTACACCGACCACCGCTACAAGGTGACAAAAGTCCCTTGGGGGGTACCCCCCCCCCAAGGTCCTTGCCTTCTCCTTCTGCCGCCAATGGCTTAGACATGGCTTTTCAGCCCGTCTACTCGGCTTTTTATTGGATATAGGACCTTCTTTTGGTCTTTGTCCTCTAAAAACCTGAGGTTATAGCCAAGCCAAGCGAATCAATAGCATCCTCTGTTCTCATCTGCATGGATGATGGCGAAGCCCACATATGGCTTGCGACCGTCAATCTAAACGAGTCCCCCACAATCTCCTAAGAAGTTAGATCCTCCTTTTCTTGCTTTTCATTGTAGTTTGTATTTTTTCAAAAGAGACAAAAATCACAACTCTTGTCTTTCATTATTGATAAGGATTGTAAATCGGCTATAAACGCCAAAATCGGCTATAAACGCCAAAAATCGGCTATAAACGCCAAAATCGACTATAAATGCCAAAAAAATCGCCTTTCACGGCAAACCAAGAAAAATGTCTCTTTTCTTAAATATATGTGCAATGGAAAACTTGAAAGAAGTTGATTTCCTTTTTACTTGCGAAGGTTGGTCTCCGGATCACTACTTGCAATTCCAAGTAAAATAGAAAATCTGGCACACCCACACAAAAAAAGAAATGTTGATGCACGCCCCTGCCCCCTGGTTACGAAAGGGTCGGACCAGATGGACTCCCACGTCCGCCGACCTCGGTAGGAACCGAGCAGGAGCGCGGTCCATCAATCAGTATGAAGATCCATCGATGATTATCGCAAAAAGAATTTCAAAAGACGCGGCATGGCGCGCGACTCTTCAACTACTCGACGACCACTTAATGCAGTTAATTGACTAGCTTTATTACAGTCATTAATTCGTTATTTTGGACGGCCTAATCAGAATCAAGCATTTGGGAGATACAAATCAAAGATTCATTGCATTTAAAGCCATGAAACTCCTCCCATTATGGTGATTAAAGGCAATTAAAAGCCTTAACTCTCCACCGGCCAATCAGAAGCCAAGGAAGAGGAGTTACAAAATAAAGAAATAAATCTTGTAAGTCCTCCCATCATGTGACTTCAATTCAATTAAAGGCCCATCAACCCTCCTAAAGGCTACCAAAGGCCTATAAATAGGAGAGCATTCCAAAGAAATCTAGATCAGAAAATATCCAGAAAAAACCAGAGATCAGATCAGAAAAAGAGAGAAAACTCTGCTGAAGTTCTGCATCGACCACCGTTACAAGGTGACAAAAGTCCCTTGGGGGTCACTCCCCCCCAAGGTCCTTGCCTTCTCCTTCAGCTTTCAATGGCTTAGACGTGGCTTTTCAGCCCGTCTACTTAGCTTTTTATTGGACATATGTAGGACCTTCTCTTGGTCTTTGTCCTCTAAAAATCTGAGGTTGAAGCTGAGCCAAGTGAATCAAGAGCATATTCTATTCTCATCTACATGGATGATGGCAAAGTCCACATATGGCTTGCGACCGTCAATCTGAATGAGTCCCCCACAATCTCCTGAGAAGTTAGATCCTCTTTTTCTTGTTTTTCATTGTAGTTTATATTTTTCCAAATAGATAAAAAAAAATCACAACTCTTGTCTTTCACTATTGATAAGAATTGTAAATCGGTTATAAATGCCAAAAATCGCCTTTCACTGCAAAACAAATGAAATCGTCTTTCACGGCATTTCAAAAACATGTCTCTTTTCTTAAATATATGTGCAGTGAAAACTTGAAAGAAGTTGATTTCCTTTTTACTTGCGAAGGTCAATCTCCAGATCACCACTTGCAATTCCAAGCAAAATAGAAAATCTGGCACACTCATTCCAAAAAATGTTGATGCTCGCTTTCGCCCCTCCGGGTGCAAAGGGGTTAGACCAAACGGACTCTCACGTTCGCTGACCTCGGTAGCGCCGAGCGAAATGCGTGTCCATCATACGTCTATATCAAGTCACCAGGGTAACGTCCGATGGGACTACCATTTAAAGAAATGTGGGCTATGATGGGACTCCCTGTCACGAGTCACGAGACTCCCTACCCAAAGTCAGAAGACTTCCCCCCTATAAATACAAGGAGCAAACTCCAGAACAGGTAACATGATGCATACACAGACACATAACACCTCTTGCACCGAAACTCTCTTACTCTTCTTCTCCTTCCTTTGTTCAGTTACAGAACTAACTCAGGCATCGGAGAGCCTTGCGTTGACTGCAGCTAGGGTCTTTGACTGCTTTCATCTCCTTCCCTTTCAGGTTTCAGGCTTCCTATCTTCATCAAGGAGTATTAAACTCATTCTAATCCACCATTCTAAGTCTGTATTAATTTAGGCACTTACAAGATGCTAGAGGATATCGACTAATTACAGCAGTCATCTTTCATCCGGATTATAAACCTCTCTCTCCATGGAGATTTCTTATTATTCTCTAACACCGCTAGGATATTTCCATCCAGTTCAAATGCAGAGATAGAAGCATGCAATAGAGTCATCTCCAGAAGAGAAAAAGGCTGCATGATAAAAAATCATGATTGTATACTGTAGCCCCAACTTCGGGGTCTCCTGTATCCGACCGCAAGACTCCAACCATAAAGGGAGAGAAAGAAGCAATGGATGCATCCCTCATTCCCTCATTAGATACCAAATCCACTTCAAGAGGAACAAATGGAGGAATGTTCCATTAATTCTAAATATTACTTGGAACATGAATACCCAAAAATAGACATCTACTATATACACCATTGAAATAATGTCGCAAAGCACATACTCTGGCCATGGTCTAGTATTCTGGAAAATACAAGCATTTCTTTCCCTCACCCAAGAAAAAACGGGCAATGGAGATCCTAGGAAGGCACCAAAAGAAAAAAAATACACAACATATGCAAAGAGAGGACCACTACAAATAGCCCGCTACTTGCCTTAAAAAAAACTCTGTGAAATAATGCATCCGAAGCATCATTGTGGTAGACGAGATTTAGCTATTTCAAAGAAAGAGAGCACAATTTTCCTTGACTATGGCTAATGTGTTTCCATATCACAAATATAATGATCACAAAAATAGAGATTATACATGAGCTCCTGTAATTAATCAAAGAAGACTAAGGGAAGGCACAAAAATCAATTGTAATTAATGAAATTAAAGAGAACATGACAAAGATTAGAAAAATGAAGGAATTATGGAAAAAGAAAAGAAAAACTACATACATATATTATTTACAATTATCTACTATGGAGAATGTCAAAGAAATCTATATCAAGTGTCTACTTCTGATGGGCCATGAATATCTTCTTCTTTCGCAATGGAGGAGAGGGGGTGCATGATATCTATAGATATAGGTAGATTTTTATTATCCAGCGGTTGGATTTATAAGCTTGGAGCAATGGTTGGAGATCAGTATTTACGTGAGTGGCTGGATAACATACCCATGGCTCCATGGATATATGTACGTCGTGGGCTGAGGATTAACAGTTGAATTGATAGTGATTGGGCATGTGCAAGTAGGGATTAGTTCAGCCCAAAGGGTTGGGAACCCTTCGTTAGCAAAAAAAGAAAAAAAAAGTAGGATGACATGGATAATCTATTGAAATATTAATGCATAAGAGATTTTAGGAGATAATAGATGTGGCCAAGACATGGCATTCCAAACCAAGACTCTAAGCAAGATGTATTTAAGATTTATTCTTAATTGATTTTGATACTTTGGTTAAGGAAACCATATATTCATTGGCCCACTTTGATTGGAAACTATTATTATATATATGGCCTACTTTGATAGAATATCATTTTTCAAATAAGATGTTTATCTCACCGTGAGACTTTTTAGGTAGTTAGGGAGTTTCTATTGGATGTGAGATAAGATGACCTTTGAGTGAGAGAATAAATTAAAAATGGATCTTTGTTAGAGAAATTATAGGAAAAATATTAAGGTATTAAGGTAATCACTGAAAAATTAAAATTAGAATTGAGCTCCAATTTCACAATCAATTGCAAAACCGGTGTTCAATTTCTCCAAATGAATCATATCCCTTTCATACATAATAATTGTGAAAATGTTAAAATAAACATTGTTTTACTAAATAACACACATTGCAATATATTCCATAAAGATTTTCAATGACTCTCCAATCACTTTTGATGTAAAAGGCCATTTTTCATTGTATATTTTCGTTGTCCATGATATTCAAAGGAGAATATTTCTCAATGGATGTTTAATAGTGGGGCATTCGGCGAAAGGTCCCTAAACATTTCACTTTCTGGCCTTAGATCCACAATCTTTTTTCAAAAAAATAAATTTGCCAAAGCATTTGCCAGATAAATCTCTCATTTGCAAATAAATTTCAAAAAATGCAAATACATTTGCCAAAACTAAGATAAACCAATTTTCTAAATTTTAGAAAAATTTGCCAAACACTTAAGTTTTTTTTTTTTTTTTCAAAACTTTGTTAAATTTATTTCAAAAACTGCAAATAAATTTCAAAAACTCAGATAAATTTATAAAAAAACTCAGAAAATTTACTAAAACACAGAAAGATTTGTTCAAAAACTCGGTTAAAAATTTCAAAATGGAGATAAATTTGTTAGAAACTCAGATATATTTGCCAAAAACTCACATAAATTTGCCAAAATCTCAAATAGATTTGTCAAAAACTCAAATAAAATTTCTAAAAAGTCAGTTAAATTTATCAAAAACTCAAATAGATTTTAAAAAAATTGAATATATTTGACAAAAACTCTGATAAATTTCACAAAAACTCATATAATTCCACGAGCTGGATTCCTCCGTCTTCTCCAGGAGCGGTGAAGGCAAGCAGCGATAGGAACCGGTGATGGCAGTTCCTCCTCTTATTCCTCTGTCAGTGATGGCCGGCCGAGCCTGAAACGGAGTTCGGATCCTCTTGGCTTCTTCTCCGGCCATGCAGGCTGCAGCGGTGACTGGCGAACCTAAGTGCGGCAACAACAAATCTTTCTTCCCCTTCTAGGTCCTCTTCTTCTCCTTCGGTACTGCAAATCGACGTCTAGATTCTCTGCAATTGGGATTCCAAATCACATATTTGTAATTTATGTGGCCCACCTGGTGATCGTCTCTCTACGGTAAGTAGCAATACTAAAGAATGGAGAAGACAACAGATTCACTTGCGATTCTCTGTTTCGCTGCATAAAATGAAACCTAGAACATAACTCTCTATTCTGCAAAACTCGTAACAAGGGAGCCTTTGTTTGCCACAGATCAAATCTGGATCATCTCTTCTCAGATCTTCAGCAGTATTCTTCTCTGATTCTGTCACTACAAGAAATGTTGGGATAGACTACGCAACACTTACCGACGCCACATAAACGTCGGTAACTTCTACTTTTACCCACGCTATCACCAAAAGATAGCGTCGGTAAATTTGTATCACTGGATGGAATATGTGTTGTACAACTTCCCGACGCTAATGGCGTCGGTAAGTTTTGATATTTAATTCCCCGACGCACACGGCTTCGGGAAGTTCTAGGCGCCAGATCTTCCGCGCTACAATGTCGGTTCGCGCGTTTGACCCAAAAACTTACCGATGTCGTGAGCGTCGGTAAGTTTGGAAAGAAAGTTACCGAAGCCATATGGCGTCGGCAAGTTAATTAAAGAAATTTACTGACGCCATATGGAGTCGATAAGTTAATTAAAGAAATTTTACCGATGCCATATGGCGTTGGCAAGTTAATTATATACCCTCATCCTTCCCCATCTCCCCCCTCCTCGCCAATCTCTGCAACTCCACCTCCCCCTCTTATCTCTGCATCTTTTCTCTCTTCCTCCCATCTCTCTAACCTTCTCACATCTAACCAATTTTATCCTAGCCTTCTTCCCCTCTTTATAAGGTATGAAATATTTATATTATCAGTTTTATTTTTTTATTTTTCTTCAAATAATTTTTCTATTTTTTTGTTTAAATGTTTGTCAGCATCCACTCACTACCGGCGACCACCACTATTGCCAGCGTCCACTGCTTCCGGCGTCCACTGCTGCTGCCATTCCCCACCCATGCCTCTCTTGTTACATCTTATAATCAATATGTAGTTTTTATTTATTTTTAATATTGATATGATAATTAGTTTAATAATATGTTTTTATAGGTTTTCTTTTATAAATTTTAGAATAGATATGATTATAAAATTATTATTATCTGAATGTAGTTTGATAATTTATATGGATAATTTATAAAAATTTTGTTATGTGTTTTAAATATGATTTTATGTCTAGGCTTTTTTTATATGGATGTGATATGAGATTGTTAGACTATGTTGTTTATTTTTTGAAAATATGAATTAATGAAAATGTTAATATCTTTTTGAGATATATGTAGTATGTGTAGTATTGTTAATAGAAATAGTTTGGATTTTATTTATGATTAGAAAGTTATGTAAATTGATTTATACAGTTTTGTTTTAAGTGTTATTAATATGATATGATTTTGGTATACGTAGATGACATTGGTATACATTTTAACTCAAAATATTATTATAGGTCAATCCCAATACTAGTCAATTCCTTGGTGACATTGAGTTTCACATACTCATGTACACTAACCACCAGACAGGACGTTGGTGTGACCCCCAAGCGGAGCAGGATTACGTGAGTATAGTAATTAATTTCAATTCGTATATAAATGTTTTTTTAACAATTTAAATAAATTTTATATACATTTTTTATAACT
Organism: Litsea cubeba; assembly: GCA_012931725.1. NCBI lineage: Eukaryota > Viridiplantae > Streptophyta > Magnoliopsida > Laurales > Lauraceae > Litsea > Litsea cubeba. The sequence continues at coordinate 32,899,883 of CM022954.1, read as the reverse complement.
ATATATATATTTTGTAGAATGATATGTTGGTGCTTAGGGATTCACAATCTCAGAACTCTTATGCGGGGTCTATTGGTCAAAGTCAGCAAGTTCTCACTGAAGAAGAAATAGTTTAAAAGGTTCACAAGCCTCGTCCGGGATACATCAAAGGAAGAATTGTGAAAGGATCGTCCAGTTCTAGTGGGGGATAACTAGAGATTGCCGAGGTCCAGGAGCTTAAGAACAAGGTTGCAACGTATGAGGCCCAAGTTAACACATTTAAGAATGAAGTTGATCTGATATATTTGGTTTGTAAATATGTTTGATAATATTTAAAATAATAATAACTAGATATTTAAAACTAAATTAAAATGACTAGAAAAAACTAAATTAAAATTTAAGTTAATATAATAATAAAACGGTTCCAATAACTATTGGAGACGTGGTTTTTAAAAAAATAATAAATATGAAGTTACCGACGCCATTGGCGTCGGTAACTTTAAATAAAAAAACTGTCAGACGATGGGTGATCTTTTGAGAAGGTTAGGCGTCGGTAAGTTTAATTTAGATTTGCCGACGCAGTCAACGCGTCGACGAGTATATTTACCTACGTTTTCTTCCCTACGCCACGGTTAGCGTCGGTAAATTTATTTACCGATGCCTATTTTAGTTTACCGACGCGTTGACTGTGTCGGTAAACTTAAGTTTTGTAGTAGTGCGTTACGCTCTTGCAAATCGGACAAACCCCCCTATCCGCTTTTCAGTCAAGATCTAACTGATTCGATCTTCTTCAATGACAACCAGGGCGAATAGTGGAGGCCCACCTTTTCCTTCAGTTCTTCTAGATTGGGTTTGCTCTTGACCAAAGAGCAGAGAAGGGTTTTTACCTTGCCCTAGGAATGAGGGATAATGGAAGATTTGAAAATTCTAAATTTAAAATTTTATTCCTAAAACAATTAAAAGGGAAAATCAGTCATCAAAATCTCTAATGTGACGAATTTAGGGACCTCTCACCAAAATATGTCCAGCTGTATGGACTATAGGCCTTAGAGAAAAAGTTGTTGGACTGGAGGCCTTACAAGACCGTGCTGAGGGAATGTTGGACTGGAGGACTTGTGTTTGCATTTTCGTTGATATATTATAACTACATATAATAGCACCAGATAATCAATTGCTTTTTTACACTTTGTAACATTGATTACAGATCAGATAAATTTAGAACATTCTTTGGTAATTTGATCTCACTTAATCCAAATGGAATTGCAAAATAAATAATGTCAAAATACTAAAAAGATGACTCTATGTTTTATCATTTAAATTTGGATCCAACTAGATGATTCGACCACTACCAACAATCCAATCTTCATGTGCTCACAGATGTGGATTTCCTAGAGCCTACTTGAATAACGAGCCAACTGTTTAAATACATTTGATATTTTTTCATGTAAAATGCTAATCCACACACCTACAAATAAAATAACTAAAAGATGAACTTCCAAACTAAGAAAAAAAAATGAAAAAAAAAACCCTAAATAAAATATAAGTGCTCAGGGGTTGTTTGGGCTTTGTTAAAAGTGATTTCAGGGGTTGACTTTTGAAAAGCCAAAAAGCTCGTAAAATGTAGTTCATCCAATTCTTAATAAGGCCAGGACCAGATTATAAGTGCTCCTCACCATCCACATTGCGCCCGTCTGATGGACCGCGCATTCCTTGCTCGGTGCTACCGAGGTCGGCGGACGTGGGAGTCCGTGGGGTACGACCCTTTCGCGCCCGGAGGGAAGAAGCAGGTATCAACATTTTTTTTGTGTGGGTGTGCCAGATTTTCTATTTTACTTGAAATTGCAAGTGGTGATCCGGAGATCGACCTTCGCAAGTAAAAAGGAAATCAACTTCTTTCAAGTTTTCCATTGCACATATATTTAAGAAAAGAGACATTTTCTTGATTTGCAGTGAAAGGCGATTTTTTGGCATTTATAGCCCATTTTTGGCGTTTATAGCCGATTTTGGCGTTTATAGCTGATTTTTGGCGTTTATAGCCGATTTACAATTCTTATCAATAATGAAAGACAAGAGTTGTGATTTTTGTCTCTTTTATAAAAAATACAAACTATAATGAAAAGCAAGAAAATGAGGATCTAATTTCTCAGGAGATTGTGGGGGGATCCGTTCAGATTGACGGTCGCAAGCCATATGTGGACTTCACCATCATCCATGCAGATGAGAACAAAGGATGCTCTTGATTCGCTTGGCTTGTCTATAACCTCAGATTTTTAGAGGACAAAGAGCAAGAGGAGGTCCTATGTCCAATAAAAAGCTAAGTAGACGGACTGAAAAGCCACGTCTAAGCCATTGGAGGGAGAAGGAGAAGGCAATGACCTTGGGGGGGGAGGGGTACCCCCAAGGGACTTTTGTCACTTATAGTGGTGGCCGGTGCAGAACCTCAGCAGAGTTTTCTCTCTTTCTTTCTTTGGATTTTCTATGCTTTTTTCTGATCTTTGAAAGTGATGTATGTGTCTAATCTCTGGAAGTTGTTTGATTTTTCCGATCTGGAATTCTTATTTTTCCGATCTGGAATTCTTTGGAATGCTCTCCTATTTATAGGCTCTTGGTAGCCATTTAGGAGGGTTTATGGGCTTTTATTATCATTAAGCAGCATAATGGGAGGAGTTACATGGTTTAATTTCTTTATTTTGTAACTCCTTTTTCTTGGCTTCTGATTGGCCGGTGGAGATTAAGGGCATTTAATCGTCTTTAATTGCCATGATGGGAGGAGTTTCATGGGTTAAATGCCATGAATCTCTTGACCTGTAACTCCCATTTGCTTGCTTCTGATTGGGCCGTCTAAAGAAATGAATTAATGACTGCAATAAAACTAGTCAATTAAATGCATTAAGTGGTCGCCGAGCAGTCGAAGAGTCGCGGGCCGTGCCGCGTCTTTTGGGATTCTCCTGGCGATGATCATCAATGGATCTTCATGTAGATCGACATCGGATAACCATGTAACTTTAGGTATCGGTTGCCAATAGCGGGTCGGTGCCATCTGTCCTGTCGATTTCTCGATCGGTCAGGTAGAAAGCACACTTTTTTGGTTGACCGGTTGGCGATCAATATTGATTTTGATACTCTTGACGATTGACCCATGATTTTGACGGATGTCAAAGGATTTGACGCCTCAAAAGTATGAATTTTGGAAAATCCCAGGAGTTGGAAGCTTCAAATCGCGAAAAACGATGAAAAACAGGCTTTCCGGGGCGAACCAGGCGATTCCGGGCTCCATGGTTGCCGGCGACCCTGGGGGGGAATTCTCCCCTTTTGTCCCGTTTTGAGGCTGTTTTTTATGCTTTTCGATTCTTTTTTTCTTCTGTATTTTTTCTTGACATTTTGATCATTTATTGGCCTGATTTCCCTATAGAAAACTTGACGAGAATCCATGCATTTTGGAGTGTAAAGTTTCCAATTTTTCGGGAAAGATGAAGACTTTGTTGCGTAGAGCTGGCGATTTTCCGTTAGAAGCTGAAACTAGGTCAATCGATGTCGGAATGACCTGAAATTTGGGGTGAAGCTTCCTGAGCAATAAATAAGACCAACCATAGGCTTTTATTTGAGTTTTGAAGCCGTATGGGTCCTGTCATCAGTAGACTTGATTTTGTCGCGAGGAAGATGCTGCGGCTTGATGTGCGGTCAACCGATGTCCGATTGACTTGAAATTTGACAGGGAACTTATTGGAGTCATTTTAAGATGATCCACAGGCTCTATCTTAGAAACCATGGTCCCAGGGAGCTTCGCCGCTGAGAGGCCTGATTTGGCTTCCGAGCGTCAAAGTCTGGTCAAATGTTGTCGAAATGACCTGAACTTGACGTGTAGCCCTTTGTAAGCATTTTGAAGCCGTCCATGTGCTCTTTCTGATGGGTGATGGCCTCGGTGGTTCTCGCCGCTGAGAGGCTTGATTTAACTGTTCGAGGGTTGATGTAGGGTCAAACTTTGTCGGTTTGACTTGGAACTTGACGTGGAGCCTTTTGGATGTATTTTGAGACCATCCACAGGCTCTGATCGAAGATTTGGTGTCTCCGATGCTTTCACTGCCGGGAGCTCATTTTTAGCTACCGGAGAAGCGAAGTTAGGCCAAATAATTTTGAAATGGCCCGAAACTTCTTGTGTACTCCTCTTTTGACTGTCTTGAAGGATCTTGCAGTTTTTGTTTGATTCTGATAAGATTTGATTTTTGGAAGTAGCATTGCCTATTTATGGCATGCTGCGACTTCATGTAGCTTTTTGGATCTTGAAGAAGCAAAGTGACATTTTTGGTGTCAACAAATGCCCCCTCGAGGTGCAGCGACGAGTTGCTTAACTTTTGTAGTCGATGTGCCTCGAAGAGCTTTTTGAAGGAGAGCTTGTGACTACACCAAGAGTCTTTGAGCAGTCTTTCTTTTGGTATTGTAGCCTTTTGAGCTTCCAAGGGAATTTTATGATAGTGAAAGAAATCACGTACCATCTCGAGGCAATGTTTTTGAAGATGACATTAGGGATGTGGATTTGGGTTTTTGTTTTTGACCTTGTGACCTAACAAGCTGAATGTGGCAGGTTAGTGGGTTGGGTTTGATTTTGACCGTGTGACCCAACAAGCTGTATGTCGAATGTTGCGGGGTCGATTTTGGTTTTGATCTTGTGACCTAACAGGCTGTATGTGGCAAGTTAGGGGATCAGGTTTTGGTTTTTGGTTTTGGTCTTGTGACCTAACAAGCTGTATGTGGCAAGTTAGGAGACCAGGATTTAGTTTGGATTTTTGTGGAATGTCAATTTCAAGATTTTGTCTCAATTTGGTATATGAGGATGGATGGTTTGATTTTTGGATGCTCATGGGGTTTGGAATTCTTTTTGTATAGTCCAATCAACTCAAAAGAGGCATGGAACCATTTTTGTAAACTCTTGGTAATAGGGATTTCTTTTTTACTAGAAGCCCAGTTTTTTTTTAGTGCCTAAGTGGTCAAACCTGGCTCATATGGGCTAACCCATGGGACCTTAAGCTTTTGGAATGGCTTAGATCTCATATGATGTCATTTTTATAAAGAATATCTGAAAATATCTCCTTTGAATAGAGAATATCTAAGAATATCTTTATTTGGAGAGAATCTCTTATGTTCCCTTTATTTTGGGAGAGAATATCTTAAGATATCTTTCTTCGGGAGAGAATCCCTCAAGATATCTTTCTTTTGGGAAAGAATCCTTCAAGATATCTTTCTTTTGGGAAAGAATCTTTCTAATTTCTTTCTTTATGGTAAGGTTACTAATTAGTAATACTTACCTCTTTCTTGTTTCCTTCTTTGGTTTGCTCTCTTCTATAAAAGCAAGGAGGAGGTTGGATCTCCTGCTCTTATTTCTTTCTTTTGCAACAATCTCAAGAGTGCTCCAAGACCAAGAGTTCTTCTTCTTCAAAGATCTTCAAGATTTTCTTCTCCTTCTCATCAATGGCTTCAAGTAAGTTCTCTTTCTCAAGAAAACTTTATTGTAGAAAGTAGGATGGTAAAAAAGAAAGTGTTTGTTTTTTTTTTTTGTTTCTTTCTTTTCTTTTCTTTTCCACGTGTTTTCTTCTCTTTTTTCTTACACGTGTTTTTTTTTCCGTGCATTTGTCTCCTTTTTTTGTCTCTCCTTTTTTTTTGAGAAAGTTTTCTTTTCCTTCTTTTTTTTTTTTGTTCTTTTCTTTCTCCCCTTTTTTTTTTGAGAAAGTTTCTTTTTTTTTTTTTGCTCATCATGATAATGCATTTTTTGGAAAACCAAGATGTTCATGCATGCATTCTTTTGTAAATTGAATTGGTAGCATGATGTGATAGCATACCTGAAAGTTTTTGCAAATTTGGAAATTTGGAGCTCGCAGCGATGTTGAGCCCTTCCTAATTTTGCGGAGACTTTGAGGTTTCAAAAGTTTGGAGTTTCGGAGCTCGCAGTGATGTTGAGCCCATCTTCAAGCTTTCTATTTCTTTCAGGGTATTTCCTTTTTCTTCGGAATTGCCCCGGAGTCATGTCAAAATTTCGCCAAATTTTTTTTTAACGAAATTCTATCATTTTGATGATTGATCTTTTTCTTTTCCAACCTTTGCAGGTGGTTCCTGATGAGTTCACAAAAGATACACTTTCATAGCATTATTTTATGAGTTTTCAAAGATAAAAGAACTCAAAATAATATTTTTAGCATAAAAATCATAAATTTCCTCCCCATCATGCTTTGCTCATATCTTTCCATTATAGATGGTCATTTGTATGCATATGAGTTCCAATGGCTTCCATTGAAAATATGTTAAAAAATACTCTCAATTATGTTAATTTCTCTTTGTAGGTGTTAATTGAAGATTAATTTGAAGATTAAAGTTGAGATTCAAGAGTTAAAGAGAGTAAGGATAAGTTTGGAAGACAATTGGATAAAGAGATGACAAAGTTAGGCCAACAATAAGAAGAAAAATGAAAGACCTGGGTTGGTATTTTGACCATATCTTTTTACTCGGGTGTCCGATTGAGGTGATCTCAGAAGCATTGGAAAGCTTGTTCTAAGATCTACAAATCATATTTCACAACATTTTTCCTAACTCGGACGTTTCGGGGGTCAAAATCACGCATCAATCTGGGAACTGTTTTCTAACTCAAGAATGACATTCATATGTTCATATTTTCATTCTTGTCTAGTCCCACATCGGAAAGAAATCAAAAGAGAGCAAGGCAAATGTTTCTATATAAGGAAGGGAGCTCTAGGCATTAAACACACAAGCAAGGAGAGCCCCTTCCTCTTTACTTAAGCTTTTCATGTAATTGAGAGCAATTGTAGAGAGAAAGTGAGGAAAGCCTTGTAAAAATTAAAGATTTGGAATGGAATTGAAAGCTTTATCTTCTCCAATGGGTGGCTAATCCCTTTGATTGGATCTTCTAGGTGAAGCTAAGTTGATCCTATTCCTTTTGCTTATGCTCTTTATTTTAATTCCCTTGTTTATGTTCTTAATATGTTAGAGTAGATTTTTTTTCATTGCATTGTGCAACCTTCCATGCTTAGTTTCTATATTAGCATTCTTTTTACTATCTATGCTTAGGTTTGATAAATCATGCTTAGGAGTTAATATCTTTTGATGGTTTATGCTTACTTTTGATAGATAGTCATTAGGAATCTATTCTTTTATGAAGGGAAGAAAATCTTAGCTATTAGATTGTTAATTTTTATCTTAGAGCTTTTAAAGTTATATTTTCCAAATCTAAGCATTGATTTGTAATTAGATTTGAGTAATCTTTTTTGGGAAAAAAGAAGAGCATTAGTGTTGGATTAGTGTCACTTAGTAGATTCTAGATGATTCAATCATCCATTAGTATTGCTTGTTTCTTGTTTTATTTACTTTAGTTTGATTCTATTCACTTTCTCACACACTTATTCACTTGTTTTGATTCTCACACTCCATTTCTCTATTCACACCATTAATTATACATTTGATTTTACACTACTTTAGCATATTTCTTTTTCTCTATCCACTCATTTTCTATCTTTCACTTGTTATTTTCACACACTTATTCATTTGATCTATCTAACATTTCTTCATTGTTCTTGTATTAACCTTGTTATTTTTTTTTTTGTCATTAACTTTGTTACTAACTTGTTACTTAGCTTGTTCTCACTTGACTTTTTCTATTTTTACTAACATCTTTTTGTTATCTAGTTCTTGTTTTCTTTTAGTTTGCATTTTTTTTATTTTCCTTGTTATTTTTTTTTTGTTTCCATTGTTAGCTATATTTGAGTTGATACTCCTTTTCATTGATCATTGTTAGTTTCCTTGTAACAATCCTTGTGGGAATGATATTCGGACTTCCATAGTCTATATTACTTGAGACAACCGTAAACTTGCGGAAATCGCCATCAAGTTTTTGGCGCCGTTGCCGGGGATTGAAGTACATAGGAATCCTTCATTTTAAGGATTTTCAACTCTCATATAGCTTAGTTGCATTTTTATTCTTTCTTTTAGTTTTCATTGCGGATTCTACACATTTTACTTGTTTGTATTTTCAGGGATTCCGCGGTTGGAGCAAGGAAAGAGGAAAAGAGCAACCAAAGAACTCTAACTTAGGAATTTAATTTGCTTTCTTAGTCAAGTTTGTAATAATTTTTAAAGTTCATTTAATTTTTCAAAGCATTGTAATAATTAAGGAAGGAGGACGGTTGGACGATACCGTCGCGGCCCCCCAAGTTCGTACACCGAAATTGGTGTCGGTGGCTTGGGTCGACTTCAACCGAACTCCCCCCAATTTAGTTTGGGAGGTGCGTATTTCGATACACCCACGCATCCCCCGTTAGTGGGTTAATTTTGTTGGTTGTTTGATTGTTTAATTGCTTTGTAGTGCTTAATCATTTTCAAACACACAAAGTAATTGAGAAAGCACACACTTAGTAAGGGCAATCATACCCCCAACAAGATAAGGATTGGATTTCATCACAATTTCCTTGCCCATAGGAACTCATTTTTCTCACTACTTAGGAATCCTTAGCCTTAAATAAAATTTGAGTAGAAACGTGACCGTAGGACACGAGCTCATTAGGAGAAGACCATCAAAGGTTGTACCATTTGCGCTCCTTGACGGAAATCGGTGCCTAGAATAGCCTTGTCCCTTAAGGGAGACAGTTCATCTGTTCTAAGAGTTTGGTATTTAAGCGGAACCTTTGCCACGCGCATCGTGATCCCACCAATCCCCTGGGGGCTTGCCTGGCCGACTACGTTTCATAGGACCGGATTGGAGGCCTAGGTGTACTCTTCACAGTTAGGAGCTGTCTAGTTTAAACTTAGGTAGCCTTAGTTAAGCATAGTTTGGTTTGTTTTTCAAAATCATTTTGTTTTGCTTGTTTGTGTTTAAGCATTAATCCTCGTTCATCATCACTTGAGCGGACCATCACTTTTGGAGTTGAGCGGTAGTTTATGCACAATTGGTTACGTGTGCAGGGTCGTTTAGAGAGCTTCAATTTATTCGATATCCCTGTTGAGAATTTTGTGGACCCCATTGCCATTGAGGAAATGGCTGACGGAAACCCACACCCCCAACCCATGACTCTTAGGGAGTACATGTACCCAACCCGATCTACCCAGCCCTCATGCATCGTCATACTCACCACGAATGCCTCATTTGAGCTGAAATCCGGCTTAATCCAAATGTTACCAATTTTCCGAGGGGTGGAAAATGAGAACCCATATCAGCATGTGAGAGAGTTTGAGAAAATCTGTGGGACCATGAAGTATAACCATATGTCTGAAGAAGCCCTTAAGCTTAGGTTGTTCCCATTCTCGCTGAAGGAGAAGGCGAAAGCATGGCTTTACGCCCTACAGGCTAATTCCATAAACACATGGGAGGGACTAGTCGAGGCCTTTTATAAAAAGTTTTATTCAAAACAAAAAACGGCCTTCATTAGACATACCCTGAACAGCTTCCACCAACTGGAGGGAGAAACCATGTATGAGTACATGGAAAGGTTCAAAGACTTACTGTTACAATGCCCGCATCACGGATTCGAAAAGATCCGGCTAGTCCAAATCCTTTATGAAGGACTGGACTATCCCACCAAGACCATGGTGGAGTCTTTCTGCAACGGAGTTTTCACTCAAAAGACAGCTGACCAAGCTTGGACATACCTTGAGGAGGTCGCTGAGAACACTCTCCAATGGGAACCTATCAGAGAGGATCCCAAAAGACCCATTGTTGTAGAAAAAAGGGGCATGCATAGAGTGGAACCCAAATTCGAGGCTGAGGCCAAATTGGCCACGCTGACAAGGAGATTAGAAGCCCTTGAAATGAACCAGACCTGTCAGCAGACCACCCCAAAGACCCTGGAATCATTAAAGATGAGCCAAGCAGTTAGTGACCCTACTGCCCCACCCTGCACCAATTGTGGAGACTTTACCCATCCTGGATCCCAATGTAGAGCATTATTTGGTCAAAGTCAGAGTGAGAGTATGGAGGAGGTGAGTGCACTTTATCAGAATACTAGATATGAGCGGCCGAGATATGATCCGTATTCGAATACATACAATCCTAGTTGGAAGGATAATCCTAATTTTTCATGGACCAAAGGACAACACCAAGGAAACCCTTCTCAGCCAATGGCCCAGCATATGCCACCTCTGGGATACCAAAAGCCTCAAGTACCCCAAGTGTCACAGGGACCACCCATGGTCCAAGGTTATCAGAATCTTAATCCCCAGAATCAGCAGATAAGTTCTCTAGAGGACACAATGAAAATGTTAGCCCAAAATACCCTCCAATTCCAGCAAAGCACTACTCAGAATTTGAATGCCAATACCCAGTCCATTGCCAAGCTGGAATACACTGTCAGTCAGTTGGCTAGGTCAATAGCTCAAAGAGACAAGGGTACCTTTCCAAGTCAGCCCGAAGCCAACCCCAAAGGCCAAACTTCAACTGGCTAATTTGTTGTCCATGATGACAAGGGCAAAGTCCATGAGCAGGTCAATGCAGTGCATGCAGTTACCACCCGTAGAATGGCCTCAAGGGAGGCTGACACACCAGAAGAGGACCCTAGGCAATCTGAACGGACCCAAGTGAGGAGGGAGCATGTAGTTTTGGAAGAAGAACCTGAGGAACAATAGAAGGACCCAGAGCCTACAAAGGAACCTGAGAAACCAGTAGGAGTTGCCTCACCAAGTGAGCCCCCTCCTAGATCCTTTATTCCCAAGGCCCCATACCCTCAGAGGCTAGGTCAAATGAAAAATAATGTCCAGTTGGATAAGATCCTTGAAGTGTTCAAGCAAGTGAGAATTAACATCCCACTGTTAGAAGCCATCCAACTAGATCCCGACTTATGCCAAAGTCCTCAAAGATTTATGCACATTCAAGAGGACAACCAATGTACCGAAAAAAGCCTTTCTTGCCCAGCAATGCAGTTCCATCATTACCACTTCAACCCCAATCAAATACAAGGACCCTGGGTGTCCTACAATTTCTTGTCAAATAGGGGATCATCACATAGAACAGGCTTTGTTGGACTTGGGTGCGAGTGTCAACCTGCTCCCGTATTCAATATACGAGGAGTTAGGTTTGGGGGAGCTGAAACCGACCAAGGTGACCTTACAACTAGCTGATGCTTCAGTTAGGTACCCCAAAGGTGTTGTTGAGGATGTTTTGATCAAGGTAGGTGAGTTTGTTTTCCCGGTGGACTTTGTAGTCCTTGATATACAACCACCAATCAGAAATGTCATGAAGATCCCGGTAATTTTACGGAGACCATTCCTTGCCACTTCCAATGCCCTAATTAATTGTCGAAATGGTGTGATGCACCTATCATTTGGGAATATGACAGTCCAGATAAACATTTTCAACGTTGGCAAGCAACCCAGAGATGAGAGTGATTATGAAATTTGTGAGGTGAGTTACTTAAAGGAGCTTATTGAGAGTGTAGGATCACAGTTAGTTTGTGAGGACCCACTAGAGGCATGTCTTGCACATTTTGGAGGTAACATTGATGTTGAGAATAACATTAAAGAAGTAAATGCGTTACTGGATTCTGCCCCTGCTTTTGAGAGGAGTCAATGGCAACCCAAGCCAGAGATCTTGACTCCATCGGCTGCCCCACCTGTTCCATCAATTGAAGAACCGCCCAAGCTCGACCTAAAACCACTACCTGACACCCTCAAGTATGTGTTTTTGGGCCCAGCTGATACTCTCCCTGTCATTATAGCCTCGACTTGGAAAAAGTCTAGGAACAACAATTGATTGAGATCCTGAAGAATCACAAAGAGGCTATAGGCTGGACAATTGCTGATATAAAAGGAATAAGCCCATCTGTGGTTCAACATCGGATCCATTTGGAAGAAAATGCAAAAACTTCCAGAGAACCACAGAGGCGTCTTAATCCATCAATGAAGGATGTCGTAAGAGTGGAGGTTCTGAAACTACTAGATTCAGGTATCATTTACCCTATTTCGGACAGCTCATGGGTGAGCCCAGTCCATGTTGTGCCAAAAAAGTCCGGGATAACTGTTGTGAAGAATGAGGGGAACGAGTTAGTGCCCACAAGGACCCAGACGGGCTGGCGAGTGTGCATTGACTATAGAAAGTTAAACTTGGCCACCCGTAAAGACCTATTTTCCCCTCCCATTTATGGACCAGATGCTTGAGAGACTAGCCGGTCATGCCTTTTATTGTTTCCTTGATGGATACTCAGGCTATAATCAGATACCCATAGCACCCGAGGACCAGGACAAGACAACTTTCACATGTCCTTTCGGTACATTCGCCTACCGGCGCATGCCTTTTGGGCTGTGCAATGCACCTGCGACATTTCAACGGTGTATGATGAGCATATTTTCGGACATGGTTGAGCGATTCTTAGAGGTGTTTATGGACGATTTTTCGATCCATGGGAGTAGTTTCCAAGAATGTTTGCATCACCTGAACCTTGTTTTAATGAGATGTCAAGAGAAGAATCTTGTTTTGAATTGGGAGAAGTGTCATTTCATGGTGAAAAAAGGAATTGTCCTGGGCCATGTTATTTCTGAGAATGGCATCGAGGTCGACAAGGCCAAAATTGATCTCATTTCCAACCTGCCACCGCAAAAAACGGTGAAGAACATCAGATCCTTCTTAGGCCATGCAGGTTTTTATAGACGGTTCATTAAGAATTTTAGCAAGATAGCTGCACCTTTGTGCAATCTGTTATCTAAGGATGTGCCTTTTGTCTTCAATGAACCTTGTCTACAAGCATTTGAACAATTAAAAAAGGAGTTGACCTCTACTCCGATAATAAAGCCACCTAATTGGACAATTCCCTTCGAACTCATGTGTGACGCTTCTGACCATGCTATTGGGGCTGTGTTAGGACAGAGAGTGAACAAATCGCCCCATGTCATATATTATGCCAGTAGGACCTTGAATGACGCTCAGCTGAATTACACAACCACAGAGAAAGAGCTGTTAGCTGTCGTCTTTGCCCTGGAGAAGTTTAGACCCTACCTGATTGGGTCTAAGGTTATAGTTTACACCGATCATTCGGCCCTTAGGTACCTGTTGATGAAAAAAGATGCGAAAGCCCGTTTGATTAGGTGGATTCTGTTGCTACAAGAGTTTGACCTTGAGATTCGGGACAAGAAAGGTTCTGAAAATGTTGTAGCTGACCATCTCTCCCGATTACCTACTGACCTCGAGCATGAGAGCATCCCATTGAGTGAGAGTTTCCCGGATGAACAGTTGTTGAATGTCTCCCATTTCCCTTGGTTTGCGGATATCGTTAACTACTTGGTCACTGGACAGATGCCCGATCACTGGTCCAAACAGGATAGGTCTAAGTTTTTGTCTGAGGTTAAGCATTTCTTCTTTGATGACCCATACCTGTTCAAGTAATGTCCAGACCAGATCATTAGGAGATGCATTCCGGAAGAGGACTTTTTAAGTGTGATATCCTTCTGCCATGACCATGCATGTGGTGGGCATTTTAGTTCTAGGAAAACCGTTGCAAAGGTGTTGCAATGCGGATTTTACTGGCCCACTCTTTTCAAGGATTGTCACATGTTTTGTTTGCACTATGAGCGTTGCCAGAAATTAGGCAGAATTACGTGGAGGAACATGATGCCTTTAAATCCGATGCTTATTGTGGAAATTTTTGATGTTTGGGGCATAGACTTCATGGGTCCATTTCCGAGTTCCTTCGGCAACTTATACATTTTGCTTGCTGTAGATTATGTCTCCAAATGGATAGAGGCGATTCCAACTAGAAAGAATGATCGTCACGTGGTTATCAAATTTATTAAAGAAAACATCTTTTCTAGATTTGGTACCCCCAGGGCGATTATCAGTGATGGTGGGAGTCATTTTTGTAATAGCACCTTCGAGAATCTGATGAAAAAATATTCTATCACTCATAAGGTTGCTACTCCGTATCACCCACAGACTAGCGGACAGGTGGAAGTGTCCAATAGGCAAATAAAGCAAATTTTGGAAAAGACAGTCAGTCCTACCCGAAAAGACTGGTCTTCAAGATTGACAGATGCTTTATGGGCTTATCGGACTGCCTATAAGACCCTGATCGGAATGTCTCCACATCGAATGGTCTTTGGGAAAGCATGTCATCTGCCGGTAGAATTGGAGCATAGTGCTTACTGGGCCATCAAAATGTTCAATTTTGATTTAGCTAAAGCCGGTAACCTACGCAAGTTGCATCTCAATGAGCTGGAGGAACTTAGAAATGACGCCTATGAGAATGCCAAGATTTATAAGGATCGGATGAAGAAAAACCACGATCTATCTATTTTGAGGAAATCCTTTGTACCAGGCATGAAAGTTCTTCTGTATAATTCTCGCCTGCATCTCTTTCCAGGAAAACTGAGATCCCGTTGGACTGGACCCTTCATCGTGCGCACTGTCTATTTTCATGGGGCAGTTGAGATTGAGAACCCCAAGAATGGGGATGTTTTTAAAGTCAATGGCCAGAGGTTGAAACCTTTTCTGGAGCTTAAGGGCAAGGATGTCGAAGAAACCCTTCTTCAGGACCCTGTGTATATTGCATGAGTAATTTTCAGGGTCACTGACAATGTGAAATTTAGAGCTGGTTGGTAGGCAACTCAATAATCATTTTTTGCATCAACCCATGGTAAGGCGTTCCAATTTTTTTTCCCTTGTCCATTTATCATGTCACATTTTACATTGCATATCATTGAGGACAATGTTCGGTTTAGGTTTGGGGGTGTTGCACTGCATTGCACACATGTATTTGCCTGTAAATATTTAGATTTAAAAAAAAATTTCAATTTCTTTTTCTTTTCTCAAAAAAAAAAAAGGGTGAAGAGGAATCAAAGAAAAATCCTTCAAAGAAAACTTAAGACTTTACTTTCTCAGAAACCCTAAAACCTCATTTTCCATATTTTTACCAAACCCTTTCCGCTAACCCCATTACAACCAATAAAAGACCTATTGGATTTCAGGAAAAGTTAGGATGTTCAACAAGTGAGAAGTTGAGTGAGCATTTTCACCGTCAGTTAAATGGTTGTTCATTCCATGAGATAAATTCTTTAAAAATTCTTTGTTCTCAAAAGATATGTTAGTCCTTTTGCCTTGCCAATACTCACATATAGAGTGATAAGTCAGAAAATCTAAGCGATTTTATTTCCGAGAGTATGACTGTGAGGCTTGAGTCAAAACAAATGGATTTAGAAGGTGATCAAAGTTGTGTTTTCTCAGAACCCAAAACCGCACAAGTGTTGGCTAAACTCACTCAAATACACTAGTCCGGGACTTGAGCATCATTGAAAGATTTTTAGCAATTGGATAGTGTTCAAAACTTTCTCTCATTTTTATTAGCTTGCTAAAAACCCGAGGATATAAATAAAAAGAATTTTGTGGGATTTATTCGCTGAAAACCCTCATGAGACAAAACTCGTCCACTAAGGGAAACTTAGGGGTCTAAATGGCTTGTTGCACGAGCTAAGTGCAGTCGCGATTCCTGCGAAAGTGAGTTAGGATTTTTTTTTTATCGTTTTCTGCATTTAGTTAGTTTTCTTTTATTTTGCTCGGGACTAGCAAAATGTAGGTTTGGGGGTGTGATGAGTTCACAAAAGATACACTTTCATAGCATTATTTTATGAGTTTTCAAAGATAAAAGAACTCAAAATAATATTTTTAGCATAAAAATCATAAATTTCCTCCCCATCATGCTTTGCTCATATCTTTCCATTATAGATGGTCATTTGTATGCATATGAGTTCCAATGGCTTCCATAGAAAATATGTTAAAAAATACTCTCAATTATGTTAATTTCTCTTTGTAGGTGTTAATTAAAGATTAATTTGAAGATTAAAGTTGAGATTCAAGAGTTAAAGAGAGTAAGGATAAGTTTGGAAGACAATTGGATAAAGAGATGACAAAGTTAGGCCAACAATAAGAAGAAAAATGAAAGACCTGGGTTGGTATTTTGACCATATCTTTTTACTCGGGTGTCCGATTGAGGTGACCTTAGAAGCATTGGAAAGCTTGTTCTAAGATCTACAAATCATATTTCACGACATTTTTCCTAACTCGGACGTTTCGGGGGTCAAAATCACATATCAATCTGGGAACTGTTTTCTAACTCAAGAATGACATTCATATGTTCATATTTTCATTCTTGTCTAGTCCCACATCGGAAAGAAATCAAAAGAGAGCAAGGCAAATGTTTCTATATAAGGAAGGGAGCTCTAGGCATTAAACACACAAGCAAGGAGAGCCCCTTCCTCTTTACTTAAGCTTTTCATGTAATTGAGAGCAATTGTAGAGAGAAAGTGAGGAAAGCCTTGTAAAAATTAAAGATTTGGAATGGAATTGAAAGCTTTATCTTCTCCAATGGGTGGCTAATCCCTTTGATTGGATCTTCTAGGTGAAGCTAAGTTGATCCTATTCCTTTTGCTTATGCTCTTTATTTTAATTCCCTTGTTTATGTTCTTAATATGTTAGAGTAGATTTTTCTTCATTGCATTGTGCAACCTTCCATGCTTAGTTTCTATATTAGCATTCTTTTTACTATCTATGCTTAGGTTTGATAAATCATGCTTAGGAGTTAATATCTTTTGATGGTTTATGCTTACTTTTGATAGATAGTCATTAGGAATCTATTCTTTTATGAAGGGAAGAAAATCTTAGCTATTAGATTGTTAATTTTTATCTTAGAGCTTTTAAAGTTATATTTTCCAAATCTAAGCATTGATTTGTAATTAGATTTGAGTAATCTTTTTTGGGAAAAAAGAAGAGCATTAGTGTTGGATTAGTGTCACTTAGTGGATTCTAGATGATTCAATCATCCATTAGTATTGCTTGTTTCTTGTTTTATTTACTTTAGTTTGATTCTATTCACTTTCTCACACACTTATTCACTTGTTTTGATTCTCACACTCCATTTCTCTATTCACACCATTAATTGCACATTTGATTTTACACTACTTTAGCATATTTCTTTTTCTCTATCCACTCATTTTCTATCTTTCACTTGTTATTTTCACACACTTATTCATTTGATCTATCTAACACTTCTTCATTGTTCTTGTATTAACCTTGTTATTTTTTTTTTGTCATTAACTTTGTTACTAACTTGTTACTTAGCTTGTTCTCACTTGACTTTTTCTATTTTTACTAACATCTTTTTGTGATCTAGTTCTTGTTTTCTTTTAGTTTGCATTTTTTTTATTTTCCTTGTTATTTTTTTTTTTGTTTCCATTGTTAGCTATATTTGAGTTGATACTCCTTTTCATTGATCATTGTTAGTTTCCTTGTAACAATCCTTGTGGGAATGATATTCGGACTTCCATAGTCTATATTACTTGAGACAACCGTATACTTGCGGAAATCGCCATCAGTTCCTCCAGAACAAACAAGGGTAAAGAGCCTGCTACATGCGTACCTCGTCGATCTGCTAGATCTTCCAATGCGGCCGTTCAGCAGGCCTGGGAGAAGGTCCAGTATGTTGAGAGAAACCTTGAAGAGTGCGACTCTCTCAACAAAGATAAGATGAGACAGCGACTAATCGCTCTCAAGGGAGAGGAAATTTATAAGTGTTGGAAATAGGGTGGGCTTCTACGATAGGTTTCAAAAACTTTTGACCCACTTGACGCAGGGATCAACTATCCAGAAGGCTATAAAACCCAGTCCAAGATCTATGTCCTCAATCTTAGCCATCATGATCAGTAAGATAATCTATCTAAAGGATAGAACCAGCAACATATAAGCTACAAATGAATCTACAACATGCGAGGAAGTAGATTATACCTTTGGAGCTCGGTTGTGCTCTAATGGAGAAGTTGCGTCTTTCTTTGATGATGAAATGCTTTCACTAATCAAATAGGAATCTCCAAGACCTCTTGATCTTCCACGCTATGACCCGTATCAGATTCTCTTTTTTCTCAAGAAGATGGTGGGATCTCCAAGAGAAAACTACTAAGAACTCTAAGGAGGAACTAGAAAGAGAACTAGAAGAGGGAGAGAGAGGAAAAACTCGAGCAACACTTGCTCTTGGGGCCTTGGGCGTGAATCCCAATGCAAGAATAGTGCATGGACGTCCAGGCCTCCTCTCCTCTATATATAGCTTTTGCAAGTTCCCTCCTCTTTACTAATTACAATAAAAGTCTTACTTCCATTAATTAGTAACTTACCATATCATAATTAGAAGTCTCACTTCAAATATAATTAGTAACTTTCCAATTCCTTTCTAATTAAAATAGTAGTCTCACTTCTACTAAAATTAGTAAGTCTACTATTACCACTATTAGAAGTCTCACTTTAAATAGAAATAGTAATTTTCCTTTTAGAGTTCAACTAGAATTAGATACTTTCTAATAATTGGGCTAGCGTGGGGAGCACTAGGGATTCCTTAGAAAGCTGGCTCCAACTGGGACACACGACCCCACATCTCATGTGTAATCCGGGCCCGCAGTTAATTGCAAATAACTCCACTATATAAATGCAATTGAACTTCGGTCTTAGGAATATTACATAGAAGACCCTAAACTTCCACATTACCACAAGTAGACCCCTCTATCAATATCCATGGATCAATTAGACCTGTCTTCCAAACTAGATCCATATCTTATTATCCTTGAGCCCCAATTAATTATAATGATCATAGGTACCTTTCCAATTAACTCTTAATCGGAATGGGTGCGCACTTACCTATGATAAATCCATTAATTGGCACAAGGGGATATTAGAGATAGATTCCATCTTGACCATTGAATGTTCCCACAGCTCTACTACCACGTACCCAAATCACCGAGGTGTTGACCTACATTTAGCCTCACTCATTGGTGACTCAAAGCAAATGAATAGATAGAAACTTGAGTTCATTAATGTCTCAGGATTGAGAGCCCTCTGCTAGGGAATTATGAGAGCAAACCTTAAAGTAAAGACAGTGTTTATAAGGTGCTTCTCATGGTCCTTTAATACATCCAATGTACCAGCACTATGATCCAGAATCTTCCATTCTGATGATCGAGACAAGTCACACTATCTCATAGTGATCAAAGTGCTGCAACCTTGTCAGTATGAGATGTCCAGTCTCATCACTGGTTGTGAATATATTTTAAGTATAAGATTTGTCACACATGTCTCCCGTATGTGGATCTCATCCATACACAAGTGTTACATCTAATATACTTGTGGACTCCAGTTCATCTCATGAACCATCATGTCATTCGTATTGGTTAAGTGCATGTATATAATAAATCACCATTCATCTCATGAAAGGAAAGCATGAATATACTGATAAATAAAGAAATTAATTAATTTATTATATCATCTACTGGATTGAGTCCATAAAACTAACAATCTCCCACTTGGGCTCAATGCCAGTTAGAGTTGCATCTCATGCACATCCCGTCTACTTATAGCTCAAAGACTTTGGTAGTCAAAGGCTTAGTAAATGGATCTACCAGATTGTCTGCAGAGACTATTTTGGTGATCGTACATCACCTCTTTGCACAATCTATCTGACCATGTATAACTTCCTCTGTACATGCTTTTTGGCTCTTGGGTTATTTGGACTTAGTGACTGCCTTGCTGTTATCAAAGTAAACTGTGAGCGGCTGTCCTGCCAAAAGTACCACTCCAAGTTCCATAAGGAATCTTTTTAGCCAATCTGCTTCCGTAATTTCTTCTCAAGTAGTTACAGCATAAACACGTACCCAGAAATTGATTTCCTGGAATCCTGATCTGACTAGAAGTCAGTATCTATGTAACCGACTGGAATCAACTCATCACTGCTGTAACTCAACATGTGATCTCTAGTTCTTTTCAAGTGTTCGAGAACACATCTTACAGTAGTTCAATGATGAGGATCTGGGCTAGACTGATATTTGCTGACTAGGCCTACTGCGTGACAGATATCCGGTCTAGTACAAAGCATAGCTTACCGTACCAGAACCTTATCTATGTACACATCATTGGGATAAGCCTATCATTCTATTTTTCCAGTCTCAATGGAAATTTATCCCTAGGATGTACCTGGCTTTTCCAAAGTCCTTTATTATCAAAAGTCTTAGCCAACCAAAACTTTTTCTGTTGACGATATCCCTATGTCACTCCATGGGAGAAGGATGTCGTCGACATATAATATCAGAAAAAACTACCTTGCCTACTTGACTTTTAATTTACACATGACTTATCCGGATACGGACAAAAATCAAGTGACTTGATTTCCTTTGTCAATACGGATGTTCCTGTTTCGGGATATCTGCTTGAATCCATAAATGGACTTATGCAGCCTGCAAACTCTTCGCACTTGGTTATTAGCTATAGAACCATCTGGTTACATTATATAGATGTTTTCCTCAAGATTGTCGTCGTGAGACTCTGTCTTGACATCCATTTGCCAAATCTCGTCACCGAGATGAACCGCAATGGATAAGAGTACCTGGATGGAACTCTTCCATCTAGCTCTCTTTTTCTCTTGTAGACTCACTTGCGCCTAACAGGTTTGCTATTGGCAGGCAAGTCCACAAGTATCCAGACCTGATTAGAGTACAAAGATTCCACCTCAGCTTTCATAGCATCTAACCAATGTCCCGAAACTATGTCATTAACTGCTTTATCATAGTTATAGGGATCTTGTTCCGGTTACACTAGGATTGCCTTGTAAGACTTTCCCTAGACCAAGAACTTGTCAAGGGTCCTAACAATACTCCCACTACGACAAGGCACTGGTGTAACTATTGTGTCAAGTATGGGCAGATTTTCTTAAAGTTTGGTTATTCTTGGATTTGGAATTGTTCTTTCTTGAATTTCTTCCAAGATAACCATTTCTAAATATTTCCAGTTAATCTTATAATCTCCCTCCAGAAAACAGCATTGGTGCTAGGAAGCACTTTTTGCTCTCTGGGATTATAGAGCAACCAACCTTTAGTTCCTTTTGGGATAGAATATAAACATATATACTTCCGACTTTGATTCCAACTAATCCGTCTTATCCTTCAGCACGTGTGCCGGACAACCCTTAAAACGTTGTAGACTAGGCTTTCGCCCTGTCCATAACTCCTTGGGAGTCTCAAGTATAGACTTAGGTGGAATGAGGTTTAGTATATATATTTCAGTTTCCATATCCCAAAATATAGGTAATCCGTAGAAACTCAATCATAGACTTGATCATATCTAAAAGAGTCTTGTTCCTTCTTTCTACTACCAGGAGCAGACTACTGGGATTAAATCCCATTTTATGATAAGTATCCCATAAGATTAGCGGAGAGATATTCGCCTCATCGATCTCATTGAAGAGTATTTATACTTTTACCTAATTGCTTTTCCGCTTCCGCTCGAAAACTCTTTGAACTATTCAAAAAATCTCGGACTTGCGGTGTATAAGGTATATGTATTCATATCTTGAGTAATCATCGGTGAAAGTGATGAAATACTAGTATCAATCTCTCGCTTTAATATTATGGGTCCATACACATCAGTATACACTAACTCCAATAAATCTTTGGCCCTACTGCCCTTAAATGAATAAGGGTCTTTTGGTCATTTTGCCTTTCAGACAGGATTTGCAGACAGGCATTGATTCTACCACCAATGAAGGCAAGATACCATCTTTCACTAGCCTATCAATCATATTTAGGTTTATATGACCTAGCCTCTTAGGTGCCAAAGTTGGATTAGATGAAGGTGACTGCCTTTTTAATGATGGTCTATTATTAACATTAGTGTTATGTATCTCATATATTGTGGGAGTTAACAAATAAAAGCCATTGATTACCTTGTCAGAAAATATAAGAGTACCGCTCCTCTTTAAGACGATTTAATTACCAAAAGTAACTGAATAACTCTTATTCATTATACTAGAAATTAAAATTCCGTCTTAAAACGGTACATATAATGTATCTGACAAAATCAACTTAATATCTGAAAATAACTAAGTTACTACTCCTACTGATACTGCTTCTGCCTTTGGCTTCCGATCCTAGGTTAATACTGATTTCCCCGTCATTAATCCTCCTGGTTACCTGTAACTCCTACAACATATTACTGACGTAATTAGTTGCACCGAAGTCTACAAACCAAGATTCTGAAGTACTAGTTGAAAAACTATCTTCAGAAACAAATGACTCAATCATATCTGAGGTCTTTTCCTTTGACAGAAATCGTGGACAATTCCTCCTCCAATGTCCTGTCATACCACAGTGGAAACACTTTCCCTTTGCTCCCTTATCCTTGACCTTGGCCACACCACTAGTGGAACCATACTCCACCTTAGGACCTTTGATGACTGATTTCTCCTTGCTATCCCGGTCTTTACCTTTCGGTTTAGACTTAGCAAATGACTTTTCTGTCATGAGGGCAGTTGGTCTTTTCTTCATGATTTCCTCAAACACTACCAGCTGGCGAGACAGCTCAGCTATGGTCATTTCCAATTTATTATAATTGATCTCGAAATGTTTGAATGAGTCTGGTAGTGATTGAATGATCATGTCGATCTGCGTTTCTGTATAAAATGTAGTCCCCAGTACATCTAACTCATTCAATGCCAACTTCATTTGTAACAAATGTTTTTGTACTGGGGTTCCCTCAACCATCTTTGTCTCCATCAGCACTTTTATAGCAGCCTGTCTAGCAGGCCTAATCTGTTCTGCAAACATCTCCATTAAGTTCGATATAATATCGTATGCTGACTTATAGGATTGATGTTGTTCTTGCAAAACAGTAGACATGGATGCCTGAATAAAACATTTGGCCATCTCATTGTCTTTGGTCCACTTGGTGTAAAAGTTTTTCACAATCATTGGTGCATCAGGCTCAGGCTCAGGAAGGGAGGGTATAATGAGGACATATTTACATTTTGAAGCTGTCAAGATAATATCCAGGTTCCTTTTCCAGTCTACATAGTTGGATCCCATCAACTTGTTCTGGTTGAGGATGGTCGCAAGTGGATTGAAAGTATTCGAATTCATGCTGTATAAATTAAAGCACATAACCATACATTCAATGAAAGAATATAAATGACATTAGGATTTAGTATTCTATCAAATTCATATGGGAATCCTCATAAGCACTGAATTTAGAATACATCGGAATCCCAATCCCCTAGGGCATGCCTCCTTGGGGAGTGCAAATGCCCCATAGATTGGTGCGGATTAAAGTCGTCAAAATTAAGATTAAGACTAACTATCCTTGATCCCCAATCATTCACTATCATCTAGGTATCTCATACCAAATAATGTATGACTCTCGATTATCTTTGGTTTCTAAAATACATGAGGCAAATCCTTGGGGATACTACATCATTATTTTAGTTAAGTGTGACCCACCAACTAATATTGCATGACAACCGCGATGGGCAGCTCCTCCTTGGGGAGTGAACCCCCACCACGTCTCATCAATACTATCCATTGGAGATCCATATCTAGTAACCAGACAAATAAAAGCCCTCCGTGGGGAACGGCCACTCTCTTGGTGGCGCGAGGCTAATACTTTCCTTACAATGGACCTATGGTGGAAAACCATGAGGATTTATCAATTTAAATGCCCCGCTCCCACTTAATATTTTGAATTGAGGATTTCCTTTTAAGGTATTAGGGCCCACATATATAAATATACGAATCATCAAATCATCTCATGATATGATCTAAGATTGGTTCCAAGTCAAGTTATTTTAAGGAAAGTCCAGTTTCTTAAATCAGTGTTGCCAATGTGTCCATCTCATGGGTCATCAACACTAATTAGAACTCTTTCCAAAAATTAATTTGATTTGACCAATATTAGCAACTTGCTATGTTTGGATCAGATTTGGAAACATTCTAAATAAAGCATTCAACTATAAATAGAAAATGTTAAAATTAGAAACTAGTCCTCTCCTCCACATGGCCCAAGCGGAATAGACTTCTTGGACTTCTAGACTTTCCAAAGACTTGGAATTCCTCAAACACTTTGGGAAACTCCAAAACACCTTTGGTAATCTTCAAACTCTTTGATTAGGAGTCCAACTTCACTTTCCTTCTTAGTCTCGGACATCGCCAGAATTTACAAATTAAGAAAATTACATAAATTCCTATGTTTACATGATAATCTATTAATGAAAATAAAAGGCTCATAGGGAATTTCACCATGCCTTGCCCTAAACCGGGAAAACAAGGAAACCATGATGCCCTTTACAACTTGCCAAAAATAAACATTCAACCACAAAAGAAAGTTAAAAGACTTGTGGGCCATATGGAGAGAACATGATAACCTGCATGTTAGTATCTCATACTAGCAAAGCAACTCACAAAGGCGGGTTACCAAACAATAATGGAAAGACAGGATGCCAAATATTGCCACTACTATGATTCATGCCCCTACGCAGAGGGGGTCCGGGGGTGTCCCCCGGCGGGGGTCGAGCTACTAGAGGGTTCGGTCGACCGGCCTGAGTGTCTTCGGTCGACCGACCAGAGGGCTCGGTCGACCGACCTAACGGAAATCTGCAGGTTGGGTTTTTCTATTTCGTGTTCAAACATCTCCAGAACTCTTCTGAAGACTCCCAATGGCTTCCTACGATCATTCCATCATTGTTAAACCCTTATATGACTATCCAAACATGGATTTAATAATTGTCCAAGCAAAACCATCAAACTGATCCGTACATAGCCCTTGATCTATCCTCTTCGCATCTCATGGAAAGATTAGATCAAACTTACTGATCTAACATGATAAGAGATGAGGTAAGGCTCTGATACCAATTGTTGGAAATAGGGTGGGCCTCTAGGATAGGTTTCAAAAACTTTTGACCCACTTGACGCAGGGATCAACTATCCAGAAGGCTATAAAACCCAGTCCAAGATCTATGTCCTCAATCTCAGCCATCATGATCAGTAAGACAATCTATCTAAAGGATAGAACCAGCAACATATAAGCTACAAATAAATCTACAACATGCAAGGAAGTAGATTATACCTTTGGAGCTCGGTTGCGCTCTAATGGAGAAGTGGCGTCTTTCTTTGATGATGAAACGCTTTCACTAATCAAATAGGAATCTCCAAGACCTCTTGATCTTCCACGCTATGACCCGTATCAGATTCTCCTTTTTCTCAAGAAGATGGTGGGATCTCCAAGAGAAAACTACTAGGAACTCTAGGGAGGAACTAGAAAGAGAACTAGAAGAGGGAGAGAGAGGAAAAACTCGAGCAACACTTGCTCTAGGGGCCTTGGGCGTGAGTCCCAATGCAAGAATAGTGCATGGACGTCTAGGCCTCCTCTCCTCTATATATAGCTTTTGCAAGTTCCCTCCTCTTTACTAATTACAATAGAAGTCTTACTTCCATTAATTAGTAACTTACCATATCATAATTAGAAGTCTCACTTCAAATATGATTAGTAACTTTCCAATTCTTTTCTAATTAAAATAGAAGTCTCACTTCTACTAAAATTAGTAAGTCTACTATTACCACTATTAGAAGTCTCACTTCAAATAGAAATAGTAACTTTCCTTTTAGAGTTCAACTAGAATTAGATACTTTCTAATAATTGGGCTAGCGTGGGGAGCACTAGGGATTCCTTAGAAAGCTGGCTCCAACTGGGACACACGACCCCACATCTCATGTGTAATCCGGGCCCGCAGTTAATTGCAAATAACTCCACTATATAAATGCAATTGAACTCCAGTCTTAGGAATATTACATAGAAGACCCTAAACTTCCACATTACCACAAGTAGACCCCTCTATCAATATCCATGGATCAATTAGACCTGTCTTCCAAACTAGATCCATATCTTATTATCCTTGAGCCCCAATTAATTATAATGATCATAGGTACCTTTCCAATTAACTCTTAATCGGAATGGGTGCGCACTTACCTATGATAAATCCATTAATTGGCACAAGGGGATATTAGAGATAGATTCCATCTTGACCATTGAATGTTCCCACAGCTCTACTACCACGTACCCAAATCACCGAGGTGTTGACCTACATTTAGCCTCACTCATTGGTGACTCAAAGCAAATGAATAGATAGAAATTTGAGTTCATTAATGTCTCAGGATTGAGAGCCTATTGCTAGGGAATTATGAGAGCAAACCTTAAAGTAAAGACAGTGTTTATAAGGTGCTTCTCATGGTCCTTCAATACATCCAATGTACCAGCACTATGATCCAGAATCTTCCATTCTGATGATCGAGACAAGTCACACTATCTCATAGTGATCAAAGTGCTGCAACCTTGTCAGTATGAGATGTCCAGTCTCATCACTGGTTGTGAATATATTTTAAGTATAAGATTTGTCACACATGTCTCCCGTATGTGGATCTCATCCATACACAAGTGTTACATCTAATATACTTGTGGACTCCAGTTCATCTCATGAACCATCATGTCATTCGTATTGGTTATGTGCATGTATATAATAAATCACCATTCATCTCATGAAAGGAAAGCATGAATATACTGATAAATAAAGAAATTAATCAATTTATTATATCATCTACTGGATTGAGTCCATAAAACTAACAATAAGAACATGGTAAGCAGTCGTCCATGGGTGATAGACGATCAGAGGGTTTTGCCCAAGCCTACCTTCTTCTTTGGTGATGCAGTCCCTGATGACATGATATACCAGAGGAGATGTTTACAGTTCTCTTTCACTGCTGATGGTGAGAAGAAGACTGTTGCTACCCGGTCGATGTTTGATCGCACCGTCTCGATCATGAGCCTTTCTCCCATGTGCTCTAAGAGGGAAGATCCTCCAAGCTGGGTGAAAAGGACAAGTGTAATCAAGACCGGGATTTTTGTTGGCGGTTCTCCTGGATATGCGGAGAAATCGCCTGTTGACATCGACATGTTGGTGCCGGCCAGCGGCTATCAGGGCTCTGATTATCCGTCGGTCGTGTGAGACCCCGACCCCCAATCCCTCAGTTTAGCATTTTTTTAATCGTGGTTTAGCTTTTTAAGCAATATTTGAGTTGGTTTAACTTTTTTTTGAGTTTGACTAGATTTTTCCATAGCCTTTGAGATTTTGAGGACCGTTGACTTTGGTTTGACCCGGTTTATATGATATGTATTTTTATGAGAAATTACTTTTGATTTTAAAAAAATTCTAATTTTGGTGTATTTTGACTCATTTTAGGAAGTTTAACAACTTTCATGTTTTGACCATTTTGATTTGATGATCAAAAAATGCGTTTTTCGAGAAAAAGGGCAAAAACTGACTTTTCACATTAAATATGTCCATGAATTTCGAAAATTTCAGAATTTGGGGAAAGTATACTTTTTGGAAAGTAGTAATTTCGCTGATCATTTTTGTCTTCTTCGTCGTTTTCGTTCGGGGCCCGCAAATGTGAGTTTCAGCCTTGTGAAGATTGGGGCCCACAAGACCCACCTTATAAGAAGGGAACCCTCCTTCTTCTCCTCCATTTCGTTTCCAGCAAGGGTTTTGAGCTAGGGCTCTTTCCCTCTCATCCAGCCACTCTCTCTCTCTTCTGAAACTCTTATTTGGTGGAGTTTTCATGGAGGATTGATCTTCCAAAGTTCTTCTCCTCCCTCTTGGCTTTCCAAAGAACCCATTTGCAAGGATTTTGAGCTAGGAGAGACCCCTCATTCAAGCCTCTCTTCTTTGTTAGGATTTCTCAAGGTTTGCAATGTCATTTCTTTCTTGAGATCCTTGTTTTTCAACCCGTTTGGAGTATTTTCCTCATTTATGCAATGGGTTTTCATGGAGTTTGGAAAATGGTTGTTTTCTAGGGCTTCTTTTGAGCTATTTTGGGGGTTTTGTGATATTGGGAGCTTGAGATCTTAGAGCTTGATTTGTGGAGTCTTATTCTTCTCATTTAGACTCAAGGCAAGTGAATTTCCAATTAATATGATGGATTCATGTATTTTGTTTCATATCATGTTGTTTCATGCTAGGTTTTAATCTTTTGATGCTTCATAGATTTGTTTTGGACAAATGGATTAATGTCTTGCTTGATTTTCTCTTATGTCATTGTTTTACAATGTATTGAAAGTTGTTTTCATTTTGACCATTTTGAAAGTTAGTTTTTATGTTAAGTGTTTGGATTTGAGGCCAAGGAAGAAAACTTTGATTTCAAATTATGGTGTGTGGATTAAATTGGATGGATTAAGTTGATGATTTGATGATTTTTGGAGTTAGGAGAGGCCCTTAGATTTGTGGAATATGTATGGGAGAGAAGGGGTGGAAAGAAAAATCAAAGAAGAAGAAGAAAGAGTGCAATTCTGCACTCATCCGGACCCAGCCAGAACTGGGTCCGCTCGAGCGACCCAGTGGGCCGCTCGAGCGACCCAGGTTCTGGAAGGGGTCCGCTCGAGCGGACCCTGGGTCGCTCGAGCGGACCCAGCCCAGTTCTGGGCCCTTTTCAGGGCCTGGTTTGAGGGACTTTTGGGCCTTTTCAGGGCCTGGTTTGAGGGGCCTTGTAGAATGACTTTTGGGCCTGATATTGAGCTGATGAAAAACCTGTTTTGTGGGCCTGTTTTCAGATTCTTTCATTCATTCCTTTAGGCCTGTTCAAGGTCAGCCTTTGGGTTGTTTTTAAAACTGTTTCTTGGACCATTCAAGTCAGTCTTTGGGCCATTCTAAAACCTGATATTGGGCCTGTTCAAGGCCAGCTTTTAGACCACTTTAAGACCTGTTTTATGGGCCTGTTCAGGTTAGTCTTGGACTGTTTTTTAAGATATGTTTTGTGGGCCATTCAAAGTTAGTTTTGGACTGTTTTAAGAATTGTTTAGGCCTTGTTTAAAGGGGCTATTTTGGGTTAAATGAGTAGGCTATTTTGGACTCGGTTTAAGGCCAGCTATGGGCCTGTTTTTAAGAGTTTTGACATTACTTTTGATACTTGGAAATTTGTGAAATGGGAATGATGTGAGAATGAGTGTATGTGAAATTACCCGGGAATCGTTCGAGTCTCAATGCGCACTTTATCATTTAAATAGTATGGATTTTCATTGGCATCAAACGCACTTTTTATTAATCAATGTTTAAAGGTTAAATGTGCATTGAGATGGTTCCTTGGCAAGGCATTAAGTCATTCTCCACTATCCATTCCATTTCAAGTCAGAATACGTATTTGTATTTGTATTTGCATTCATGGGTAAACTAATTTAAATAGCATCGGTGATTTGTTGTAAAATCATGTGTTTTCCCATGTTCGAAAGGGTTGATCGTATGATTTCATACAAATCACTTTGATGTGTATTTGAACGGTTTACCATGGATATTCGTATGTTTTCTCCGATTCGATTTTGAGAAGAGATTGGAGTATGTTAGTCACATTCGGGATTTCTTCGATGAGACTATTGTTTTGATAAGACTAGTATTTGAAAATAAAAACCTCGAGGCAAGACGGGGCCAGAGCTTTGTAGTGCGAGCCCATGAGCCAAAGAGGCTATGATTTCGAAAATAAAACCTCGAGGCAAGACGGGGCCAGAGCTGTGGTGTGAGCCCCTGAGCCAAAGAGATTAGTATTATGTTTGATTCGTATCGGTTCGAGTTTTGAAAACTAAAGGCACCACTAGGCTTAGGTCACCTTGTCGGGCTGATCACCCGGCTTGGGATCTTTAATTTGTCTGCCAGCTGCAGCTTGGATTCTGTCTGTACCGACCATGGCAACGGTTTTATCTGCCGGTCCCATTTGTATGGCTACGGTTCTGATTTTTGATCTGCCGGTCCCATTTGTATGGCTACGGTTTTGATCATATTTCTAGTACCACGTTCAGTGGCTACGTTCTGTGTGCTATTGTTACTTCGGTAATAGGAGAATTTAGCTATGTGTGGTTGCCAGTGTTTTATCTACATATTACTTTGTTTTATGATTCTTGTGGGTTATACTCTTTATGTTTTGATTTAGTTAATGTTTACGATATCGATCATTTATCATATTGTCGCTATTGTTCAGGATTTGAAAGGTATTTCCAACCATTAAATGCTTTATGCGGGCTACTATCTTTCGAGACATTCGTACTTCGGAGATTGTTCTTGTATTGCTTTGATATTTATGTTCGGTCTTTCGATCGTTTTATCGTGATTTATTGTTATTATTGGTTAGACTCTCTATTCAGTTTTACGATGATTTCACCAGGTTTTATGTATGTTCTTTTGTTTCATATTATTTGTTTATTTGCTTGCCAGACCATCGTGTCTGACCCTTTTTGTTTGGTGCCAGTTTATTCTTCTCTTTCTGGTTTTAGGTGTTTGATCAGAGGAGGCGGTGGGACCGCCGGTCTGACGTGAGAGGCTGCCCATTGATATCATCTAGATGTCAAGTTTGGCACCGGAGTTCGTATCAAATCTTTGAGGGTAGTATTTCTATTAGTTGGATATATTGTTGTATGGCTTTATTAGCCTTTTTATTGGGTTTGTAATTAAGACATTTGTTAATTGTAATTTGAATATGTGGGAAATAATAGATTTGTTACTACCAGCTCAGTGTTCTATGATTTATAATTTATGCCAGTCTGTTTATTTGATGGCTTTATGATATTGGTTGCGTGCGACATGGAACCCGATGGCCACGGATTCCGAGTCGTAACACCATGTTTAGCTTCCGCGAAAAATACACTCTGATGGTGATGAGATTTGATTGTCCTCATTCACGCGGATCTTGGGAAACATATCAAAAGTTTCAAATTTATCCCAAAATTTCGCACTCCGGGATCGGTCCACTGCAGGGCCCGGTTTCGGGGCGTGACAGGTTTGGTATCAGAGCTGGTTAGTTTCTAGGAAATAAAATACTCTAGAGATATTAAGACGTGTGGTGAGGATTCGTTAGATTGTGTCGATTTGTTTTCTCGTGTCTTTGTTTCTTTGGATTTGAGTCGGTTTTTTCTTTCAGTTCAGGAGATTTTGCTTGTCTTTTCTTTTAGTTCTGTTGTTAGGAGATTTGGATGACCAAATTTCCTCCTTAGTGGTGGAGAATTTGAAGTCTCCATACTCTTGTTCTGTGTCTTTTGTCTGTGCTTGCGTCGGAGACTGAGAACCTCGTGGATTTAGTATGTTGTTTTCGGAGAACATCAGCAAACTTTCAGCCTTCAGCATCTTCATTGTGGTTAATGAGAGAAGACATGTGCATTTGTCGCCAAAGTTGAACTTGAGCAGTATTCGAAGATTCCCTCTCAGCTAATTGAAGATCATCATGCAGCGTACCAAGGTAAGTAAAGGTAGATTTTGGGTGGACTCAAACCATCTTTTCAAGATGAAGGACTGCAAGAGACATGTTACCTGTGGATTTTCTGAAGGGAGAAGTGATCCTTAGTTAGTAAGGTTGGAAGCTAGTGCCAGAAACTCAGGGATTTCCCGGATTCGATGAACCTCGTCATAGTTTTGGTTGAGAATTCCAGTGACTTGCAGCTTAGCTAGTGTAGTTGGTTCAGCAGGGATACCAAGTGGATGGTTAGTTGTAGTTAAGATAATTTTTGGCAGCAGAAGAAACCTTGGGAATTTTACCGATTTACAGGGTATTGGATTGGACAATGTGCAGATGCAAGGGAGTACCTCAGTAATTTGGATGTCCATTTCTTATTTAAAATGATTTTCTTGATATTTTCATCTTTGTTATGTTTTCCTTAATATCTATGATTTATTCTTGTAGCGTTTAAACAATGGATTTATGTTTCTTCTTTAAGGCTTATTTTGAAATAAACTATGTTATTATACTCTTTTCAGGAGTCACATGATTTTGTTTTCATAAGGTTTTGTGTTTCGGATTTAGGTTTAATCTCCTTAAGATATTGTTTTACAATGACCTTAGAATTTTGATCTTGTTTTAATTCTCTTAAATGTTGACACTTACATTTCAAAACCTTGACGATTTTAAAATTTTGTACATGTTTGGTTGGAAATGGATTTCAATAAAACTTAAGGTATGGTCATACTACATGAATTTGATTTATTTTTGAAATCCTAATTCGAGATTGTTGAGTATTTCAATGATTTGTTGGGCTATGAAAACATGAATTTCAAAACGAATAATGTTGTTTCATGTTCAAACTTTGATAAACTTTCTTTATTAAGTTTTATTTGATAATTTGGAAGTTCAGCTTCTACTACGTTTTAAAATGATGAGATTTAGCTAAGTAATTATTTTAGTCCCTATGTTTAAGATTTTAAGGGTTGTTTTGCATCGAATGGAATGAGTGGTAATAGCTTATGGTTGGAGTTAGGAAGTGTATGGATTGAAGGGTGGATGGATGTCAGGATGTGTACCAGTTCAGTTGGAAAACAAAGTTGGATTTATGAGAGAGTAAACATCATTCAAGACAGGGATTGGAAGTTTCAGTTCTTCGGGAATTAACATCAGATTTGGCAGATATGTTTTGTTGATAACACTGTATCAGGTAAGAGATCAAGAGCAGCAAGTAGATAGAATCAGTTGTGGGCAAGAATTCAGAGTACAGCATAGAAAGATTAGAAATTTGGAGTTGTGATTTCAGAATGAAGAAGGATTGACGGTATTCTTGGAGGCCAGAAGCCGATGATGCATTCGAGGAATATAGTAAGAGCAAAGGTATGGAATTCCAGAATTTTCGGGATGAAGATTTTTCAGTGAAGGCATGTCTACGATCACACCTTCATGCAAGCATCGGAAGCACCGTGTACAGCTTTGAAGGATTTAAGGCACATGATTCCAAAGTTTTCGAAAGAGGTAGAACTTACAGTTCTTTGGACCGACAGTCGCTGACGAGATAAGCAAAAGAAATGATTCAGTGCAGGAACGACAGATGACACCAAAGATACTTAGGAGTGTTGGGCACCAGTTTAGTCAGAGAAGTATGTTTTCGAACAGATATGTGGAATAGTGTGAAGCCTTCAACCGAATCAGAATGTGGTCGACCGTGCATCTCAACATCGGGTTTGATCAGAGGGTCTCTCAGTTACCAAGGTCTAGCATAGGGTGTCAGTGTTTTCGTTTGTCTTTTGGGTTTTTGATTTTGATTTGGTTTAAGCCATTTGGAGGACCAAATGGGTTCTAAGGGGGGGAGGATGTGAGACCCCGACCCCCAATCCCTCAGTTTAGCATTGTTTTAATCGTGGTTTAGCTTTTTAAGCAATATTTGAGTTGGTTTAACTTTGTTTTGAGTTTGACTAGATTTTTCCATAGCCTTTGAGATTTTGAGGACCGTTGACTTTGGTTTGACCCGGTTTATATGATATGTATTTTTATGAGAAATTACTTTTGATTTCAAAAAAATCCTAATTTTGGTGTATTTTGACTCATTTTAGGAAGTTTAACAACTTTCATGTTTTGACCATTTTGATTTGATGATCAAAAATGCGTTTTTTCGAGAAAAAGGGCAAAAACTGACTTTTCACATTAAATCTGTCCATGAATTTCGGAAATTTCAGAATTTGGGGAAAGTATACTTTTTGGAAAGTAGAAATTTTGCTGATCATTTTTGTCTTCTTCATCGTTTTCGTTCGGGGCCCGCAAATGTGAGTTTCAGCCTTGTGAAGATTGGGGCCCACAAGACCCACCTTATAAGAAGGGAACCCTCCTTCTTCTCCTCCATTTCGTTTCCAGCAAGGGTTTTGAGCTAGGGCTCTTTCCCTCTCATCCAGCCACTCTCTCTCTCTTCTGAAACTCTTATTTGGTGGAGTTTTCATGGAGGATTGATCTTCCAAAGTTCTTCTCCTCCCTCTTGGCTTTCCAAAGAACCCATTTGCAAGGATTTTGAGCTAGGAGAGACCCCTCATTCAAGCCTCTCTTCTTTGTTAGGATTTCTCAAGGTTTGCAATGTCATTTCTTTCTTGAGATCCTTGTTTTTCAACCCGTTTGGAGTATTTTCCTCATTTATGCAATGGGTTTTCATGGAGTTTGGAAAATGGTTGTTTTCTAGGGCTTCTTTTGAGCTATTTTGGGGGTTTTGTGATATTGGGAGCTTGAGATCTTAGAGCTTGATTTGTGGAGTCTTATTCTTCTCATTTAGACTCAAGGCAAGTGAATTTCCAATTAATATGATGGATTCATGTATTTTGTTTCATATCATGTTGTTTCATGCTAGGTTTTAATCTTTTGATGCTTCATAGATTTGTTTTGGACAAATGGATTAATGTCTTGCTTGATTTTCTCTTATGTCATTGTTTTACAATGTATTGAAAGTTGTTTTCATTTTGACCATTTTGAAAGTTAGTTTTTATGTTAAGTGTTTGGATTTGAGGCCAAGGAAGAAAACTTTGATTTCAAATTATGGTGTGTGGATTAAATTGGATGGATTAAGTTGATGATTTGATGATTTGTGGAGTTAGGAGAGGCCCTTAGATTTGTGGAATATGTATGGGAGAGAAGGGGTGGAAAGAAAAATCAAAGAAGAAGAAGAAAGAGTGCAATTCTGCACTCATCCGGACCCAGCCAGAACTGGGTCCGCTCGAGCGACCCAGTGGGCCGCTCGAGCGACCCAGGTTCTGGAAGGGGTCCGCTCGAGCGGACCCTGGGTCGCTCGAGCAGACCCAGCCCAGTTCTGGGCCCTTTTCAGGGCCTGGTTTGAGGGACTTTTGGGCCTTTTCAGGGCCTGGTTTGAGGGACTTTTGGGCCTTTTCAGGGCCTGGTTTGAGGGGCCTTGTAGAATGACTTTTGGGCCTGATATTGAGCTGATGAAAAACCTGTTTTGTGGGCCTGTTTTCAGATTCTTTCATTCATTCCTTTAGGCCTGTTCAAGGTCAGCCTTTGGGTTGTTTTTAAAACTGTTTCTTGGACCATTCAAGTCAGTCTTTGGGCCATTCTAAAACCTGATATTGGGCCTGTTCAAGGCCAGCTTTTAGACCACTTTAAGACCTGTTTTATGGGCCTGTTCTGGTTAGTCTTGGGCTGTTTTTTAAGATATGTTTTGTGGGCCATTCAAAGTTAGTTTTGGACTGTTTTAAGAATTGTTTAGGCCTTGTTTAAAGGGGCTATTTTGGGTTAAATGAGTAGGCTATTTTGGACTCGGTTTAAGGCCAGCTATGGGCCTGTTTTTAAGAGTTTTGACATTACTTTTGATACTTGGAAATTTGTGAAATGGGAATGATGTGAGAATGAGTGTATGTGAAATTACCCGGAAATCGTTCGAGTCTCAATGCGCACTTTATCATTTAAATAGTATGGATTTTCATTGGCATCAAACGCACTTTTTATTAATCAATGTTTAAAGGTTAAATGTGCATTGAGATGGTTCCTTGGCAAGGCATTAAGTCATTCTCCACTATCCATTCCATTTCAAGTCAGAATACGTATTTGTATTTGTATTTGCATTCATGGGTAAACTAATTTAAATAGCATCGGTGATTTGTTGTAAAATCATGTGTTTTCCCATGTTCGAAAGGGTTGATCGTATGATTTCATACAAATCACTTTGATGTGTATTTGAACGGTTTACCATGGATATTCGTATGTTTTCTCCGATTCGATTTTGAGAAGAGATTGGAGTATGTTCGTCACATTCGGGATTTCTTCGATGAGACTATTGTTTTGATAAGACTAGTATTTGAAAATAAAAACCTCGAGGCAAGACGGGGCCAGAGCTTTGTAGTGCGAGCCCATGAGCCAAAGAGGCTATGATTTCGAAAATAAAACCTCGAGGCAAGACGGGGCCAGAGCTATGTGGTGTGAGCCCGTGAGCCAAAGGGATTAGTATTATGTTTGATTCGTATCGGTTCGAGTTTTGAAAACTAAAGGCACCACTAGGCTTAGGTCACCTTGTCGGGCTGATCACCCGGCTTGGGATCTTTAATTTGTCTGCCAGCTGCAGCTTGGATTCTGTCTGTACCGACCATGGCAACGGTTTTATCTGCCGGTCCCATTTGTATGGCTACGGTTCTGATTTTTGATTTGCCGGTCCCATTTGTATGGCTACGGTTCTGATCCTATTTCTAGTACCACGTTCAGTGGCTACGTTCTGTGTGCTCTTGTTACTTCGGTAATAGGAGAATTTAGCTATGTGTGGTTGCCAGTGTTTTATCTGCATATTACTTTGTTTTATGATTCTTGTGGGTTATACTCTTTATGTTTTGATTTAGTTAATGTTTACGATATCGATCATTTATCATATTGTCGCTATTGTTCAGGATTTGAAAGGTATTTCCAACCATTAAATGCTTTATGCGGGCTACTATCTTTCGAGACATTCGTACTTCTGAGATTGTTCTTGCATTGCTTTGATATTTATATTCGGTCTTTCGATCGTTTTATCGTGATTTATTATTATTATTGGTTAGACTCTCTATTCAGTTTTACGATGATTTCACCAGGTTTTATGTATGTTCTTTTGTTTCATATTATTTGTTTATTTGCTTGCCAGACCGTCGTGTCTGACCCTTTTTGTTTGGTGCCAGTTTCTTCTTCTCTTTCTGGTTTTAGGTGTTTGATCAGAGGAGGCGGTGGGACCACCGGTCTGACGTGAGAGGCTGCCCATTGATATCATCTAGATGTCAAGTTTGGCACCGGAGTTCGTATCAAATCTTTGAGGGTAGTATTTCTATTAGTTGGATATATTGTTGTATGGCTTTATTAGCCTTTTTATTGGGTTTGTAATTAAGACATTTGTTAATTGTAATTTGAATATGTGGGAAATAATAGATTTGTTACTACCAGCTCAGTGTTCTATGATTTACAATTTATGCCAGTCTGTTTATTTGATGGCTTTATGATATTGGTTGCGTGCGACACGGAACCCGATGGCCACGGATTCCGAGTCGTAACACCATGTTTAGCTTCCGCGAAAAATATACTCTGATGGTGATGAGATTTGATTGTCCTCATTCACGCGGATCTTGGGAAACATATCAAAAGTTTCAAATTTATCCCAAAATTTCGCACTCCGGGATCGGTCCACTGCAGGGCCCGGTTTCGGGGCGTGACAGGTCGATTTGGGACCGGTGGGCCTTGGCATTTTTAGCGGTGACGGCAGCAATTGGGTGAAGCCTTTTCGACTTCGTGGCCATTTCAATGCTGACTCCGAATGGAAATCGTGGACTGATCGCGTCCTGCTGATTGGTGGCACCGTTTTGAAGGAAGCCGAGATTTTTGATGCGGTCCACGCCTTTAGGGAGACCGTGATGTTTTCCGATGAGGCCTTTATGGCTATGTTGGAGTCATTTCCTCCACAAACCAATACCTTCGTTGTTATGAATGGTGAGATTGATTTTTCTTTGAAGGAGCTGAGCGCCATTACTGGATTGCCCATCCTTGGCAGACTCTATGAGGAATTTATGCCAATCGACAACATCTTTGAGGAGCAGTATGAGGAGTTCAGGCTTTTATACTTTCAGCTCGTCGCCTTCTATGACTTTTGAAGGAGAAGGAGGGCTCAAAAGTAAGATCCAGCAGTTGGAAGAGTTTTAGCTCTTCGTCCCCCAACTTCTTTGAAAGTTGGGAGCCTTCTGATAGCATGACCCGGGAAGACAAGTCTAAGGATCCGGGTTCGAAGAAGATTTCGGCTATGCAAGAAGAGTTGAGAGATTTTTTTGCGAGTACAAACGCCATATGTCCTAACATTGCACTACAGAGAGATCTCGCTGTTTACCTCACTTATTGGCTAGGTGAGGCCGTTTTTCCTGGAGGAGATGGAACGCACATCAGGTCGCATTGTATTTTTCTGGCTTGTCAGATGGCGTTTGGAGAGCAGCTTGCTTTGGTGTCAGCTCTTTACTCCTACTTGTGCACCGAACTGCAGGCTGCTGTTGTTTTGGTTCGGCTTGGGCTTCCCATGAACAGGGTATTTTCAGCCCATATCTTCTATTCGTGGTAAGTTACCACTGTCCTGGCTTCCATCGGCTGGGTGTTGCACAGGGTGATGATCCTCTCATGATTCGTCTGGCTAAGGGCAAAGCCATGTCCTAATCATTTTTGTTTTCCCGCATGAGGATCCGACGATTCAGGGACGTCGAGATGGGGCAATCTTCAGTGAAGCTTTCTCCGGATTTGCGGAAGAAGGCTTTTGACTATGGTGCCTCCCAAGACTTTACCAGGGAAGGGTCGGGAAGGCATTAGATGGTCGCCAAGCAATCGAAGAGTCGCGGGCTGTGCCGCGTCTTTTGGGATCCTTCTGGCGATGATCATCGATGGATCTTCATGTAGATCGACATCGGATGACCATGTAACTTCAGGTATCGGTTGCCAACAGCGGGTCGGTGCCATCTGTCCTGTCGATTTCTCGATCGGTCGGATAGAAAGCACACTTTTTTGGTTGACCAGTTGGCGATCAATGTTGATTTTGATACTCTTGACGATTGACCCGTGATTTTGACGGATGTCAAAGGATTTGGCAACTCAAAAGTATGAATTTTGGAAAATCCCAGGAGTTGGAAGCTTCAAATTACGAAAAACGATGAAAAACGGGCTTTCTAGGGAGAACCCGGCGATTCCAGGCTCCATGGTCGCCAGCGACCATGGGCCAGGGTCGCAGGTTGGGCCAGGGTCGCGGGGGTCTGCGACCCTGGTGGGAAATTCTCCCCTTTTGTCCCGTTTTGCGGCCGTTTTTTATGTTTTTCGATTCTTTTTTTCTTCTGTATTTTTTTTGACATTTTTGATAATTTATTGGCCTGATTTCCCAATAGAAAACTTGGTGAGAATCCTTGCATTTTGGAGTGCAAAGTTTCCAATTTTCCGGGAAAGCTGAAGACTTTGTGGCGTAGAGCTGCCGATTTTCCGTCAGAAGCTGAAACTGGGTCAAACGATGTCGGAATGACCTGAAATTTGGGGTGAAACTTCCTGAGCAATAAATAAGACCAACCATAGGCTTTTATTTGAGTTTTGAAGCCATATGGGTCCTGTCATCAGTACATTTGATTTTGTCACGAGGAAGATGTCGCGGCTTGATGTGCGGTCAACCGATGTCCGATTGACTTGAAATTTGACAGGGATCCTATTGGAGTCATTTTAAGATGATCCACAGGCTCTATCTTGGAAACCATGGTCCCAGGGACCTTCGCCGCCGAGAGGCCTGATTTGGCTTCCGAGCATCAAAGTCTGGTCAAATGTTGTCGAAATGACCTGAAACTTGACACGTAGCCCTTTGTAAGCATTTTGAAGCCGTCCATGTGCTCTTTTTGATGAGTGATGGCCTCGGTGGTTCTCGCCACCGAGAGGCTTGATTTAGCTGTTCGAGGGCTGATGTAGGGTCAAACATTGTCGATTTGACTTGAAATTTGACGTGGAGCCTTTTGGATGTATTTTGAGACCATCCACAGGCTCTTATTGAAGATTTGGTGTCTCCGATGCTTTCGCTGCCGGGAGCTCCTTTTCAGCTGCCGGAGAAGCGAAGTTAGGCCAAATGATTTTGAAATGGCCCGAAACTTCTTGTGTACTCCTCTTTTGACTGTCTTGAAGGATCTTGCAGTTTTTGTTTGATTCTGACAAGATTTGATTTTTGGAAGTAGCATTGCCTATTTATGGCAGGCTGCGACTTCATGTAGCTTTTGGGATCTTGAAGAAGCAAAGTGACATTTTTGGTGTCAACACCGGCGAGAGCAAATATTTTCATGTGGTGACGGTACTTAGATCCTATATTGGAACCTTGAGGCATTTTTTCCCATAATAGTGGTGACATAGATTTTCATCTCTCTTGTGTCCAAGACGGCCTCCGCCTCATTTATAACTACTTTTAATCTTTTTAATAAATTTTGTACAAAAATTTTAGGTGGTGCACTGGGTAGAGTGGATTTTCATAGACTTAAAAAAGTGAGGGGTTATAAGTTCAAATGTTTCGAACGTATATAATTTTAACTTTTTATACTAGGGGCAAATGTGAGTTAGTGAAGGTTTTGGTCTAGCCCGAATGATACTAGCCCATGTTTGGCACCTCTATTTCCAGCCTCTACTTGTCTAAATGTCTAAAGCAAATAGAGGTTATGAATTTAAGAGCATTTGGCACAACATTCCAGCCTCTATTCGTTTTAGACATTTAGAAGCAAATCCTTTAAAATCCAAATGCTAAAAAAGTGGGCAGCTGAAAAATAGACTTTTGGCCTCTTTTTTATATAGCTATTTTTTTATGACTTTATTTTTACTGGGTCTGTCAAAAAAAGAGTAGAGGTGCCAAACATGGACTAAATCCGACTTATTGCCATCCTTGAAAACCAAAATTTTAGACTAACCCTCAATAATATGGGCTTCATTGACACTCTTAAAACAAACAAAGATTCTATCAAAACCGAATGCAATATAATAATTTAGACACATAAAGTTTGATGAGTCCATAGTAGGAGTGCAATTATTGGGGTTGGGTTGGATATTGGCTTAGCCTGAGCCTTACCAGCCCCCTATATGCATTAAAACCCAAATCCGAAGCCAAAATCCATAAAACCTAAATAAATGTGACATAAATATTAGATACTGGCCAAAATGTAATTCATTTTGAATTGGTTTAACAAAGGTCTGCCAAAATGCAATTCATTTTGAATTGTTTAACAAAGGTCTCCCATAATGCAATTCATTTTGAATTGGCTTAAAGGTCTGGGAGGATACCAACAGTATTGGTTTATTTCATCCCTTTGATCTCCTCCTCCTTTCTTTTGATTTTAGTCTTCAATATTTATATTATCTATAGGAAATTACCAGAAAAATTCCTTTAGACTTGTTAAAGACCAAAACGGCCTTCAAATTTTAACATAGACCATATGGGTCCTCCTGCCGCTACTTTTTTGTCCTTTTTTCGCATTTTCTTTGAGCGGTGATATCGTTGTTGATTTATGCATGAGAAAGGATACCACTTTTTGTCCTTTTTAAAAAAAAATCTAGTGAGTGGGGATATCCCACTGATATCCCTGCTCATAGAATTAAAACACCCACCTAGCTGAGTGTTTTGACTTTATTGTGTGGGGATATCCCTACTTAAATGAGTGTGCTAAATGTAAGATCCCGACCCCTAATGCCATATTAGTTATAACTAAATTATATTTTAGCTAATTAAGCGTGTTAGAGTCTAACCAAGTAGGGGTTTGGCGTGTGAATCGCGCGTGCGAAGTTTCGTGCGGTTCCGAGTTCGTTTGGGTATAGTAGGGGTGGTTTGCAATTTTGGAAAGTTTTCAGGGGTTTTTCCGATATTCTGAGTTTTTATGAGTTTGGGTGTATTGGGCAGGTCTCATCATCTCGTGGACTTTTTCCTTTTGTCGCGTTGCGATCTGATGCGTCAAAGATCTCCATTTAGCCATCCTTAGTGGACCCGGACTAAACTGTAATTTGGAAAAGAATTAGCCCTATTATAACCCATGATGCCCACCCAATTCATTTCTTCCTCTCATTCTCTATTCTCTATTTGTCTCTCATTCGCTTCTTCTTCCCTCACTGTCGTTGTCGACCGGAGCTCCACTGCGCCGGATGACCACTCCCATCACCTTCCCCAAGCCTCCACGACTTTAAGCAACCCTTCTTCTAAGCATCCGATCCATTGTGTACCTCTTGGTAAGCTCCCAAGCCTTTTAGAGCTAGGTTATTTTCTTCTCTTAACTTAGAAATGGTTAGGCAATGTCGTGACCCGGACCGGGTTAGGGGACCAAATCCGGGATCGGGACCTGATGATGCCGCGCCATGTGCATCTCTTTGGCTAATCCGCACACGGAATTAAGAAAAATATTTATCCGTGCACGTGATTTCCCACAGGATTCCGCGGTGAGGATTATCCATACATATCATCTCACATATAAACATATTAAACATGTATTCGAGATTGCGGAAGCATGTAGCAAATCATATTAGTGCTATTCCATTCCATAAACAAGACTGATTTATAATTGACATGACAAGATATCAGAATGAGCAATGATCATAATTTCCCAAAAGTAAAGTTAATTGTATATACAAAAGATCAGTTGATTAATTGCCCCAAAATAATGGTCAACAAAGACCATACATCCAGTAAAACCCAAAAGATGTTATCACGAGTTCCCAAAATGTCATCCTCAAAGCCTGAACGAATGTCTATATGACATCGTCAGCTTGCTACTCTATCACGCGCTGCGG
Organism: Litsea cubeba; assembly: GCA_012931725.1. NCBI lineage: Eukaryota > Viridiplantae > Streptophyta > Magnoliopsida > Laurales > Lauraceae > Litsea > Litsea cubeba. The sequence goes on along the minus strand of CM022954.1, from coordinate 32,858,027 downwards.
TTCACCGACCGCCTCCTCAGGCTCCTCCTCGATGGCAATAGGTTCGAGACCTGAGTACTAAAATAGATGGATCAGATACGACGGTCTGGCAGGTAGGTGAAAAGATATGACAATAAACAAAACAATGATACTTTGCAAGAGTTTTGAAAACCTGTGTATAAATAATGAATTTCATAAAAGATAATGCATCATTTATTAAATAACGACATGAACGATATAAAGCAATAAAGGTACCAAGAATAAGGAACTGACAAGATGGCAACCACACAAAGCTAAATCCTCTCTCACTAAAGTGAAGAGAGCACATACCCTACATGATCATTGACCTCAGTCACACAAGGTGAGGAGGGACAACGATAAAATACTATAATATATATATATACTCTGCGGGACCACGGTAGCGAACCGGGTAAAAACTCTGTGGATTCCAGACTGCAGCTGACTAACAGGAGGGGAAGGATCTCCAAGTCGGTGGATCAAACCGACAAGGTTGTCCAAGCTTAGTGGTGCCGACTCATAGGTCAAATACGACAAATCAAATCAAATGCATAGTAAAGGAGCGGGGTGCCCATAGGCACAAATACATATTCATATCAAGTTGAACATATACAAGTTAGCAAAGCTAAGCACATTACTTCTAATACTCTCGGGGCAGTCTAGTCATATAACATGGGTTTAAAATCCAAAATAAGAGTTTGGTTGAGAATCGAATACGAGGGGTTTCTCATATATTTTCGGGCTAGACATTGAGGTTCTCAGAATTGAATCAGTGTGAATAGGGACTCGTATGTCGGTCATGATATAAATTGGTACTCTTTAAGAGTTAGGGACATTCCGGGACCTTATACACATTGGCCAATATAGAAAACCTCACTGAATCTCCATGATGAGGTTTCTCCTTCCTTTGGACTTCATACGACGCCCTACAGTCCTTACATAGCATTGGGGCTCCAAACAATACCTCCCCAAGCCTAAAAACAATGTCTCAAGTCTTTATGTATTAACCCAGGCATGACAGGCAGTTTGTTCGAGCGGACTGTGAAGTTCGCTCGGGCGAACTGCTCTCTGTTTGGGGTTAGCTCGAGCGGACTAAGGTTGGCTCGAGCCAACGAGGTTCTGTGACGGGTTCGCTCGAGCAATGTGTCAAGGTCGCTCGAGCGAACTATCCAGAAACTCATTTTCTGTGTACAGTTCGGCCCTTCTTTTTTCTTTCCTTTCACCCTCTTTTGAGCACCCATTAATCATACATTTGAGGGTCTCTAAAACCTCATTTAAGCCCCATTCAATTCACCATTAAATCCTCTGACAACCACTCCAACAAATCATTAACTTCTCCATCACTTCCACCTCATTCAATGCAAGGCAAACTCCATTGATGAGAATCCATAAATGATCATAAATGATCTATAAACAAGACAATGATGCACATGTTTCCCAAGAGGACGATTAATAGAGAGTAGCCTATCATTATGCATATTTCCAAAACAATGAAAACTCATAAAGATAAATTAGGTGAAAGCAACGAGTAAGAGTTCAAATCTTTATAAACAAGAAATCATGAAATCAATCCATTCATCCACTTGCCTTAGGTCCAATGCTAAGAAAATCAAGCCACTAACACCTCTCCAAGCCAAGACACCAAATCTACACAAAACCCCCAAATACAAACCCTAAAACCATCAAAACCAAACAATAGAAAGAGAAAGTTTGCAATAACCAAGATTAAGCCTCTCTAGGACTAGGAGGACATAAATCTAGAAGTTTGGAAGGATCACTTACTTAAAAGTGCTTCAAATAGGTAGAGAGAGCTCAAAAGGGGCTCCAATGGTGATGAATGTCTTCACAAATGGTACCAATAGGAAGTTCTTGAGGTGAGGAAGATGATTATGGAGTCCATTCCTTGATTGAAAATAGTTCTTGTGGTGATTAATGAGAAAGGAAGCAAGAGGGACAAGGGAGAAACCCTAGGGATGGAACTTCTTCTTCTTCAAGGGTTTAGCAAGAAAGAGGAAAATGAATAAGAGGGCTCTCCTTATATAACAAGTGGGGATGGGGCCCACAACTTAAAAGACTTCTCGGGCTCAAAACATCGACTTCAAAACCTCAAATGACTTCGACGAAGAAGACAAAGTTGTTCGGAGAAATTTCTAGTTTCCAAAAAGTATATATTTTGCAAGTTTTGGTGACATTGAAATTGGTGTCCAGATTTTGGGTAAAAAGACCATTTTGCCCTCAAATTGTAAAAAGTCAGGTTTTGGGCTCTCGAATGGGAACGATATCAACATGAAAGTTGTAGGGATTAACAAGATAAGTCAAACGGGATTAAAATATAATTTTTAGAAATCATGGGTAAACCCCAAATCTCACACAATTTGTAGCAAGAACCCCCAAAGGGTCCCACAAGTAAAAAGGCTCTCAAAATTCCCCAAAGCTATTATAAAGCTATTCAAATCCCAAACTAATTCAAAAACCACTAAACACACTTAAAGCTAAAGCACAACTTAATTAACTCTAATCGAGGTCTCTCGGGTCAGGATCTTACAGGCACAGCCCATTCCTCCCCTTGCATTCATTTTGTAGGATGGATTTTGGGTTTTGGAGTCGTTTTCCCCATTTGAGCTAACATTGGGCTTTTTCCCCAATTTGTCCTTGTTATTGGAGCTCTCTCATCTAAGGCAAGTAGATACATGTTGAATGGCTTTTGATATGTTACTCCTCATTGATTTTTTTTTTTATCGTCTGTAGCTGTGGATAATGAGGGGAGAAAATCCCCTTGTTTTTAAACCAAACAGAGCTCGGACTTTTGAGTTCTGTAGGGTTACGTTTAGCCGTAAGTGGCTTATACTAACCGTAAATTTGGCATTTGGTTTTTGTGAAGCCTAGGATACCCGTAAGTGGCTTACACTAACCGTAAATTTGGCATTTGGTTTTTGTGAAGCCTAGGATACCTGAGCCACTGTGTTTTTATTTTCTACTTTTTTTCCTATGGTCCGTGAGCTAACCGTTAGGAATTTGGGTTTCTTAGCATTTTGTTGACTTAGGTGGGACCCTTGGTGACAGCCTTTAATGCCTCACTTTGGGACTTTGTGTGAGGAATGTTTTGAGCCAACATTTCCCCACGGTTATTCCTGGTGATTTCAGGTTACGAACTACTCGGTCTTGGACAGGACGAGGCATATGGACACCCATCACTGTATTATGCACCGGGATGATTTTCTAGGATCCATTTTGTATTCCATTTATTTGTTGGGACTTGACTGAAGTATTGAGGCTAGGTGGCTTTGATTGTAATGGCTTTGAAGATGATTACTTTTGCGTATTTGATGATTTGTCCGTTTGTTCGATATGATTTTGATGCGGATGAGTCTCTCTTTCGTTTCAACGAATCTTGTTCACACAAGAGAAGCCTAGCCCCTCACTGAAATTGCTCAGGACTCTCGTGTTAGGCACCACTCAGTTGTAACGTCTGATGCAGCTGGGATACCACTGTGATAGGACCTTTTGGACGACTGCAGATCACAGTATTTTTGGATGGGTGTAGACCATCGGATACCAATGATAGGGATTTGATGTTTGTTTGAATGTTCCCTGGTATCACCTCTCTGCTGGTCTATTCTCCCGTGTGTCTACTCTACCACAACTCGGTACAAGTCGAGAGGGCAGCGATACTATCCCGTGGTAATTAGCTTATATAGACTGCCTATTTTGCTAGGATGTATCTGTTAGGTCTTTTACTATGATTTGATATGCAATGCTACTTTGATAATTATGTCATTCGTAATTCTGTCTATTATTGCTTATCTGTTGTTGTTTTATATATACCTTCATGCCGACCGTATGGTCTGATGATGCTACTCTTGTGCATAGGTACTGATCCCATCGATCCCGAGGAGGAGGAGACGATGGATGTTTAAGAAGATCAGCCTGATGACCTCCATGAGTGTATCAACGACATAGTCTAGTCGTTCAGAGCCCGCACCCGAGAGCCATCACGTTTACATCTGGATAGTTCTCCTTTTTGCTCTTTTGGTTCTTTTGTTGGCCCAGGTTTTAGATGTGGCCATTTGTGTATAAAATACTTGTTGTTATCTGTTAAACTTCAACTTTAGTAATGTTAATCATGATTTGCTCTTAAATGTTCTTTGTCAAAACCATTTGTTACATATGAAGCTTCTGCTATATCTTGTAGAAACCGAAGAAATATTTGTACCTCACGGCGAACTTCGGTCCTTATGGGACATGATTGGGGGCCACGTGTCCTTGGTTAGTGTCACATCACGGTCCCGAGATTACCTGGCCAAGGGTAACCCCCGAGGTGTGACACGCATATTCCCATAAAATCGTACCTATCTCGGGTCAAGTACAAAATCACGAAGGATAAAATTCATCTTTCCACCTGTGAGGCTTGCTCACTAATACCTATCAATCACAATTAATAACTGAAGCATCTCGAATATACTCAAAGTTGATACCATTTCATGATCAGTCCAATTTACATTTCTTATTTATAAAAAAATGGGTTTACATTAACACTACAAAAGTAGGGATTATAAAACACACCACACATCACTAAACATAAGTATAACCTAAGTAACAAGTATATCCACAAAAGAGTAAACCCAACAACTACACTTCATCTACACAAACTATAAAATACCCCACCAAAAGTGTCACAAGTATTGCTCTTCGATGGAAGGGACTATATAGGGCCATCAGCTGCCCATTCCTCTAGTCTTGGAGGAACCTCCTCGGTCTCCTCCTCTCTCTCCTGGGTCTCCTCAAGACCGGGAGCTGCGCCTGCATCTGTGACACCAAATGATAGTATCATAAATACGACGATTTAGCAATTATCGGCAATAATAATTTAACACATGTTACAACAAAAATCAAATTAAAGACAAGTGATTAAAAGAGAGGTCAATATTAGATCGAACTAGGAGATTGTACAATAATGAGTAAATCATGCTTTACGAGTCAAATAGCGAATAACATACTAGATGGCTACTACATTATGCTCATTTTCTCCTATAGAGAGCGAATGTAGTTGGGATATCACCGGTGACCCCACCAAAGGTTCTCCTGGCTTCCCGGTTCTGGAGTTCCGGTTCTCCAAATGACTTACTACAGTAGTTTCGGATAACTAAATTGAGTTTAAGCCCGCCGGGTATCACACGGTCGAAGCTAAGTAGTATCAACTCAATCGAATCGAATAATAATCGAATTTGATTAAGTTTCAGATTTACTTGTTTACAAACAAATCGAATAGTAATCTCATCTACACAGATACTTACTCAATCCAATTCTCAATCGAATATTGGATTAATTGTATAACAAATTTGGGAATAATTCATCAAATTGGGAAATAATACTAATTATGCAATTAATTAATTTAATCAGAATTTGAAGTCAACGATGAACTCTATCCAAATATGAAAATGCATTAGATTTAAAGGAATCAAGGAGGATTACTAGCCAACCATAGTCTATCTATCTATTGTCCCTCATTGTCCAATCCGATGTAAATTTAGGAAAAGTCAACGTACTACTATCTTCATTTGGTGCCACATTGTATAAGCAAGTACATTGAATTCCTAAATCTACACCCATGGAATGATGCTAGACTAATGAATAGAATCCATGACTGTTCTTAGCCTCAAAGAACATTCATGGAATTTATGATTTTCATTAGTAATGTGTAAGGGGTTTAAGGTTCCACTCTAAGGCCATAAAGGTCTCTTGGGATCTTAATAGTCTACTACTTTAGTGTGTATACCATAATCATCCTCGGGGATGATGATAGAGGTTTATCATTATCTAAGAATGGCTCTGTCTCACCTTTAATTTAATTGATCAAAACAACACAAAGAAAACTCGTCAGGCTTGAGCGGATTTTATCCAGAGAGGGTGCCTGCTCAAGCAGAATCCTATCCGCTAGAGCGGGTTTATTCCAGAGAGCGACTCCGCTCACGCACAATGTATTTCTGGGCATGCTCGCTCGAGCGCATGGTCCAGAATCCCAGTTCCGAAATTCTGAACCTCCTCTTCTCCATTTACACTTCTGTTTCTAAACCTGCATAAGATTTGAACCCTACATTGCTTCTCTAACTTCCTTATCACCCTTCCAACTCAAATACAAATTTCAGATTCTTTATCAATTATCAAACAATAACCCATTTCCAAATAACTAGAAACCACATACAAGAGGCTGAAATTATGCAGAAAATGAATCTGAATGTTGAAATCAAACGAAACCACAACATGCATTATAATTGCAGCTTATACTTGCCTCAAATAAAGCTTTACAACCCACTTCCACTAACTTGGCTCAAATGTAAGAGAAAACCCCCAATTTCCGGCCCTAATAAATGTTTCAAGTGAAATGATTCATGAGAATGTATGCATGTGTCTGAAATGGGTTTGAGGACTCTCGCCTGTTGCAGTCAAGAGAAGGTTGTAGGGATGAGTTCTGTCAATCCAAGCTTAAGGATAGGTAGAGAGGAAGACTCAAGATCTTCTCCCCAAATGTACATGCAAAATTCATTCTTGATGATTTGAAGAAAAAGAGAGTAAGAATGGAGGGAAGAATGGGAGGCAATGGAAGGTTTCCTTCAGATAAGGAAAGGAAAGGATCGGTTGAAATGGGAAAAGGCCTGTTTTTAGTGGACTTTTTCAGGTTTATAAGAAGGCCCATCTCTTTTCTAGTATTTTCTTTTAAGGTCAATTGATGATCCACTTAATAAATCTGAGGTCTAATGAGAGAGTGTCCAATATGAAAATCAACGTGCTCATCGAGATATACACGATGATGCTAATATGACATGCATCTGATGTAAAATTAAAAAATCTAAAATTATGAAAAAGTCACTGGCTCTACGTAACCAAGTCAAATCGGGTTCAAACTACCTACCCATGACCTAGGGTCTAGCCCAAAAGTCTAAAATAAGACTAACTCACATTAAAATAGCTTATTTAGTATCTATGCATAATTAAATTAAGTAAAGCACATTTAATTAAGGCTAAAAATGATTAATTTCGGCCGGGGCGTAACAGTTAACATGAAAAATTTTAATTGGCATCTAATCTCACGCATAATACCCGTTTTACTAAATGGGGGCGTGACACTAAATGTGTTGGGGGAAATATTAGGTATGGTACTATTTCTTTTCTTCTTCCATGTTCATCTTTATCAGTGCCTTTCACACTGTTTAAAAGGATATGAAAAGTTTTAAGTAAAAGAAAATCCCATTTGTTAGGAGAACTGCACTACAAATTCATTATCAAGTCAAACAAACAATTTTGATTTGGTATAGAGAGTTTGAAATAAGTGTCCCGCTTAAATGGGGTTTGTAGTGTTCACATTAGGCAAATTGAATCATGGAATTGTGTAAGGCAATAAGAATATGTTACAAAAATGAACTGCCTGCTTGGTGATATCAAAGATGAACTGCCTTTTCGTAGTGGTTATTTTATTGAAAAAATGACCTTACAGGTGAAGGGCAACAATAGGGTCCGGTTGGGGTTGCCCATGGTTGAGGGAGAAAGAAGAAATGGGAATAGGTAAAGAGGGAAGAAGGGGAGTGAGGGAGGAAAGAGAAGTAGATTGGGGTCACTTTATGGTGGTTGGTGGTTGTCATTGACGTAGGAGAGCAGTCGTTGGAGATGAAAGGAGGAAGAAGAAGAAAAAAGGAGGAGAAGAGAGGATGACGAAGAAGAAAAGAGGGAAGCTCGTTGAGGAGAAGAGTGGAGGAGGGAGGAAAAAAGCTTATAGAGGAGAAAAGAGGAGGAGGAATAAGAAAGCTCATGGAGAAGAGATTTGGTTGGATTGTAAAGAACACGAGAGCAAGGGTATCCTTTCTTAGAAAATTAAAAAAAAAAAAAATTGGAAACGGCCCTTAGAACCACTATGGTGGATAACTATACTTTGGGTCCTTTTGGTCTCCACTCAGTTTAAGAGGATTTTTTCGGTAAAATCATCTTTTATCTATATAAATTATTATTACTAGAAAACTCTCTATCATTAGGCAAGGCTAGGAGATGTCCTCACAAAGAGAAGACTTGAAGAACAAGAGATGATGAGTATTTATGCAACTCTCCCCACTCCCAATCATAGCCATCATAACCAACTTGGAACTCTTGCATTTTTGAAAGACAAGCCTTTTGTTTTGGGTTTTTTGTTATATAAAATGTGGGACTAAAGGTGTCAAATGCGTCAGGCTGGCATAGCTCTGATGGACCGGCGCATTCTGCTCGCTCGGTTCTACCGAGGTCGGCAGACGTGGGAGTCCGTTTGGGTCCGACCCTTTCGTAACCGGGGGGGGGGGGGGGGGGGGGCAGAGGCGTGCATCAACATTTTTTTATGTAGGTGTGCCAGAATTTCTATTTTACTTGGAATTGCAAGTGGTGATCCGGAGATCAACCTTCGCAAGTAAAAAGGAAATCAACTTCTTTCAAGTTTTCCATTGCACATATATTTAAGAAAAGAGACATTTTCTTGATTTGCCGTGAAAGGCGATTTTTTTGGCATTTATAGCCGATTTTGGCGTTTATAGCCGATTTACAATCCTTATCAATAATGAAAGACAAGATTTGTGATTTTTGTCTCTTTTGAAAAAATACAAACTACAATGAAAAGAAAGAAAAAGGAGGATCTAACTTTTCAGGAAATTGTGGGGGACCCGTTCAGATTGACGGTCACAAGCCATATGTGGACTTCGCCATCATCCATGCAGATGAGAACAGAGGATGCTATTGATTTGCTTGGCTTGGCTATAACCTCAGGTTTTTAGAGGACAAAGACCAAAAGGAGGTCCTATGTCCAATAAAAAACCAAGTAGACGGGCTGAAAAGCCACGTCTAAGTCATTTGGAGGCAGAAGGAGAAGGCAAGGGCCTTGGGGGGGGGGGGGGGGGGGTTGCCCCCAAGGGACTTTTGTCACCTTGTAGCGGTGGTCGGTGTAGAACTTCCGCAGAGTTTTCTCTCTTTCTTTTTCTGAATTTCTGTGCTTTTTTCTGATCTGGGATCTGTCTTGTTTTTCCGATCTGGAATTCTTTGGAATGCTCTCCTATTTATAGGCTTTTAGGTAGCTATTAAGGAGGATTTATGAGCCTTAATTGTCATAAAGCTATATAAAGGGAGGAGTTATAAGATTGAATTCTTTATTTTGTAACTCCTTCTACTTGGCTTCTGATTGGCCGGAGGAGATTGAGGGCTTTTAATCGCCTTTAATCGCCATGATGGGAGGAGTTTCATGGGTTAAATGCCATGAGTCTCTTGACTTGTAACTCCCGGATACTTGCTTCTGATTGGGCCGTCCAAAGAAATGGATTAATGACTGTAATAAAGCTAGTCAATTAATCGCATTAAGTGGTCGCCGAGCAGTTGAAGAGTCATGGGCCGTGCCGCGTCTTTTGGGATTCTTCTGGCGATGATCATCGATGGATCTTCATGTAGATCGACATTGGATGACCATGTAACTTCAGGTATTGTTTGGTAACAGCGGGTCGGTGCCATCTGTCCTGTCGATTTCTCGATCGGTCGGGTAGAAAGCACACTTTTTTTGGTTGACCGGTTGGCGATCAATGTTGATTTTGATACTTTTGATGATTGACCCGTGTTTTTGACGGATGTCAGAGGATTTGGTGTCTAAAAAGTATGAATTTTGGAAAATCAGAGGAATCGAACGCTTCGAATCGCGAAGAAACGGCGAAAACCGGGGTTCCCGGGGCCCTCCCGGCGATCCCGGGCCCCAGGGTCGCCAGCGACCCTGGGGGGTTTTCCCCCCTTTTGTCCCGTTTTGTGTCCGTTTTTGCCGTTTTTTTATTCTTTTTTCTTCTGTATTTTTCCTTGACATTTTTTATCATTTATTGGCCTGATTTCCCTGTAGAAAACTTGATGAGAATCCTTGCATTTTGTTTTGCAAAGTTTCTAATTTTCTAAGAAAGCAGAAGACTTTGTCGCGCAGAGCTGCCGATTTTCCGTCAGAAGCTAAAACTGGGTCAAACGATGTCGGAATGACCTGAAATTTGGGGTGCAGCCTGCTGAGCAATAAATAAGACCAACCGTAGCCTTTTGTTTGAGTTTTGAAGCCGTTTGGGGTCCTATCACCAGTAGACTTATTTTTGTCGCGATGAAGACATCGCGGCTTGATGTGCGGTCAACAGATGTCCGATTGACTTGAAATTTGACAGGGAACCTATTGGAGTCATTTTAAGATGATCCATAGGCTCTGTCTTGGAAACCACGATCCCGGAGAGTTTCGCCGCCGAGAGACCTGATTTGGCTTCCGAGCGTCAAAGTATGGTCAAATGTTGTCGAAATGACCTGAAATTTGACGTGTAGCCCTTTGTAAGCATTTTGATGCCATCCATGTGCTCTATCTGATGAGTGATGGCCTCGGTGGTTCTTGCCGCCGAGAGGCTTGATTTAGCTGTTCGAGGGTTGATGTAGGGTCAAACGTTGTCGGTTTGACTCGGAACTTGACGTGGAGCCTTTTGGATGTATTTTGAGACCATCCATCGGCTCTGATCGAAGATTTGGTGTCTCCGATGCTTTCACCGCCAGGAGCTCCTTTTAAGCTGCCGGAGAAGTGAAGTTAGGCCAAATGATTTTGAAATGGCCCGAAACTTCTTGTGTACTCCTCTTTTGGTTGTCTTGAAGGATCTTGCAGTTTTTGTTTGATTCTGACAAGATTTGATATTTTGGAAGTACCATTGCCTATTTATAGCAGGTTGCGACTTCATGTAGCTCTTTAGATCTTGAAGAAGCAAAGTGACATTTTTGGTGTCAACAAATGCCCCCTCGAGGTGCAGCGACGAATTCCTTTGTAGTCGATGTGCCTAGAAGAGATTTTGTGAAGGAGAGCTTGTGACTTGACCAAGAGTCTTTGAGCAGTCTTTCTTTTTGTTATTTGTAGCCTTTTGAGCTTCCAGGGGAATTTTATGGTAGTGAAAGGGATCACGTACCATCTCGAGGCAAAGTTTTGAAGATGACATCAGGGATGTGGATTTGGATTTTGACCTTGTGACCTAACAGGCTGTATGTGGCAAGTTAGGGGGTCGGGTTTGGTTTTGACTGTGTGACCCAACAAGCTGTATGTGGAATGTTGGGGGATCAATTTCGGTTTTGATCTTGTGACCTAATAGGCTATATGTGGCAAGTTAGGGGATCAGGTTTTGGTTTTTGGTTTTGGTCTTGTGACCTAACAAGCAGTATGTGGCAAGTTAGGGACCAGGTTTTGGTTTGGATTTTTGCAGAATGTCAATTTCAAGATTTTGGCTCAATTTGGTAGATGAGGCTGGATGGTTTGATTTTTGGAAGCTCATGGGGCTTGGAATTCTCTTTGTATGGTCCAATCAACTCAAAAGAGGTATGGAACCATTTTTGTAAGCTCTTGGTAAGAGGATTTCTCTTTGATTAAAAGGCAAATTTATTTTTTTTAGTGCCCAGGTGGTCAAACCTGGCTCATATGAGCTAACCCATGGGACCTTAAGCTTTTGAAATGGCTTAGATCTCATATGGTGTCATTTTTATAAAGAATATCCAAAAATATCTCCTTTGGATAGAGAATATCTAAGAATATCTTCACTTGGAGAGAATCTCTCATGTTCCCATTATTTTGGGAGAGAATATCTCAAGATATCTTCCTTTGGGAAAGAATCTTTCATTGATCCTATCTTTTGGGAGAAAATCTCTCATAGATTTCTTTTTGGGAGAGAATCCCTCAAGATATCTTTCTTTTGGGAAATAATCTTTCTAATTTATTTCTTTTGGTAAGGTTACTAATGTGTGGGGAGATTTCCAAAACTCCAGGATTATGCTAATCACGGCTGTAAGATGGGATTAAGCATTCTCACGTGCCTCCCACATGCCATCCATGTGGCACCGAACTCACCTCGGCTCCCGGGACAGAGACCCCTGCCGAGATCAGGCAGACTCTGGCAGCTAGCGCCGAGCTCGGCTACTAGGCGCCCACCTCAGCTAAAGAGCTTGACCCCGGCCAAAGGAGCCGGGATGGAAGCCGAAGCAAGGAAGAGTCCCCACTAGAGCCCCACGCCCGCCACGCCATCAGACACGTGGCGTAGTAGGGGCGCGTGCCAGTGGGACAGATACGACATCCAGCCGTCCACAATCTTTGCCAAATCACTGACCAGGCGGCATCCAGCGGCTGAGGCCAAATCAGGACAAGGCCCGAGGATGTACCCGATAGGACTTCTACCGACAAAGGCGCCCAACAAGATCTGGCCCAACATGACACGCATTAAATGCGGTATGGGCTGATCCGACTGGCATTAAATGCAACGTGGGCTGGAATGGACCGTATTTATTACTTTGTGGCCTGATCGGACCCTCATTTAATGAATGGTGGGCTGACATGATGACGCCCCTAGGCACGCCAGGATGTCATCGTGAGCCTCCCCCATGCAACGTAGGCCTCTTCCTCTATAAGAGGAGGAGCGATCTCCATTACAGGTATGTACATCTAAAACCAGAGAGCTATTACTCTGCCTCTCTTCTTCCTCTCCTTCCTTTGTTCCAGTTCACTCACAGACTTAGGCATCGGAGAGCCTTGTGCCGCCCCGGCCAGGGTCCTCTAACCGTTTGCTCTTCCCTTTCAGGCGTTGAGGCAGCAGATCATCTTCTTCCGTTTGGATAAGTCCTGTAAGGCACCCTAAGTATTGTGGGTCATAATTTTCCTGCACCTACAATTGGCGCCGTCTGTGGGGAAGCACTATCCCATCCCTTCTAACCTACTCAATCTTCCTAGAAACCATGCCTCCAAAAGCTAAGAAAGGCGGAGAGTCCCAAAGAGCATTGCTTGAACGACCAGGCCCGTCAACGGACGTCCCCACTCGAGAACGATCCAGAACGGTGCGCGGCGCGTCTGCGGGCGAGGAGCTCGTAGGCTCGCAGCCCTTCATCGAAGTTCCCTTCCAAGAGGGGCTTGAGACCTCGCTCTCTGACGAAGAAGTCACGCCTCCCAGACGGGACGAGCATCGACACAAGCGGCCTCGCAAAGACAAGGCTTTGGCAGTGGAAGAGCCACACCGTGCGCAACCCCCTGATGATGGAGGAGACATCGCAGCTCAAAACGCTCTCCTCCAGAAGCAGGAGCAAATAATCTACCAGCTCCAGCAGCAACTGAGAGCGGTGCAAAATGCCTTTTTAAGGTAGCCCTCAGAGCCCCAAGGCGAGAAGAGAGCCATCCAGAGCAAGGTAGTCCAGCCCTCCCGCGAGGATCTAAGAGCCTTTTTTGGATCAGAAGTGCAGCCAGGCCCACGACCAAGGCTCGAGCAACAGCCATAGCCATCGTGGCCGCGACGGATGAGCTTATAGCCACCATAGCCGAGGCCATTCGAAGCGGAAGCCAAGAGCACCGACACCAGAGAAGGATGACGAGCAGGATCGGCTCAACAAGCGTATCAAGTTGGCTCTTCAGCATAACCTAGAGATGCGGGACCAGCAAGAAATCTGTGGCCCCACCGACCTGGGGGCCTCTCCCTTCACAAGGGACATCGAAAGAACTCCCTTGCCCAAGAAGTTCTCCCCTATGACGGATTGTCTAACCAATCCTCTCACCTCCGACACTTCTCTCAGAAGATGTCCATCTGGGGGAATGAGGGCCACCTCAACTGCAAGATCTTCTCCTCCAGTCTAAGCGACCTCCCTCTGAAGTGGTTCTGCGCCCTCCCGGAGAAGTCTATTTCGAGTTGGAAAGAGCTCCAGCTCTCCTTCCTGAAGAAATTCCAGGCCTACAGCGTCGCCCCCAAGACCGACGCTGATATTCTTGCCCTAAAAATGAAGCAGGGCGAGAGCTGGAGATTTACAGCCAGATCGAGGATACCAGAGAAGAGGTGGCGATCTTCACCTTCCGGAACGCCCTATTGCCGAGGCACGAGCTGAGGAAAGATTTGGTTGGAGATCCCGCTACCTCCATGCCGGCCTTGATGTCCCGGATAAAGCGCTATGTCGCCCGGGAGGAGGACGAGATCCGGGCTCGGGAGGATGAAGGCCCGGGACCTAAGGAAAGAAGCAACTGTTAGTTTTATGGACTCAATCCAGTAGATGATATAATAAATTGATTAAATTCTTTATTTATTCATATATTCATGCTTACTTTTCATGAGATGAATGGTAATTTATTATATACTTGCACATAACCAATACGAATGACATGATGGTTCATGAGATGAACCGGAGTCCACAAGTATATTAGATGTAACACATGTGTATGGATGAGATCCACATACGGGAGACACATGTCACAAATCTTATACTTAAATATCTTCCCAACCAGTGATGAGACTGGACATCTCATACTGACAAGGTTGCAGTACTTTGATCACTATGAGATAGTGTGATTTGTCTCGATCATCAGAATGGAAGATTCTGGATCATAGTGCTGGTACATTGGATGTATTGAAGGACCATGAGAAGCACCTTATAAACACTGTCTTTACTTTAAGGTCTGCTCTCATAATTCCCTAGCAATAGGCTGTCAATCCTGAGACATTAATGAACTCAAGTTTCTATCTATTCATTTGCTTTGAGTCACCAATGAGTGAGGCCAACTGTAGGTCAACACCTCGGTGATTTGGGTACGTGGTAGTAGAGCTGTGGGAACGTTCAATAGTCAAGATGGAATCTATCTCTAATATCCCCTTGTGCTAATTAATAGATTTATCATTGGTAAGTGTGCACCCATTCCGATTAAGAGTTAATTGGAAAGGTACCATTGATCATTATAATTAATTGGGGCTCAAGGATAATAAGATATGGATCTAGTTTGGAAGACAGGTCCAATTGATCCATGGATATTGATAAAGGGGTCTACTTGTGGTAATGTGGAAGTTTAGGGTCTTCTATGTAATATTCCTAAGACTGGAGTTCAATTGCAATTATATAGTGGAGTTATTTGCAATTAACTGTGGGCCTGGATTACACATGAGATGTGAGGTCGCGTGTCCCAGTTGAAGCCAGCTTTCTAAGGAATCCCTAGTGGTCCCCACGCTAGCCCAATTATTAGAAAGTATCTAATTCTAGTTGAACTCTAAAAGGAAAGTTACTATTTCTATTTGAAGTGAGACTTCTAGTAGTGGTAATAATAGGCTTACTAATTTTAGTAGAAGTGAGACTTCTATTTTAATTAGAAAGGAATTGGAAAGTTACTAACCATATTTGAAGTGAGACTTCTAATTATGATATGGTAAGTTACTAATTAATTAATGGAAGTAAGACTTCTATTTTAATTGAGAAGAGATAGTTACTAATTTTTGGAAGTAAGACTTCTAATGGAAATTAGTAAGTGGGGCTTGCAAAAGCTATAAATAGAGGAGAGAAGGCCTGGACGTCCATGCTCATTCCTACATTGGGATTCACGCCCAAGGCAACTCAAGTCCAAGGGGTTGGACGTCCACTCCTCTCTAGTGCAAAAGTTGCATGAGCTCTTTCTCTTTTCCCTCTTCTAGTTCTCTTTCTAGTTCCTCCCTAGAGTTCCTAGTAGTTTTCTCTTGGAGATCCCACCATCTTCTTGAGAAAAAGGAGAATCTGATACGGGTTATAGCGTGGAAGATCAAGAGGTCTTGGAGATCCCTATTTGATTAGTGAAAGCGTTTCATCATCAAAGAAAGACGCAACTTCTCCATAAGAGCACAACCGAGCTCCAAAGGTATAATCCACTTCCTTGTATGTTGTAGATTATTAGGGATGCTTATTAGTTGCTGTTTCTATCTTCTAGATAGATTGTATTTACTGATCATGATGGCTGAGATTGAGGACTTGGATCTTGGATTGGGTTTTATAGCCTTCTAGATAGTTGATCCCTGCATCAAGTGGGTCAAAAGTTTTTGAAACCTATCCTAGAGGCCCACCCTATTTCCAACAGCAACCAGCCCCAGCAGAGGGACAAGAAGCCCTTTAAGAAGGAAGAGCCGAAGCAGACCTGGGTCTCCTGTTCGGCGAGACCGTCCGGGTCTGGGGGCAGCAGGAGGACTAGACCTCCCTCTGAAACCCACCAGGGTGTGAACATCATCTTCAGGGAACCGATCCACCAGATCATGAACAAGATCAAGACCAAGCCATTCTTCAGGTGGCCCCAGACCGTGCGGAGTGATCCTTCTATCTGCGACCAGACCAGGTTCTGTGCCTATCACAAAGATAGCGGGCACAAGACTGAGGAGTGCAGGACTTTGAAGTATCACCTGGAGAGACTCGCCAAGGAAGGCCACCTTGCGGAGTTCGTGAAGGCAGGAGACATCGGTAGCGGCGGCGGCAGCCGAGCTCAGCACAGCGCTGATCAGGCTCCAGACAGCGAAGACTCTGAGAAGATCATCAATGTGATCCATCTGGCACCCTCAGCTCCCTCTCCCTCAGCTAGAGGCAGCCCCCAGGCTCGTGCCGAAGCCAGGCGGGCCTTGCACGGGAAAGAGGTGATGAAAGCTGAGCTCGGCCCGGCACCCAAGCGAGCGCGCCGAGACCGCCCAGCCATCTCATTTTCAGACAAAGATCTAGAGGGAATTCAGCTTCCCCACAACGACCCTCTGCTCCTGACCATGAAGCTGAAGGACTTCACCGTGAAGAGGATCCTCGTCGACTTTGGCAGCTCTTCCGAGGTCCTCTACTATGAATGCTTCAAGAAGATGAAACTCTCAGAAGCTGATCTGACGGAGGTCCGTGCACCCCTGATAGGGTTCAGCGCCAAACCAGTCTACCCTAAGGGGAGAATCACTCTGGAAACCAGAGTAAGTGGAGCCTCCGTGACGGCCGATTTCCTGGTAGCGGACGCCCCTTCTCCCAACAATGTTATCTTGGGCAAGACATGGCTCCACAAGATGGAAGCAGTCCCTTCCTCCCTCCACCAGAAGCTGAAGTTCGTGCTCGAAAACCAGGAAGGCAAAATGGAGGTGGTCACAGTCGAAGGAGATCAGCAGTTGGCCAGGCAGTGCATGCTGGCCATGGTCCCTGGAGAGAAGGAGCCAGAACGAGTCAATTTGGCAGAGTTCGAGAAGGGACTAGATATGATCGGCCGGGATCCTGACAAGAAGAGCATTGAGGATCTAGCCGAAGTCAGGCTCAACCCGGCAGACCCAGACAGATTTTTTCTGATCGGCACCCAGTTGCCCGAGCCAGAGAGAGCCGAGCTCTCACGATTTTTAATGCAAAATGTGGATGTCTTCGCTTGGACCTCGAGCAAAATGCCTGGGGTCGACCCCGAGCTCATGTGCCATAGTCTGAACGTGGATCCAAACCACAAGCCGATGGTACAGAAGGCCCGTAGGATGGGGTTACAGCAGACGGACACGGTAGTCGAAGAAGTCGACAAGTTGCTCGAGGCCGGCGCAATCTGGGAGGTCCAATACCCGGTCTGGCTGGCCAATACAGTGGTGGTAAAGAAGAAGACTGGAAAATGGAGGGTGTGCGTAGACTTCACAGATCTTAACAGTGCCTGCCCCAAGGACAGTTTCCCCCTTCCAAAGATTGATCAGATGATCGACGCCACCGCTGGCCATGACAGAATGAGCTTCCTCGACGCCTACAGAGGTTACCATCAGATTCCGATGTACGAACCAGACGAGGAGAAAACCGCATTCATAACCCCCCGCGGCACTTATTGCTACAAGGTGATGCCCTTCGGGCTGAAGAACGCAGGGGCAACCTATCAGCGCCTCGTCACCAATATGTTCGAGGCACAGCTCGGTAAGACAGTCGAAGTCTACATTGACGATATGGTCGTCAAGTCCAAGCACTCCAGCGACCATCTGGCGGATCTAGCCTAAGTCTTCAGCGTCCTCCGCAGATTCAAGCTCACGCTCAATGCTTCCAAGTGCGCTTTCGGCATAGCTTCTGGCAAGTTCCTCGGAAGCCTGGTGACGCGAAGGGGGATAGAGGCCAACCCAGACCAGATTACTGCAATCCTGGGCATCCAGAGCCCATCTACCACAAAGGAGGTCCAGAAGCTTACAGGCATGGCTACAGCACTCAACTGCTTCATCAACAGAATGTCAGATAAGTGTCGGCCTTTCTTTCAGCTTATGAAAAAGAATTTAAAGTTCCAATGGACCCCTGAGTGCGACCAAGTATTGGGAGCACTCAAAACCTATTTGTCTTCACCACCCTTACTCTCTACCCCGACTCCGAGGGAGATTTTGTATTTGTATCTTACGGTCTCGGATCATGCGGTGAGCTCCGTCCTCATCATAGAGGACGAAGGTGTCCAAAAACCGATCTACTATACGAGTAAGATCCTGCTAGATGCCGAGACCAGATACCTTTTGCTGGAGAAGCTTGCGCTGGCGCTCGTCAGCGCCTCCTGCAGGCTCTCCCATTATTTTCAATCACATACTATTGTGGTCATCACGGAGCACCCACTCCGGTCTATATTCAAGAAAGCTGACTTTTCAGGGCGAATCTCTAAGTGGGCAGTCGAACTGGGGCAATATGACATACAGTACCGTCCCCAAACTGCGATCAAAGCCCAAGTCCTGGCAGACTTCATTGTAGAGTTCGTCTCTCCCAGCTCGGCTTCGACCCAACCAGGCACGGAACTGGGGGGCACAGGGCATGAGCACGAAGTTACCGAGGTCGAACAAGTTCCCGTCTCAGCATGGAAGGTCTTTGTTGACGGCTCGTCCACCTCCAAGAGAGCTAGCACCGGCATAGTCCTCCAATCGCCAGAGGGACTGGTCATAGAATAAGCCTTCACCTTGGACTTAAAAGCGACAAATAATGAAGCGGAATATGAAGCTCTGATAGCAGGGCTGAATAGCGCCCGAATCCTCGGAGCCCAGCAATTGGTGATCTTCAGCGATTCGCAACTAGTAACGAGCTAGCTCGCTGGAGACTACCAAGCCAGGGATGACAGGATGGCGGCCTACTTAGCCGAGGTCATGCAAATCTCCAGAGATACTAACACGCATACTGATGCGCTTGCAAACCTGGCCTCCGCTGTCGAAGCGGGAAAGAAAAGGACCGTTGAGGTCGGATCGATACCGAGATCAAGCCTAGAGCTCCACTCATCTCGGCAGGTCCTGTGTGCTGATCTCGGCCCAAGCTGGATGGATCCAATCATCTCTTACCTAAAGGACGACCAGCTCCCCGAAGACAAGAATGAAGCCCACCGAATCAGACTCAAGGCAGCCCAATTCTGGCTATCTCCCGAAGGCAAACTCTACAGAAAATCCTTCACGGGTCCCTACCTCCAATGCGTCCATCCAAGCAAGGTGGATAACTTTCTGTATGAGATCCACGAAGGAATCTACAGCAGTCACATCGGAGGTCGCTCATTGGCCTACAGAGCTGTAAGCCAAGGTTACTGGTGGCCGTACATGCAGAAGGACGCGCAAGTATACGCCAGGAAATGCGAGAAATGTCAGAAGTTCTCCCACTCGCTTCATCAGCCAGCGCAAGACCTGAGTCCCCTCTCCAGTCCATGGCCCTTCGTTCAATGGGGGCTGGACATTGTGGGGCCTCTCCACCGAGCTCCGGGGAACAAGAGATGGCTAATAGTTGCTACGGACTACTTCACGAAGTGGATAGAGGCTGAACCACTGTCCTCCATCACTGACAGGGACTCCAGGAACTTCATATGGAAGAACATCATAACGAGGTTCGGCATCCCCATGACCCTGATTTCGGACAACGGGACTCAGTTCGACTCCAAATCCTTTAGAGACTTCTGCCAAGGGCACGGCATCAGCAACCATTATTCCACTCCGGTGTACCTGCAGAGCAATGGCAAGGTCAAAATTTCTAACAAGGTACTTCTGGATGGCCTGAAGAAGCGACTGGACAAGGTAAAAGGGAGATGGGTAGAGGAGCTTCCCAGTGTATTATGGGCATACAGAACGACTCCGAGACGTTCCACTTCGGCCACACCCTTTTCTCTGGCGTATGGGATGGAGGCGGTCATTCCCTTGGAAATTGGCCTCCCCACCTTGAGGACAAAGCTGGCCGACCAAGGCCGAAATGAAATGAACTTGGCAATGGAGTTGGATCTAGCTGACGAGCGTCGAGAAGCGGTAGCCCTACGACTGACTGACTATCAGCAGCGGCTAGCTAGAGGATACAATTGAAAAAGTCAGAGAAATGAGCTTTTTAGTAGGAGAACTGGTTCTGAAGAAGACCCTGCCAGCTGACAGAGATCCGAATGAGGGAAGATTGGCCCCAAACTGGCATGGCCCGTTCAGAGTGGTCTCACTGGCAGGACGATCCTCTTACAAACTTGAAGATTTAGAAGGCAGGCAGTTGCCGAGGCCGTGGAATGCGTCCCACTTGAAGAAATTTTATTTCTAAAAGATGTAACAAGTCTCAGAATCAATGAAAGCAACGTTTGCCTTGTCATCAAATCTGTGCCATCTCGTCTCGTCTGAGTTCGGCAGCTTCGGGTTCATAACACCCTGGGACCGGCATCGGGTTCATAACACCCGGGTCACTTCCTAAACTCTGGGTTCATAACACCCTTGGACCGGCACCGGGTTCATAACACCCGGGCCGCTTCCTAAACTCTGGGTTCATAACACCCTTGGACCGACACCGGGTTCATAACACCCAGGTCGCTTCCTAAACTCTGGGTACATAACAGCCTTGGACCAGCACAGGGTTCATAACACCCGGGCCGCCTCCTAAACTCTGGGTTCATAACACCCTTGGACCGACACCGGGTTAATAACACCCGGGGCGCTTCCTAAACTCTGGGTTCATAACACCCTGGGACCGGCACCGGGTTCATAACACCCGGGCTGCTTCCTAAACTCTGGGTTCATAACACCCTGGGACCGGCACCGGGTTCATAACACCCGGGCAGCTTCCTAAACTCTGGGTTCATAACACCCTGGGACCGGCACCGGGTTCATAACATCCGGGTCGCTTCCTAAATTCTGGGTTCATAACACCCTGGGACCGGCACCGGGTTCATAACATCCGGGTTGCTTCCTTAATTCTGGGTTCATATACCCTGGGACTGACTTCGGATTTACACATCCAGTCTTCCCTAAAAACCAGGGTTCATACACCTCCCGAGATGGTTCCCGAACTCAGGCTCGCATAGCCGAAACCCTCAACTCTGGGCTCATATCGGCGCATGACAGCTCGTCTCGGCCGATCCATTTAGGCCAGTCACAAGTCTTTGAGAAAAGCAAAACAATGCAGAAAAGCAAAAAAGATGCAAAAGATTGTGCACAGATCAGATAGTCAAGAACTCTATTTTTTATTCATTGTAGTTACTTCATTACAAGGAGTACAGAAAGGAAAGAAAAATACAGCAAGGAGGCTCCGAGATTGCTCTTCGCTGATTCACTGCTAGGAGACTGATCTTCACTGACTCTTCAGTCCGGCCTCCAGCGTCCTGAGCTCTTCAACACCCTCTGGTTTGGGAGCAAAGCTCGAACTCCTGACCCGCTGATCGGAGGCCTTGATATCCCGCATGGCGACCTGCGGCGTGATTCCACACAGGGTCCTGTGGGATGAAAACAAGGCCCCCAAACAGGTCCTCGGTGCCAGGAGCTCCACAATCCCCTTTGGCTGGTTGGGCCAAGGTCTGCAAACAGGCTCAAGCTCCTGGTCCACTGACGATCGATGCTTGGATCTCGACAGAGCAAAGTCTGCCACCAACCCCCGGCTGCGAAGAGCCAACCTCCTCTCAGCCGCATCTGGAGGAAGCTGTCTTTTGGCGCAGGGGTTCCGCCCGGGTCAAAGGCTCCTAAACCTCTATAGTACCTAGCTGCCAGAATGCCTGGCAGAGGCAGAAGGGTCCTCATTACAGTGAAGAGTAAAAGAGAAGAAGGGCCTCTAGTTTAAGTTCTCTCTCCCATGGCGAGCATACCCCCCATATTTATAGGGGGATGGAGGGCTCAACACTAAAGGAAATCTATGAGGTGAGGTCTCCCATGCCCCACGAGAAGCGCACGACTTCCTTTATGTTGACCACCGGCTCCGATGGTGACACGTGGAGCCATCTACTCGATTTCCTCGTTGGTCGTGCCGCCATACTTACTGCTATTTACGGTCTTCAGAATACGGAGTATCAGCGCAGATATCTAAGAAGACCGTTCGGTACTCTCCCCAACTCAAAACTCACATGTCTTGTCACAAAGAGCGCTCAGCCGAACTCAAGCATAGAAGAGCCGAGCTCCAAAGGATAGTGAGACGAAAATTACAAGAGCAAAAGCAGGAGAGACACAGGGGGTCTGTGGCGACTTTGGCACTCCTGCTGGCTTAACCTAGGACCAATCTGGGGGCAGTTCGGCATCTATCCCTACTGAGTCCATACACTCATGCGAAACATTCAGCCGGCAAAAAACACGCAATTGGTAAAGAGAAGACAGTGGCTAGAGAAACTTTCAATTGCATTAAATTTTTGTTCATTACACAGCGCGGCAAACACAATTGAAAAATGGGAAAGTACATCACAGATAAAAACAAAAAGCTCTCTCCACAAGCAGAATCGACGAAGATTGGCCCGAAGTCACGCTTAATCAGAGGCGCGAGCAGCAGCATCAGGATCCTCGCCGGCAGGAGGGGCAGAGCTCGGTGTCGGAAGTGGAAACGGAGGAGGCTCTTGGAAGGACGGGTGATCCTCCGAGACCCCGGCCTCTTTCAGGCCAGCACGCCATCCTTTCACCCAGGCCTTATCCCTTACAACGAGGACTTTTTCCTTGTAGTAAGTAGTGACCTGCGCCCTGGCGTCCTCAAAAGCAGCATTGCACTTAGACTCGAGTCTCGCCTCGGCCTCATCCGCCCTTTTCGATTCGGTTTGAAGCAGGGCCGCGTAGTCATCTTCCATCTTCGAGATGGAGACCTCGAGTTTGGCCACCCTAGTCCTCTCCGCCTAGGCCTCTCCCTTCGCTTGCTCGAGCCCCACCGCGTACTCTTCTTCAGCCCTCGTTATTTTTTGAGTAACAACGTCTAGGGATTCCTACAGGCCATTCTTCTCCGCGGTCAGCTCGGCAATATCGACGCCGTACTTGCACAGTCTGTCGGCCGCGACCATGGACTTCTGCACCACCTATTGGAGAAACAAGGCGTTCAGGATGAAAGTCAGAAAACACACTGATATTGAACAGCTGGATAAGATATGAAGGGGTTCAAATGGATTTACCGTGAAGTTCGATTGCAGCATCGACAGTATCAGCTTCTGATCGCTGTACCTATTCAATTGCGCCATGTCTCGAGGAAGGGCGTAGGCCCGCGCAAGTGCCTCAAGGACCGAGGGATCAGTCTTGTGGAGAACGCGATCGTCCATCGTCATCGGCCTCCCCGATTCAAGCACGAACCTCGGCTCCCACGGATGTGGGCCCTGAGATGGCGAAGCCGCGGTCGAACTAGGATCTGCCTCGGTTCTCAGCCTCTTTGGCAGCTGAACTTCCTCTTGCCCGGCCTCAGCTGGGGGCAAACGTACCTCCAATCCTGCAGGACTAGGAGGAGCAGAGACCTCTACCGCAGCCGAAGGAGAAGCTTCCCGAACCTCAGGAGGGGGAACCACTAGAGGACCTAGATTCGTAGGCGCCTGGGGAGCTCGGGCGCCCTCGACTCCGAGTGCCAGGGCCTCGAGGTCCTCAAAGGACCGACGTCTGGCGTGCCTCATCTCCGAACTCGGCGAGGGAGATCGGGCAATTTGACTCGACTTCCTTCCTGAGGCCTCGTGTGGTCTCAACCCCGATGTGGAAGCTTGGGCATCGTACGCAACTTTGACGTCAGACGTCGCCCGCGAAGCCCCCTCTTCAACCCTTACTCTAGGACCAGCCTGTTCTCGCTCGGCCTCGGGGGCGGCTCGATTGTGCCCCTTATGTATCCACGATACTTCGGCTGGTACCCTGGCAATGACCAAGCCGCCCTGCCCTCGTGGCCGTTGTATCGCTTCACTAGGCGGAGCCAGGCTTCATTCCTCGTCCAGATGTACCGAGCAGCCTGCTTCCTCTCCCTCAAAGCTGCACAGTGATCAGAGGCATCAGTACGGCGGAACAGGAAAGAAAAGCATGTAGGAAACGAACAAAGAAAAGAGACAGTATTTACTTGGAACGGTCCCGAAATGGCGAGGAACCTGGTAGCCCCGATCGGTGTCGGCTATCCCAAACTCCCAGTTGCCCGAGACGTACAGAAGATCGTCCCCGACATATTTACTCGAATCTTCTAAGTAGCGGACGAAGCCTTCCCAACCTGGCTTAGCTCGGAGATAGTCGGCATCTCCGGACTTGCATAGGTCATAGACGTCCTTAATATCGAAGACGCCGAGGTTGATGCCCATAACCTCGTTCAGTTTGGCCGTGCCTATCACGATCTTGAAGACATTGGGCAGTAACTGGCAAGGGCAGAGGCACCACTGACTGAGGCACCTCCTAAGAAGGGGGTGAAGGGGGAATCGGACCCCACCTTCTATCACGGCCACTAGGGGAAAAGGCATCCAGCCTCCCGAGAAGTCACGGAGGTTGATACCATTGGGTTCAGCGCCCCTGACTTGGACATCGGCGGGAATCCTAAAGGTCGACCTGAAACCCTCAATCGCCGCCTCACCCTCTAACCAGTGACTGTAAATCCCCATTCCTATCCTAATCTAGAAACAGAGGAATCCTCGACCTAGAGACCCACAGGAAGGAGGCAGGGAAAAGGGGACTTACGAAGGCAAAACGAAGATGCTGAGCAGCAAAGAAACTCGACTCCGGAACGCTCCACTTCTCAGGCAGAGTTCCCTCGCAGCAGCTTCCTCCTCTCTAATTAGAATGGCAAATAGAGAGGAAGAGAACCTCGATTGCCCTATATATAGGGGGAGGGACCTCCTCTTCAGAAACCCTAATGACGCGCGCCAAACAACGCTCCCTAGGGCTCCGCGTACATCATTTCAAAAATTGAATACATCCCTGACAAAACGACGCGTGCGACCTTGAGGCGACCAGACAACTAATCAGAAGATGACACGCAGAACCGTCGATATGTCTTCGGCATTGATTGACAGACGCCATTTATTGCCTCGATCATCCAAAGCGACTTTGAATAAAGGCCAAGCGCCAACTGTCAAGGCCAAGAGGGACTCTATCCCAGAAGAATTCCCTGTCAATAGCTCCCGACCTCACTTTGCTGGTGAACTTCACAAGGTCAGAAGCTAGGGGGCAATTGTGTGGGGAGATTTCTAAAACTCCAGGATTATGCTAATCACGGCTGTAAGATGGGATTAAGCATTCTCACGTGCCTCCCACGTGCCATCCATGTGGCACCGGACTCACCTCGGCTGCCGGGACAGAGACCCCTGCCGAGATCAGGCAGACTCTGGCAGCTAGCGCCGAGCTCGGCTACTAGGCGCCCACCTCGGCTAAAGAGCTTGACCCCAGCCAAAGGAGCCGGGACAGAAGCTGAAGCAAGGAAGAGTCCCCACTCGCGCCCCACGCCCGCCACGCCATCAGACACGTGGCGTAGTAGGGGTGCGTACCAGTGGGACAGATGCGACATCCAGCCGTCCACAATCTTTGCCAAATCACTGACCAGGCGGCATCCAGCGGCTCCAGCGGCTAAGGCCAAATCAGGACAAGGCCCGAGGATGTACCCGATAGGACTTCTACCGCCAAAGGCATCCAACAAGATCTGGCCCAACATGACACGCATTAAATGCGGTATGGGCTGATCCAACTGGCATTAAATGTAACGTGGGCTGGAATGGACCGTATTTATTACTTTGTGGGCTGATCAGAGCCTCATTTAATGAATGGTGGGCTGACATCATGACGCCCCTAGGCACGCCAGGACGTCATCATGAGCCTCCCCCATGCAACGTAGGCCTTTTTTCTATAAGAGGAGGAGCGATCTCCATTACAGGTATGCACATCTAAAACCAGAGAGCTATTACTCTGCCTCTCTTCTTCCTCTCCTTCCTTTGTTCCAGTTCACTCACTGACTTAGGCATCGGAGAGCCTTGTGCCGCCCGGGCCAGTGTCCTCTGACCGTTTGCTCTTCCCTTTCAGGCTAGGAGGCAGCAGATCATCTTCTTCCGTTTGGATAAGTCCTGTAAGGCACTCTAAGTATTGTGGGTCATAATTTTCCTGCACCTACAACTAATTAGTAACACTTACCTTTTTCTTCTTTCCGTCTTTGGTTTGCTCTCTTCTGTAAAAGCAAGGAGGAGGTTGGATCTCTTGCTCTTATTGCTTTCTTTTGCAACAATCCCAAGAGGGCTTCAAGACCAAGAGTTCTTTTTCTTCAAGATCTTCAAGACTTTTCCTCTTCTTCTCTATCAATGGCTTCAAGTAAGTTCCCTTTTTCAAGAAAACCCCATTGTAGGAAAAAAAAGTTCTTTCTTTCTTTTTTATTTGTTTCTTTTCATTTCTTTTTCTTCACGTGTTTTCTTCTCTTTTTTTTTACACGTTTTTTTTTCATGCTTTCTTCTGTCTTTTTTTTTTTGCATGTTTTTTTTTTGTGGGCCGTACGGCCACGTGGCCTGTGGGCCAGCCCCTTTTTCTCTTTTTTTTTTTTTGCTGATCCTTTCTTTTCTTTTTTTTTTTGAGAAAGTTTTCTTTCTTCCCTGTTTTTTTTTTCTTTTTCTTTTGCTCATCATGATAATGCCCCCTTTTTTTTTGGCAAACCTAGATGTTCATGCATGCATTCTATTGTAAATTGAATTTGTAGCATGATGTGATAACATACCTGGAAGTTTTCGTAAATTTGGGAATTTGGAGCTCGCAGCGATGTTGAGCCCTTCCTGATTTTGCTGAGACTTTGAGGTTTTGAAAGTTTGGAGTTTCGGAGCTCGCAGCAATGTTGAGCCCATCTTCAAGCTTTCTATTTCTTTCGGAGTAGTTCCTTTTCTTCGGAATTGCCCCGGTATCATGTCAAAATTCCGCCAGATTTTTTTTAGCGAAATTATGTCATTTTGATGATTGAACTTTTTCTTTTCCATCCTTTGCAGGTGGTTCCTCCAGTACGAACAAGGGTCAAGAGCCTGCTACAAGCGTACCTCGTCGATCTGCTAGATCTTCTAATCCGGCCATTCAGCAGGACTGGGAGAAGGTCCAGTATGTTGAGAGAAATCTTGAAGAGTGCGACTCCCTCAACAGAGATGAGATGAGGCAGCGACTGATCGCTATCAAGGGAGAGGAATTCTATAAGATCATGGTAAGCAGTCGTCCATGGGTGATGGAAGATCAGAGTGTTTTACCCAAGCCTACCTTCTTCTTTGGTGATGCCGTCCCTGATGACATGACATAGCAGAGGAGATGTTTTCAGTTCTCTTTCACAGCAGATGGTGAGAAGAAGACTGTTGCTACCCGGTCGACGTTTGATCGCACCGTCTCAATCATGAGCCTTGTCCCCACATGCTGTAAGAGGGAAGATCCTCCAAGCTGGGTGAGAAGGACAAATGTAATCAAGACCGGGGTTTTTGTTGGCGGTTCTCCTGGATATACGAAGAGGTCGCCTGCTAACATGGACCTGTTGATGCCATCCAGCGGCTACCAGGGCTCTGATTATCCGTCGGTCGATTTGAGACCGGTGGGCCTTGGTAATTTCAACGGTGGCAGCAGCAATTGGATAAAGCCTTTTCGACTTTGTGGCCGTTTCAATGCTAACTCCGAGTGGAAGTCGTGGACTGATCGCGTCCTGCTGATTGGTGGTGCCGTTGTGAAGGAAGCTGGGATTTTAAATGTGGTCCACGCCTTTAGGGAGACCGTGATCTTTTCCGACGAGGCCTTCATGGCTATGCTGGAGTCATTCCTTCCACAAACCAATACCTTCGTTGTGACGAATGGTGAGATTGGTTTCTCTTTGAAGGAGCTGAGCGCCATTACTGGATTGCCCATCCTTGGCAAACTCTATGAGGAGTTTATGCCGATCGACAGCGTCCTTGAGGAGCAGTCTGAGGAGTTCAAGCTTCTGTACTTTCAGCTCGTTGCCTTCTATGATTTTTTGAAGGAGAAAGAGGGTTTGAAAGTTAGATCCAGCAGTTGGAAGAGTTCTAGCTCTTCGTTCCCCAACTTTTTTTATAGCAGGGATTCTTCTGATAGTGTGACCCAGGAAGCCAGGGCTTAGGATCCAAGTTCGGAGAAGATCTTGGCTATGCAAGAATAGTTGAGAGATTTCTGTGCGAGTACAAATGCCATATGTCTTGACATTGCACTGCGGAGAGATCTCACTGTTTACCTCACTTATTGGCTTGGTGAGGCTATTTTCGCTGGAGGAGATGGAACGCACATCAGGCCGCATTGTATTTTTCGGCTTGTCAGATGGCGTTTGGAGAGCAGCTTGCTTTGGTGCCAGCTCTTTACTCCTACCTGTGTACCGAACTGCAGGCTGCTGCTTTTTTTGTTCGGCTTGGGCTTCCCAGGAATAGGGTATTTTCAGCCCACATCTTTTATTCATGGTATGTGTACCACTGTCTTGGCTTCCACCGGCTGGGTGCTGCACAGGATGATGATCCTCTGATGATTTGGCTGGGTAAGGGCAAAGCCGTGTCCGAATCACTTTTGTTTGCCCGCATGAGGATCCGACGGTTCAGGGATGTCGAGATGGGGTAGTCTTCAGTGAAGCTTTCTCCGGAGTTGCGGAAGAAGGCTTTTGATTTTGATGCCTCCCGAGACTCTACCAGGGCGGGGTCGAGAAGGCATTACTCCTTGACGAACGTAGAGAAGGAGTGGCTTTTCAGCATACGTGTCGGCACGATGGTGTACCGCAGATATCTTTTCGTCGACATCCAGCCGTATGTACCCTCTCGCTTTGCTTTGCAGTTGGGCTTTTCTCAAAGCTTTGTTGGAGCGCCTTCAAGCATGGTGAAGTGCTTTGGAGGTTTACAGGACGGGAGAAATGCATGGGCTTTCTATAGTGCTGAAGACACTACAGCCATGATCTATTATCCTGTGTTGTCGACTTCCTGGACTGTCGGCTTTGCAAAGTGGTTCGCGGAGAGCTTTTCGGCATATCGGGGGCTTTCCAAGAAGGAGCTTGATATGAAGCTGGCATCTGGAAAGGGCCTTGGAAAGTCGGATGGCGTCCGGCGAGAGGAAGTTTGGGCCTTCCTTTCTGGAGAGAAGCACAAGATAGGCTTTCTCGGTGACCAGGGCGTCATTGGTTCTGAAGCTGTTCGAGAAATACTTGATGAGGCTGTAGAGCAGCTAGAACAGGAGGAAGCCGAACTTGATGCTTGGATGCAAGCGGCACAGAGGCAAGCTTCCGTGGAGTCTACTGATAAGGGTAGACCATCCAGTGAGGAGTCAAGTGGGAAACTTGACTCTGATAGTGGGGCAGGTTCCTCTAAGAAGCGAGCCCGTAGGAGTAAGAGGAGGAGGAGTCATCATCGCGGCAAGGGGCAGCATGAGGACTCTCCGGACTTGGAAGTCCCTCTTACTATCAATGAGGAGGTGCCAGGGAATGCCGACGAGCCTCCAGAGAAGAGAAGCCGAGAAGAAGAGACCGTCGGTGAAGGTATGATTCTTCCTTTTTCTCTTTCCATTTCTTTTCATGGGATTTTTCCATGTCTTGATTTGTTTTCTCTCCCTGCTGCTCCTCTTTTTTTTTAACAGAGAATGATTTGGTGATGCCTGAGGTTCCAACCGATGAGGTGGTGACAGGTCCTGTCGAGGCACCTGAAGAAGAACCGAGGGACTCTGGAGTGAATCCAGAATCTCCAATTGGTACAACTTCTTTTGCTTTCTTTTTTTTTTTGTGTCTGTGACTTGGTTTGCTAACATTTTTCTTGTCAGCTGACTTGCCACAGGATTCCGATGACTTTGAACCATCGATGGACGTAAATGTTGATGATGCTTCCGATGAGTTCATGGAGGAAGAGAGTGTTCCGCCAGTCGTCGAAGAAGGTATTTTGTAGTAATAAGCCTGATAATGATTTTCAAACAAGATATATTCATACCTTTTTGTGTTTCTTTGGCAGGTTTTGAGGTGACAGCGGAGAGTTCATTGCTTCCTTCAGAACTAGAGCAAGGGATGCCAAAGGTCGATCCAGAGGTAGAGGCTCATGGGACCAATTCTGACACTGTTGAGGAGATACCTCGTGCTGAAATTCCTTCTCCAGCAGCTCCAACTGGAAAGAGTTCTTTTCTTCCTCTTCCAACGGGGCATGACATGGGCAGCCGACCGACGGAGCGGGGCGAATCTTCAGCTGGGCCATCTCTTCTTTTTGCGAAGAAGGTGGTAGTGCGGGTTCTAAGCTCTTGGATTGAGACTCTCCTTGCTGGACACTTGGATGCCGGATTTGGCATGATCTAGCATGTGCGTGAGATTCTCAGTGATGCCGAAGAGGCTGGTCTGGATGTCACAGGTGCCAGGGCGATCGTTGATAGGATCATTGAGCTGGGTGACAAATGGTTTGAGGCCATGGGTTTGGCTGATGACCAGTTCTTCAAGGAGATGTTCCTGGATCCTGCTGATAAGGCTAAGTCTGACCTGGACGAGGCTACACAAAGCAGGAAGCAGATAGTCCGAGAGAAGAACTTAAAAGAGCTAGCCATCATTGGGCTGTCACATGACCTTAACATCCTTGATAGGGAGGTCGATGAGGCCAGGAAACGTCTTGAGCATCTGTAGGCACAAGTCGCTGCCAAGTGGGCTGCAATAAAAGAGGCTCGCGACAGGGAAAGTGCTCTGATTCGCCGGGTTGCCGATGCTGATCGAGTTCTTGAAAGGAGGTCTCAAGAGAACAAACAATGGCGAACTACTCGGGATAAGCTTCCCGGTGTGAAAGAAGGATTGCAACATTCTCCAGCATCTCATGGCAAGTTCCTGAAGAAGCGTGCCTTGGAATCCCTGACGGCTGAGGCCAAAAGTTTGATTGAGGAGCTGAAATCCCGGCTGGAGACCATTTTTGGTTGAGCTCCTGTTTTTTTTTTTTTTTTTGTAACAGAAACTATCCTTTTTTCCTTTTTTTTGTACCACAAGTATTTTTTTTTGTACTCTTTTTTTTTTGTAGTGCTTGGGAACACTTTCTCTTTTTTTTGTACCACATGTATTTTTTGTTACTCTTTTTTTTTGTTTCGTTTTCCCTACGCTCACTTAAATCTTTTTGTGATGAAAGTAATTGCTAAATGGGATTTGATCAAAAGCTTGTCATTTTGTGAAAATCTTTTGTCAAGTGAATGTTTTGGCATGGAAGCCAAATTTTGTTTGTAGCATGGAAGCCGATTTTGGCATTGATAGCCGGTTTGTGGCATTGATAGCCGGGTTTTTTTTAAAGCCAATTTTTTTATTTTGTGGCATTGATAGCCGGTTTGTGGCATTTATAGCCTGTTTTGGTGGCATTTATAGCCGGTTTGTGGCATTTATAGCCGGTTTGGTTTTCAAAAATGCAAGTATCAACTAAAAGTCGCCTCCCTGCTGAATGTTCTTGCAAGTATCGATGGAATGTCGCATCCTTGCTCATTCGGTTGCGAGTATCGATGGAATGTCGCATCCTCGCAGATTTGGGTGCAAGTATCGATGGAATGTCGCATCCTTACTTTTTCAAAAATTTTGGTTTTGCGGGTACTAACTTGATGTCGTTTCCCCACGATTTTTTGAAATTTGTGGTTTTCTCGAACCTTTGGGTCATGGATATCAACTGAAATGTCGCGTCTCCATGGTTTTTTAGGTTTTTTCGAACCTTTGAAATTTGGGTTGTGGATATCAACTGAAATTTGCATCTCCACAGTTTTGGATTTTGCAAGTATCGACGAAATGTCGCTTCCCTGCGATTTTGGAAGTGTCAAACGTGGTTTGCATGCTTCCAATTTGTGCGAGTATCGACTAAGCGTCGCTTCCCCGCGTCTTTTTGAAAAACCTTTTTTTTTTGTTTAAAGACACGAGGGTCATAAGTTTTGACCTAAAACCATTTTGGCGGTAAAAGGCAGGGTGGACTAGGGTGGAAATCCCTGAATCTAGATTTTGTTTCAAACCATGAATCTTGGGTTCAAGGGTTGAAAATTTTGGTCAAGTTAGGGAAAGGTTCCTAAACTTGGATTTTTGAACAATGAAACGATGAAAGTAAGCATTGTTTAAATTTCTAGAAATTTCAACATTTGATATGAAAATTCTAAAAAGAGCGGGTATAGCGAGTGAGTACCTGGAAACCGGTTTTGGCCGTACAGGCATTGCTCTTACCCAGTTGGGTAAGTCTTCAAGGGTAGTACCGCTTTAAGAACTTGCCGTTGATGGGCAGCATACATCTGTCACCTTCCATGTTTAGGAGTGCGTATGTGCCGTTGGAGAAAACCTTGTCGATGACGTAGGGTCCCTCCCATTTTGGCTCAAATTTGCCTTTGGACTTGTGAGCGAAGACCATTGGTCTTTTTACTGCAAGAACCAAGTCACCCTTTTTGTAGGCGCATTGCCTGACCTTTTTGTCGAAAGATCCTGCCATGCATGCTTGGTAAAGTTCAATGCTTTGTCGAGCTTCGAGCCATCTCTCATCGAGATTGTCCAGCTCATGGAGTCGCAATTTGACATTGCTTTCTTGAGTCATGTCATTTTGCAAGGATACCCTCAAGGAAGGAATTTGTACTTCCAAGGGCACGACAACTTTGCATCCATAGACCAAGGAGAATGGTGTGCTATGGGTTGGTCCTCGAACGGTGGTTCGATAGGCCCACAAAGCTTCAGACATTTTGTCGCTCCAGTCTCTTTTGTGACTAGAGACCATCTTCTTGAGGATTTTGCAGAGTGTCTTGTTGAAAGCTTCTGTTAATCCGTTTGCTACTGGATTGTATGGAGTCGAAGGACAGCTTTGGATTTTGTATTTGTCGCAGAACCTGTAGAATCGATGATCCCGGAATTGTGGTCCGTTATCATGGACGAATCTTTTGGGTATGCCGAAACGACAAATGATGTTGGTGCGCAAGAACTGAAGGACTGATGAGGTCTTCATTTCGTTGAGCGCAAATGCATCTGACCACTTGGAGAAATAATCCGTAGCGGTGAAGATGAAGCGATGACCTTTGCTCGAAGGGGGAGAAATAGGACCTATGATGTCCATATCCCAGGCTTCGAAAGGCCATGAAATCGCTGTAGGATGTAGCCATTCTGGAGGCGTGTGAATGTAATCTCCATGAACTTAGCATTGTTGGCAGCGCTTAGCAAATTTCATTGCGTCAGCTACCATGGTAGGCCAGTAATAACCTAACCTTTTTATCTGATCATAGAGCTTGGCACCAGCCTGATGAGCTCCGCAAAGACCAGCATGAACTTCTTTGAGTGTTTCTTCAGCCTCTTGTTGTGACAAGCAGCATAGAAGTACTCCATTGAAGGATTTCCTATAAAGGATTTTTGAAGGAATATCCAAATGAAAGCTTGGGGTTCGCCTTTGGATGCTTACCTATTCTTTTGGATCTTCAGGTAGGATTCCGAACATAATGTAATCAATGAACGGATCCATCCAGTCGCCGATTGAAGTTTGAAGGATTGAAATCCGACTTCCAACCACTTGGTGGCATTTAGCAACTGCTTGATGTGTGTTAAGAGGATGAAGGATTCTTCTTTCGCACACTGTGATTTGCATGTTTTTCCCTTCCTGGATTGCCATAGATGCGGCAAGTCAACCCAGGGCATCTGCACGTATGTTCACCTCTACGAATGTGGGTGATGTGACAGATGTCAGACTTTTGCAGAAGCGATTGTGCCTTGTTGTAGTAAGGCAGCAAATCTGGCTTTCTGACTTCAAATTTCTTATTCATCTGGTTGACGATCAGTTGAGAGTCTCCAAAGACTTCCAGCATGGTAATGCCGGATTCGATGGCGAGTTCCAGTCCTAGGATCAGAGCTTGATATTCAGCTACATTGTTTGTGCATGGTTCCAGTAGTGAGAAAGCGTGTGGAATCATGTATTTGTCGGGGCTAACAAAGAGGATGCAACTCCTGAGATCAGCTGTCTTTTTTCATTTGTCCTGGTTGCACCGTCAAAGTACATGTCCCAGGAAGCATTTTGTGAGAAAGTCTCCACATTGTAGACTGGTTCGTCTGGGAGATCATCTCTGAGTGGAGAATCTTTAGGCAATGGATGCTCTGCGAGGAAGTCCGCTAGAGCTTGCCCTTTGATTGCCTTTTGTGGTACATACCTAATATCAAATTGTGACAGAAGGATTGACCATTTTGCCAGTCGGGCATTGAGAGAACCTGCTTTTATGACAAGGACCTTCAAGAGGTTGACCCTTGAGACCAGGTAGACTGTGTTGGAAAGCAAGTAGTGACGCAGCTTTTGTACGGCGAACATCACTGCAAGACATTCTTTTTCGATTGGAGAGTAGCATGCTCTGCACCTACTAGCATGCGGCTGAGGTAATATAGAGCAGCTTCTTTTCTTTCATCATTTTCTTGTGTAAGCAGAGCTCCCAGAGAGTGATCAAGGGCCCTTGTGTACAAGATGAATGGTTTTCCAGTGGTAGGAGCAGCTAACACTGGAGGTTTTGTCAGGTATGACTTGATATCTTGGAATGCAGCTTCGCAGTCAGCATCCCAGACAAAGTTTACACCTTTTTTCATCAACCGGGAGAATGGACGGCATTTCTCCGAAAGATTGGAGATGAACCGTCTGATGCAGGCCAATCTCCCTTGAAGCCCTTTGAGTTCTCTCAAGGTTCTTGGAGAAGGCATTTCTAGAATGGCTTTGACTTTTATGGGGTCAAGCTCTATTCCAGCTTTCCGAACTAAGAATCCGAGGAACTTACCAGACGAGACGCCGAAAAAGCATTTCAGAGGATTCATTCGCAGTTTGTGTTTGCAAAGCCGGAGGAAGACTTCTCGAAGGTTTTCGAGATGATCTTCTTTTCTTTTGCTTTTGACGGCGAGGTCATCAACGTAACACTCGACCGTTTTGTGCTGCATATCTTGGAATATCTTCATCATAGCCCTCTGATATGTGGCACCAGCATTTTTCAGACCAAATGGCATGACAGTGTAGCAATACACGCCAAATGGGGTCCGAAAAGATGTATGTTTTTCATCCTCAGGATGCATCTTTATCTGATTGTAGCTAGAGAAATCATCCATTAATGTCATTCGCTCGAATCCACAGGTATTATCAATCATTACCTCTGGTATGGGGAGCGGAAATTCATCTTTAGGGCATGCGCCATTCAGGTCTCTATAGTCAACACAGACCCTGATCTGCCCGTTTTTCTTTGTCACAGGGACAATGTTGGCCAACCAATCAGGATGTTGTTCCTCACGGATGAAGCCGACGCTTTTGAGTTTTTGAACTTCTTGTTCAATTTTATCCATCACATCTAGACGGAATCTTCTTTGGCCTTGCTTGACAGGCTTGATGTCTTCTTGAAGATTGAGTTTGTGGACCACTATTTTGGGGCCTAAGCCAGGCATTTCAGCGTAAGACCATACAAAGCAATCAACGAACTCACGAAGAAAGGCGATATACTCTGGTAACTCATCATCATTTATATTCTTGCTTATGAATACAGGACGTGGGTTATCTGTTGTTCCCAAGTCTATCTTTTGAATAGGATCTTCTGTTGGAAGGTTCGAAGGTGGGTCCTCCACAATATTTTCAGAGGCTTCCAGCTCAACGAAACCTTCTGGGGTTTCAAGGGCATTTTCAGACCAAGGTTTTGTTCCTTTCCACGGGTCTTCTTGATCGGTAATTTTCCCAAGGCTTGCTATGAGATGATCCCAATCGCCTGTTGAAACCGGGTCGAAGTAGGCTACTTCTTTTGGAGACGAGGGTTCTTTTGGGTCAGAAGACCACATGTTTGTGCCATCGGACAACTCCTCTTCATTCTTAGAGAAATCGTGCCAATTGGATGAGCTTCCTGGATCTTTGTCAGGTGACTCATCAAATAGATATCCAGGGAGATCGATGTCTTCATGGACTTGAGATGTTGAGGCTTGGTCAGTATATTGACTTTTAAGCCTTTGTGTCAACTGTCTCAGGGGAGTGTCGGGATCATACCCTAACCCGTGTGAAGACTTTCCTACATAGCCGTAGAGTCTCCAATCTTCCAGTTGGCTTTTGGTCAAGACGGGCGCCTTCTCCCAAACCGACTGGGTTTTGAGTGTCATAGCCCATTTTTTTCATAATAGCTTGTGCCACAGAACTATATAAGGATAGTTGAGGCATACCTTCATTTTGGAAAGGTTCAAGGATGGAGTTTGATGAAGAAGCATCTGATATATGGAAGAAGATCGGCTTTTCCTTTGCTGAAGTTGCTGGAACAACGAAGGAAGCTGACGTAGGATCTTCTATGTCAGAAGTTGTCTCCATTTGAGTGAGAGCAGGCTGAACTTGCTGAGTGTCAGCTTGGCTTGATGATGTGTCGTCTTCTGGCTCTGAATCCGAATCCGTGTCTTGCATGATAGACACGAAAGAGACAACAAATTTGCCCCCAGGCTTTTGCTTTGCCTTCTTCACTTTAGTTGTTATGACCAAAGGCTTTGAAGGTTTGAGGGAGATGATGAAGGGAGTTTGAATGCTCTCTTCGGATTTACCGGATGGTTTGTTTTCTTCCGGTGATTGTTGAGGAGCCTTGCCTTTATCTTTCTGGAGATTTTCGGCAAAGGGTGCTGTGTGCTTCTCCTCTTCTTCTTTTTCACCTTCATACATTTGTGAGTCTGCAAAGTGGACTTCTTTACCTTTGAAGGGTTTTCTATCCGCAAAGACTCGATGTATCATGCCGTTGTCGCCAAAAAACTTGATGCATTGATGTAAAGTTGAAGGGACAACACCATTCTCATGGATCCAAGGGCGTCCGAGAAGGATGTTGTAGCATGAAGGGGTCTTTATTGCATACACTGTGACCTCAGAGATAAGATCACCAATCTGCAACTTGAACCTAATTTTGCTGATAGGCCTTTGAGTACTCCCATCGTATCCAAAGATAGATACAGATGTGTAGCTCAGCTTGCTGGGTGGGATGCTCAACTCTTCGAGAGCCGATGTGGAGATGAGGTTGAGTGTAGAACCTGGGTCGATCTGAACTCTGTGCATAGGCATTTCCTTGATGTACCCTGTGAAGTACAGGGGTCGGTTATGCCTTGTTTCGCCAAGTAGGAGATTGTCATTTGTGAAGGCGATGGTTGCACTGGCTGCTTTTATAATCGAGAGGCATTCAATGCATGATCCCTCAGTTTTCTTCGTTTCTCCCTTTGAGGAAGTTTCTGAGTTTTTGACCCGGTAATCCATTTCAATTTGGAGGACTTACGGGGCATGTTTGTCGACATCCTCATTCAGCTTTTGTAATTCTGAAATGAGATTATCATGAGTGTGCGGAGACATTCGCAACAAATCTAGGATGTGCAGACGTGCAGGTATGTGCTTGAAGTGTTCAATCAAGTCATACTTGAAAGCCTCCTTAGGGCCTGCATGTTCATCATTGTTGCCACTAGGGGTGCTGACAACATCTTTTCCCGAAGGATTTACATATGTAAAGGAAGATTGGTTGTAATTTTTATGGTAGTCTCGGCTAGAGCGGGTGCCTCTACCAACTTCGAGAGCTTCTTGAGAAGGGTCTTCGTTTGGATGATTGTCTTCAGGATCAAGAGGCTGTTGTTTTTCATTTACTGAGGATGTATCAGCAGTAGAGTTGCCATCCTCGGTGATTGTGTTGCACGGAGCATTTTCCGGGAACAAGTCCTGAACAGCATCCAGCAACCTTTCTTCTTCGTTGACCAACTCATCGTCCCAAGCATCAATAGCTGGGAATTCTTCAGTCAAGAAGGGTGTGAACTTTGAAGTCACAGTCTCAGGAGAAGAAACCTGAGAGGGTGTCATCCCAGTGAAAGTCACGTGAGATGAGGTGGCTCCAGAAGATACATTGCTAGGCGTCGACGGAGTGTAAGTGATCTCATCAGACGATGCTTCGGAAGAGCTATAATCCCGAATTATCACATTACAGGAAGCTCTGACAGGAGACGTTGTCTGATCGGAGTCAGACTCATCCTCGGATGTAAGAGGATCGTCTATCCAGCAATTTTCTCCATTTTCAGGAGTTAAGGGAGGATGTACCTGATGGTCTTCAGGGACTTCAGGCTCTGGATAACGAGGAAGCTCGTTGACACGGTCTTGCTCTTGTTTTAGAACGAGACGCTGCAAGATCCTTGCATATTCTTCAAGATCAGGCATGGGAGCCAAATCTTCTTCTTCATCAGCTCTTTGTGGCTCAACATTGTTGATTTCCACTGGAGCAATGAGGGATGCTGGTTCAACAGCATTTTCTTGTATAGCCTCTTGGTCTTCTTCATCATCAGACCAGGATCCTTGTGGCTGTAGGGGGTTATACCAGATTACTGGCATAAGATGATTCTCAGGAACCCATTCTTCATCGGAGAGGTATTCTCCTGTTTCAAGGGACTCCTCCCACTCGTCTGTGTAGTTGGATTCGAATCCATCATCAATGTCGCTGGACTCGTATCCATCAACAGAGAATCCAACTACCGAATTGCAAGAGTATGATGCCCCCTGCGTGGCTTCTTTGAATTGATGTGGCATGAAATCACTGAGAGTGAATTTTCTTACCCCTTTTGAAGTCTCTGGAAGGGATGTTTTTGTTGCCTCCAGTGAAGCGGTAGAGGAAGCCTCTGCCTTTTCTTTGACTTCTTGTTTTGGCTGGGTCTTCTCTTGCCTTTTGAGCTTGAGGAGATATTTCCTAGCCTGGCTTCGCTGTTGAGCTGTAGGCTTTGTTTTCACGACCTCCCAATTTTCATATTCCAAGAGATCGGGATGTACCCATATGGGTTGTCCGTCTGGTGTCGGGTAAGGAACCAGTTCCTCGGATGCTTGGATTGAGTTTATCACCTTGAAGGAAGTAGTGATTTTCTTCTTCGATGATTTCGATGTTTGTCTATATGTCACCATGTTGACGGAGGCAGACCCATAGTTTTTGTCAAAGGTGATGACTCCATTTTTCCACATCTCGTTTATTTTCTCCCTCACAATGAAGCATTGATTGAGAGGATGCGAGATCATCTGGTGGTATGGACAGTACCGAGGATCATTGGTTTTGCCAACATCGCTTGGTCTTTTTGGTTCAGGCAAGGTGAGCTTGCCGTTTTCCATAAGAGCCCCGAAGATTTCATCAATATCTTCATCAAACGGGTATTTCTTCTCTACTCGTTCTTTGAAGGCATCAGAGAGTTCAGGTCTCCTACCAGCAGCTTTGTTTTCAGCTTTCTTTGGTGGCTGAGGAGCTGACTTGGTCTGCACATCGAGGACCTATTTTTTCTTTGGTTTTGAGGTTGCAATGGCGGTTGGCTCTTTTTTTGATGATTTCCGACTATTGAGGTCTTTAATCACCGTTTCAGCTTCCATGGAAGCTTCTAGGAGTTCTCCCAGGTTTTTTTATTTGTTGACGATGATCATGGAGCGGATTCTGGCTCTCATGTTGTTTCGGCCGATGTCGACTAGCGATGCTTGTGGCAATACATCAGAGCATTTGTATGCCATCGCTTTCCACTTGTGAAAGAAGTCATATGTTGACTCATTCTCCCTCTGTTTTAGGCTGCACAACTGAGCCATAGTAGCGGGATGATCCTCACCTTTGAAGTGAGTCAGGAAGCGTGTCTCTAGCATGGCCCAGTTTTGGATGGAGTCCTCCGGCAGAGTGGAGTACCAATCGAAGGCCGTACCTTTTAGGGTACTTACAAAGAGGTGGATCTTGAGTGCATCTTGATCCACGATAGCTCCCGTCAGGATCTTGAAGTGGATGACGTGCTGTCTGGCTGATCCTTTCCCCGTATATATTTAGAGAGTAGGATGCCTGAATTTTGTGGGGAACGGGACCGAGTCCATCTATAAAGGATATGGTGGCTTGATCCCGTGCTCCTTGAGTATATCCTCTTCTTTTGCTTTGGCGAGGATACTGTCTACGTCCTTTTTGGTAAGGGCGCGTGACTCATTTTCTTCTCCATTTACCTCATTGTCTTGATGATTCGGAGGAGGTTCATTGTTCACCTGATTTTGGAAGGCGAGGAGAAGGTTTTCCATCAGAGTTTCAATCCTCTGTTGGCCTTGTTCCAACTGCTGGATGCGGGTGATCGCATGATCTTGAGGTGGATTGCAGGTTGGTGGCTCAGAATTTGTAGCCAAGACGTTGATACTTCGTGATTCAAACGAAGAGACTGTCCTGGTGACTGAGCTGGGGCTCATTCCTATTGAAGAAGAGCTTGAGGAAGGATCACTTTGCCGTCCTTTGCTTGAAGGAGCAGGGGATTCTTCTGAATGTCTTCTTGTCCTGGAGACGCTACGGGTCATCGGACGTCGGACATGGATTTTGGATGCTGACTTTTGGCGTCTTCTAGTTTTTCCAACCATATGGACAGCAGCAACTTGGTTGGGTCTTTTTTTTTCGACCCATTTGGGAGAGACTTGAAGTGTAGGAGGCTGGGTCCTTTGCTTCTCTAGTCTCTTTTGCCGATACGACGCGCGGCGGCGTATACTACGAGCAATTTGAGCTTCAGTCCGCTCTGGCTGGTCTTTGACGATGAAGGATGTGCTCCCTCGGGCGCAGCAGCCGAGCCTGTCTTCTTTGTAGCTGGGCAAGGACAGGATCCGAACCCTGTCCTTCGCCTGTTGCAGCGAAGCTTTGAATTTTTCAAGTTCGGCCCCTGTAGAGATGAAGGGTCGAACTGCAGGTTTGTAGGCCTTAACTGATGTCTGCAAAGGCCTTGTGATGCATGACTTGATTTTGGGCTTGAAGGAACAAGCCGGTTCATGCTGGGTTGACTTGGGAGTCAGGTTGGAGATGGGTCTCTCCTCTTTCATGTAAGCAAGAGGGTAGAACTGGTTCTCCTTGAGTGGGGCTAGGAATGCTGGCTTGGTGGATGTTTGGGACCTTCTTTGTTTTGGTGAAGGTCTTAGGGACCAAGTCTTGGGATAGACCTGGTCGTTTGCTGGTCGAGGCTTCGTGGGGCTGCCACGGGCTTCGGGCCTTCTGGTGCTCGCCTTTGGTGTCACGGTAGTGACACGTTGAGAGGTGAGTTTCTGCTTCTTGGAAGGAACAGTTTGTTCTTCGGGAAGTGGGAATGGTCCCAGCGTCCCAAAGACGATAGTCCGGGGAGTCAAGGTCGACCCGGAGTTCAGAGAGTTGCCGAGGGAGTTGACGCTTCGGCAGCTGATGGGACGCTTGTACGTGCGCATAGTTTGCTTCTGTTGAAGCATAAGTTGGTGCTTGTTCTCGTCGAAGTTAATGGTTAGTGAAGCTGCCATTGTTAGTTTTTGAAAAGTTTCTGAAACAAGACCACATCCATTAGTAATCACAAGAATATAATGATCATAAATGGGGAGTTCTATGGTTTTGTCTTTTCAAATTGCTCGAGGGAGATGACCCAAGTAATATGAAGAAGGCAGAAAGCCATAGAGGGTACAATTGTTCTGATCGCAGGTATGGTAAGCCCAGAATGAGCGTCCCAGTGACTGCTAGAAGCAATTGTGAACTTAAATTCAACTTATCGAGAAGCAG
Source organism: Litsea cubeba (assembly GCA_012931725.1). Taxonomy (NCBI): domain Eukaryota; kingdom Viridiplantae; phylum Streptophyta; class Magnoliopsida; order Laurales; family Lauraceae; genus Litsea; species Litsea cubeba. Next base: position 32,816,676 of record CM022954.1, on the reverse strand, counting down.
AGCTTGCTCAAGGTAAGAAGAATATAAAGTTGGAGTTACAAATGTGCCAGTCGCGAATACATTAGACCCTGAAAGGGCGTACTAGTACCGCTAGACACAAATGTTTTGAGACCGCATCCATGAGATGAGATTCTCTATTTTGAAAGATCAAGATTGGATTCATCAAAGAGAGCAAATGGTATTCCGATCCAAATACGATCTCGGCGATTTCCGCGAGCGCCAGTATTCAGAAGGAAATGAACCATAATTTCTCAGATCTGAATCCAAAAATGATGAGTTTTTTTTTTTTTTAAAGGCCAATATCGGGTTCATCGAAGAGACCAAAAGGCACTCCAATCTGAACACGGGCTCAGCGATTTCCGCGAGCGCCAGTGCTCAGAAAGGAGAATACCAAGATTTCTCCAATCTAAACCCAAAATGACGGAAGTTTTTTTTTTTTTGAAGATTTTTTTTTCAAGACTTTTTTTTAAATCTGTTTTTTTATTTTTATTTATTTATTTATTTATTTTATTTTTTTAAGATTTTTTTTTAATTTTTTATTTTTTATTTTAAAATTTTTATTTTGAAAAAATCTTATTTAAAAGATGAGAGAGTACACATAGGCCTCCTAACCCGGTCTTATGAAATCTCGATTGATAGAATTGCCCCCAGGTAAGAGTAGGATTACTTAATGAACCCGTTTGGAGGACCCTTGCATAGAACAGTCAAGCTGTCTCCACACTCTGGACAAGGCTTTTCTTGAGTCAACCGTGATCAAAGAACGCAGTTGGTTTAACCTTAGTGGTCTATGTCTTTTTTGTTTTTATTTTATTTTATTTTTTTTAGATTTTTAATGAACTCATCGAAGAGAAACGATGGCCCAAAACCTTAGTATAACAGGCTCAACATTTCTGCAAGCACGATGAACGATAGGAAAGGATCAAGGTTTCTCAATTTTGAATTCAAACTGAGAAATCTATTTTTTTTTTTAGATCTTTAATGAACTCATCGAAGAGAAACGATGGCCCAAAACCTTAGTCGAACAGGCTCAACATTTCTGCAAGCACGATGAACGATAGGAAAGGATCAAGGTTTCTCAATTTTGAATTCAAACTGAGAAATCTAATTTTTGTTTTTTTGTATTTTTAGATCTTTAATGAACTCATCGAAGAGAAACGATGGCCCAAAACCTTAGTCGAACAGGCTCAACATTTATGCAAGCACGATGAATGATAGGAAAGGATCAAGGTTTCTCAATTTTGAATCCAAAATGAAAAATCTGATTTTTTGTTTTTTTTTCTAATGAACTCATCGAAGATAAACGATGGCCCAAAACCTTAGTCGAACAGGCTCAACATTTCTGCAAGCACGATGAACGATAGGAAAGGATCAAGGTTTCTCAATTTTGAATCCAAAATGAAAAATCTGATTTTTTGTTTTTTTTTTTGTTTTTTTTTTCTAACGAACTCATCGAAGAGAAACGATGGCCCAAAACCGTAGTCGAACAGGCTCAACATTTCTGCAAGCACGATAAACGATAGGAAAGGATCAAGGTTTCTCAATTTTGAAAAAAAAATCCTTTTTTTTTTTGTTGAAAAGAGAAAGAGTGGAAATAAATTCAAAGAATTAGAAATTTCTAAAAAAATCTCTTCTCATTTTTTTTTTAGATGCGGAATCCAACATGGGCCACCAATTAGAAAGTAGCCAAAGAATCAAGAAAAGAAGTATAAGCATAGAGCAATAGATATGATATGCAAATATTTCATTTCTAGCATCGTGTTCTCAAATGAACGGGTCCCACCGGGTGTGCCAGCTTGATGGACCGGCGCATTCTGCTCGCTCAGTTCTACCGAGGTCGGCGGACGTGGGAGTCCATTTGGGTCCGACCCTTTCGTAACAGCGGGGGGGGGGGCAGAGGCGTGTATCAACATTTTTTTGTGTTTGGGTGTGCCAGATTTTCTATTTTACTTGGAATTGCAAGTGGTGATCCGGAGATCAACCTTCGCAAGTAAAAAGGAAATCAACTTCTTTCAAGTTTTCCATTGCACATATATTTAAGATAAGAGACAATTTCTTGATTTGCCGTGAAAGGCGATTTTTTTGGCATTTATAGCCGATTTTAGGGTTTATAGCCGATTTTTGGCGTTTATGGCCGATTTACAATCCTTATCAATAATGAAAGACAAGAGTTGTGATTTTTGTCTCTTTTGAAAAAATACAAACTACAATGAAAAGCAAGAAAATGAGGATCTAACTTTTCAGGAGATTGTGGGGGACCCGTTCAGATTGACGGTCGCAAGCCATAATTGGACTTCGCCATCATCCATACAGATGAGAACAGAGGATGCTATTGATTTGCTTGGCTTGGCTATAACCTCAGGTTTTTAGAGGACAAAGACCAAAAGGAGGTCCTATGTCCAATAAAAAACCAAGTAGACGGGCTGAAAAGCCACGTCTAAGCCATTTGGAGGCAGAAGGAGAAGGCAAGGACCTTGGGGGGGGGGGGTACCCCCCAAGGGACTTTTGTCACCTTGTAGCGGTGGTCGGTGTAGAACTTCCGCAGAGTTTTCTCTCTTTCTTTTTCTGAATTTCTGTGCTTTTTTCTGATCTGGGATCTGTCTTGTTTTTCCGATTTGGAATTCTTTGGAATGCTCTCCTATTTATAGGCTTTTAGGTAGCCATTTAGGAGGATTTATGAGCCTTAATTGTCATAAAGCTACATAAAGGGAGGAGTTACAAGATTGAATTCTTTATTTTGCAACTCCTTTTTCTTGGCTTTTGATTGGCCGGAGGAGATTGAGGGCTTTTAATCGCCATGATGGGAGGAGTTTCATGGGTTAAATGCCATGAATCTCTTGACTTGTAACTCCCGGATGCTTGCTTCTGATTGGGCCGTCCAAAGAAATGGATTAATGACTGTAATAAAGCTAGTCAATTATCGCATTAAGTGTCGCCGAGCAGTTGAAGAGTCACGGGCCGTGCCCCGTCTTTTGGGATTCTTCTGGCGATGATCATCAATGGATCTTCATGCAGATCGACATTGGATGATCATGTAACTTCAGGTACTATTTGCCAACTGCGGGTCGGTGCCATCTGTCCTGTCGATTTCTCGATCGGTCGGGTAGAAAGCACACTTGTTTTGGTTGACCGGTTGGCGATCAATGTTGATTTTGATACTTTTGATGATTGACCCGTGTTTTTGACGGATGTCAGAGGATTTGGTGTCTCAAAAGTATGAATTTTGGAAAATCAGAGGAATCGGACGCTTCGAATCACGAAGAAACGGCGAAAAATAGGGTTCCCGGGGCCCTCCCGGCGATCCCGGGCCCCAGGGTCGCTGGCGACCCTGGGGGGTTTTCCCCCATTTTGTACCGTTTTGTGTCCGTTTTTGCTGTTTTTTATTCTTTTTTATTCTGTATTTTTCCTTGACATTTTTTATCATTTAATGGCCTGATTTCCCTGTAGAAGACCTGATGAGAATCCTTGCATTTTGTTTTGCAAAGTTTCCAATTTTCTGAGAAAGCCGAAGACTTTGTCGCGCAGAGCTGCCGATTTTCCGTCAAAAGCTAAAACTGGGACAAACGATGTCGGAATGACCAGAAATTTGGGGTGAAGCCTGCTGAGTAATAAATAAGACCAACCATAGGCTTTTGTTTGAGTTTTGAAGCCGTTTGGGGTCCTATCACTAGTAGACTTGTTTTTATCGCGATGAAGACGTCGCGGCTTGATGTGTGGTCAACCGATGTCCGATTGACTTGAAACTTGACAGGGAACCTATTGGAGTCATTTTAAGATGATCCATAGGCTCTGTCTTGGAAACCACGATCTCGGGGAGTTTCACCGCCGAGAGGCCTGATTTGGCTTCCGAGCGTCAAAGTATGGCCAAATGTTGTCGAAATGACCTGAAATTTGACGTGTAGCCCTTTGTAACCATTTTGAAGCCATCCATGTACTCTATCTGATGAGTTATGGCCTCGGTGGTTCTTGCCGCCGAGAGGCTTGATTTAGCTGTTCGAGGGTTGATGTAGGGTCAAACATTGTCAGTTTGACTCGGAACTTGACGTGGAGCCTTTTGGATGTATTTTGAGACCATCCATCGGCTCTGATCGAAGATTTGGTGTCTCCGATGCTTTCGCCGCCGGGAGCTCCTTTTCAGCTATCGGAGAAGCGAAGTTAGGCCAAATGATTTTGAAATGGCCCGAAACTTCTTGTGTACTCCTCTTTTGGCTGTCTTGAAGGATCTTGCAGTTTTTGTTTGATTCTGACAAGATTTGATTTTTTGGAAGTAGCATTGCCTATTTATAGCAGGTTGCGACTTCATGTAGCTCTTTGGATCTTGAAGAGGCAAAGTGACATTTTTGGTGTCAACAAGCTCGCTAGGCATGACCCAGGGCACGGGCCGTGCTGGGCTGAGAACAACTGGCACAATTCGGCACGGACCGTCAGCGGCACGGCAGGGGGGTGTAAAATGATTGTTTTACCTCCCAACGGCTATATAAGGGGTGGGTTTTTTATTTTTTATTTTTTTATGGGGTGGGGGGGCTCCCATTCTCAATTCTCACCAGCATCATCCAACTCTCTCACTCTCTCAACACTCTCTAACTCTCTCAAAGCACTCAACTCTCTCTAATCATTTTTCTTAATAAGTTTTTTTTTTTTTTGGGCGGGGGGGGGGGGGGGGGGGGGCAGAGATTAAATCATGAAGAGACAAGATTACTGGTTAGAATTTACGTTTCATAGGTCCAAGTTGGAGGCCAGAGTGTCATCTTCACAGTTAGGAGTTGTCTAGAATTCTTTTAGGTAACCATAGTTTAGATTAGCTTTTCATTTAGTTTTCAAACTTTTTGCTATGTTGCATTCATTTCATTGAGTGAACCATTGTATTGCTAGGTTAGTCGCAGTTGTATGCGAGTGTGGATACGTGATCAAGGCCAATTAGTGATGATTGATTATCTTGTTTTACCCGCCCCGCCCATAGTACCCACAATTGCTGCCCAAAACCTTCAGCAAAGGACCCTCGATGAACTATTTGCACCATTTTCATCCACTTCACCTAGTTGTATAGTTTTGCCAGAGAACAATGCGGACCAACTTGAGATCCGGCCCGCCACCATCAACATGCTACCAGAATTCCATGGATCCGAGTGTGAGCAGCCCTATATTCATTTGAACAAATTCCTAACCATCTGCCACACGTTTAGGAATCAAAATTCGTATAGTGAAGCCGTGAAGCTTAGGTTGTTTCCCCTCTCGCTAAAACATTATGTAGCCGCCTGGCTGAATTTCTTGACTCCAAACTCCATTACCACCTGGGATGAGCTTGTCAAAAATTTTATGTCCAATGTTTTCCCAGTGAGCAAACCTAAGCAATTTAAGAGTACCATCAAGAACTTTAGGGGACGACTTGAGGAAGATTTTTCTGAAATCCAAGAGAGATTCCATAACCTATTGATCAAATGCCTGCATCACGGGATTGATAAAGGAGAGTTGATACATTTCTTTTATAGAGGACTTACGAACCCCCAGCGTATCTTAATTGAATCAATGCACAAAGGAGAATTCATGAATCAGACTGCTAATCAAGTGTATGAATTCCTTATCAAGCTTGCGAAAAATTCACAAAATTGGAGCCGTAATAGGAAAGATTTGGAGAGAGATGAGACAGGGATCTAGAAGCCTGGAATGTACAACATCAAACAGGACCCTGAGTTGAAAAATGTGACAACCAGTTTAGCTCAGGGAGTGGAAAGTTTGAGCAAAAAGATAGGATCTATGTCTGTAATATCATGCCAACCCACCCCTCAGCAATAGGAGCCCACCTTGAGAAGTATAAGTGAACCGTATCATGTTTGTGTGTTATGCGATAATTGTGAGCACAAGGTTGAGAGTTGCCCTAGTTTACCATTTGTCAAGGCCGAGCAAGCCACTACACTGAATTCCGATGGAAACTTCCGAAAACCAACTGTTAACACTTTTAGTCAGACCTACCACCTAGACAATAGGCTTGACCCCAATCTTTCGTACCGTCAAGCCGAACCTTTTCAATCCCACGGAGGTCAGCCCGGATTCCAACCGCAGTATCCTAGGCTGCAATACCAACAACCTGCTCAAACTAATCATCCCATGGATCCTCATCCTCAACAGCCTACACAACATAATCAATTTCACCAACAACATCGGTTCCAACCATAGAACTAGTGTACACTAGTACTATATCAGATGCCTAACTACTCTGCACTAGTACAAGCCCCTCAGCAATCCTCTCATATGGAGAACCTATTGACCAAATTCATTTAAATCCAAGAGCAGACTAACTAGGCCCAAAACCAGTCCATTGCAAACTTAAGGCCCAATTAGGTTAGCTCACCTTACAATTGTTCAAGAGACAAAATGGACATTTCCCTAACCAAACCATTCCTAATCCGAAAGGACATCCCAATCAGCCCAGAGGCCAATGTTCAGTAGAGAGTAATGAGCATGTGCAGGCGATCCATACACTGAGATCAGGAAAGACTGTTGACAATAGAGTCGAGATGCCTGAAGAGGATCAAAGAGAGAAGAACTTTTTAGGAAAACCAGAGAGTTCGAGGAAAGTTTTCGAACCCGAGGGATAGGATTTGAAGAAAAAGAGAATGCAGAAAGAGAAAAAAAGAAAGAGATAGAAGAATCCATACCAAGAGGAGAGCATCGGAGAGAGCAGATTCAGAAGCCCATTGTAGTTGACCCATCATCTTTAGAAGTGGTACCTAGAGCACCATTCCCACACCGATTGAAGGAGACTAGGAAGAAGGATCACTTTGAGGGAATCTTAGAAGTTTTCAAGAATGTCCAGATAAACATACCCCTCCTTAATACCATAAAGCAAATCCATTCCTGCTCCAAGTTTTTGAAAGACCTGACCACTGTCAAGCGGAAAACCTCAATACCTAGAACCGCTGTGATGGCAGCTCAAGCGTCAGGGTTGATCCAGCAGACCATTGCACCCAAATAGAAAGACCCTGGCAGTAAGACCCCAACCCAAGAGACCTCGATTAGAGTTAATTAAGTTGTGTTTTAGCTTTAAGTGTGTTTAGTGGTTTTTGGATTAGTTTGGGGATTAGAATAGCTTTTATAATAGCTTTGGGGAATTTGGAGAGCCTTTTTACTTGTGAGACCCTTTGGGGGTTCTTTTTACGAATTGTGTGAGATTGAGGGATTACCAATGATTTCCAAAAATTGTGTTTTTAACCCCATTAGACTTGTCTTGTTAATCCCTACAATTTTCATGTTGACATCGTTCCCATTCGAGAGCCCTAAACCCGACTTTTCGCAATTTGAGGGCAAAATGGTCTTTTTACCCAAAATCTGGACACCAATTTCAATGTCACTAAAACGTGCAAAATATATACATTTTGGAAACTAGAAATTTCGCCGATCAACTTTGTCTTCTTCATCGAATTCGTTTGAAGCCCCAAAAGCCATGTTTTGAGCCAGAGAAGTCTTTTAAGTTGTGGGCCCCATCCCCACTTGCTATATATAGAGAGCTCTCTTCCCATTCTTCCTTTCCTTGCTACTTTTCTTCTGAAAGAAACCCTTGTTCCAGCCCTAGGGTTTCTCTGGCTTCTTCATCCTCAATCCACCACCAAGCTATTGCTAAGGGAGAAATGGATTCCATAATCTTATTCCTCATCTCAAGGGCTTCATCTTGACACCATTTTCGAAGAAAACTGCCCACTCCAAGACTTCCTTAGGACAACACCTTGCTTTTTGAAGAACTTCCTTGTAAATGATCTTCCTAAAAGTTTTATAATCTTGTTTATTTAGCCCTAGGAAAGCTCCATTCCTATTATTGGAAGTTTCCTCTTTGTAATTCCCGTTTTTGACATTTTAGGGTTTGTATTTGGGGGTTTTTGTATAGATTTGGTGTCTTGGCTTGGAGAGGTGTTAGTGGCTTGATTTCTCTTAGCATTGGACCTAAGGCAAGTGGATGAAATGATTCTTATGTGTTTATCATGTTTTACAAAAGCTTTGATTTATCTCTATTGATAGTTTTAATGGTTTGACATGCTTGATAGTTTGATTCTATTGATTTTTGAATGATAATTTGATGAGTTAAGGAGGTCAAGAAGGGCCCAAATATTCATGAAGTTATGTTTGGAAGAAGGGGGAAGAAAGGAAATGGATAGGGATTGGACAAAATGGGGATCCAACCATTTAGGCTGAGATTCGCCGCTGTCCGATCGATCGGACTGTGGGCATTACAGGTCCGATCGATCGGACTGTAAATAACTGAGAGAATTTCAGGACCGATCGATCGGCCAATGAGTCCGATCGATCAGACTGAAATGAGAAAAACTGTAAAAATGGGGATTATTGGACCATTCTCCAGACTCACTTCAAGCCCATATTCAAGCCCAATTCAGCTCTATCCCTTCTCTTCTTATTTGAAGCCATTGAACCTGTAATGATGCATAGAAGCCATGAAAGATTTGGGTAAATTGTGATGTGATGTAGTGGGGTGGTATTGTTTGGAGCCCCAATGCTATGTAAGGACTTGTAAGGCGTTGTATGAAGTCCGGAGGAAGGAGAAACCTCATCATGGAGATTCGGTGAGGATTTCTAGATTTGTCAATGTATGTAAGGTCCCGGAATGTTTTTAATTCTTAAAGAGTACCAAATGTTTATCAAACCTAATATACGGAACCCTATACACATTGATTCAAATCTTGGACCTTCAACTCTTAGCTAGGAGAATATTGGATATCCATTCATGTTCATCTTGACCCGATTTTTAATTGTGCCTTTCAAACATCATATCTTATGGTTTTGACTTGTCCCGAAAGTATTGGAAAGTGTATTTAGCTTTTGCTAACCTGTATATGACCGACCTGATATGAGTGTGTATTTGTGCCTATGAGCACCCCGTTCTTTTACTATCAATTTGATTTGATTTCTCGTATTTGACCCATGAGTCGGCACCACTGAGCTTGGACGACCTTGTCGGTTTGATCCACTGACTTGGAGATCCTTCCCCTCCTGATAGTCAGCTGCAGTCTGGAATGCGTAGAGTTTTTACCCGGTTTGCTACTGTGGTCCCGTAGAGTATATATATGTATATTATAGTATTTTATCGTTGTTCCTCCTCACCTTGTGTGACTGAGGTCAATGATCCTGTAGGGTATGCGCTCTCTTCACTTTAGTGAGAGAGGATGTAGCTTTGTGTGGTTGCCATCTTGACAGTTCCTTATTCTTGGTACCTCTATTGTTTTATATCGTTCATGTTGTTATTTAACAAATGATGCATTATATTTTATGAAATTCATTATTTATACACAGGTTTTTCTAAACCCTTGCAAAGTATCAATGTTTGGTTTTATTGTCTTATCTTTTCACCCACCTGCTAGACCGTCGTGTCTGATCCATTTATTTTGGTACTCAGGTCCCGAGCTTATTGCCATCGAGGAGGAGCCTGAGGAGGCGGTTGGTGAACCGCAGCGTGTGATAGAATGGCAAGCCGACGATGTCATGTAGACAATCATTCGGGCTTTGAGGATGACATTTTGGGAACTCGTGATATCACCTTTTGGGTTTTATTGGTTGTATGGTCTTTGTTGACCGTTATTTGGGGAAATTAATCAACTGATCTTTTGTTTATACAACTAACTTTACTTTTGGGAAATATGCTTATGATCATTGCTCATTCTGATATCTTGTCATGTCAATTATAAATCAGTCTTGTTTATGGAATGGAATAGCACCAATATGATTTGCTACACGCTTCCGCATTCTTAAATACGTGTTTGATATGTTCATATGTGAGATGATGTGTAAAGATAATCCTCACCGCGGAACCCTGTGGGAAATCACGTGCACGGATAAATATTTTTCTTAATTCTGTGTGCGATTTAGCCAAAGAGATGCACGTGGCGCGGCATCATCAGGTCCCGATCCCGGATTTGGATCCCATAACCCGGTCCGGGGTCGCGACAGGACTGGTATCAGAGCGGGACATATTTCAGGCAATTAAAAGAAACCAGAAATCTTAAGTACGTGGCGAGGATTCGTTAGACTCTCGTCAGATAGAATCGTGTGAGCAATGTGTGACCACCCTGTACTTGATTTATATGTGCTAACAATTTGTTTTGCAGCGTTATGCCACCTTGCAAACGAGCAGCAAACATTAACCACGTTGCTAGTAACAGTGAGAATACAGGGCCTATTGCAAAGGATACACAGGATAACAATATGCAGCACCAATTCCAACAGATGATGCAGGCTATGTTAGACCAGCAACGTCAGGCCAATGAGAACCACTCCAATCACAAGCACATGAGACGCAGACCAGATTGCAAGAACAGATGCTTAAGAAAGATGAGGATCATGCTAGGGAAATGGCTCGAATGCAAGCATAATTATTGGGTGTGCTAGAGAGGAGACCGGAACCAATCCCAGTTGCACCACCGGGACCGGTCAACAATAGAGGGAATGATCCTAATGTGTTGTATGAACGGTTCAGGAAGAGAGGACCGAAGGAGTTCTTGGGAACAGATGATCCAATGGCAGCGGATGACTGGCTTGAGCACACAGAAAATATATTCGAAATATTCACATGTACGGGTGTAGAACGAGTGCAGCTCGCAGCTTCTATGTTCACAGGCTTAGCAGATATATGGTGGAAGAACATCAAGGCAGAATACAAGATAATGGCTGATGAAGAAGCTTGGGCTAACTTCAAAAGACAATTTGGAGAGAAATATGTACCTACCCATGTCAAGAGGCAAAAGGCAACAGAATTTCAACAGCTTGTGCAAGGGAATATGATAGTCCTCGAATACCTCACCAAATTCGAGAGATTGTCTAGGTATGCACCAGAGTTGGTGGACACGGTGGAAAAGAAGATAACTAAGTTCCTTAAAGGGCTTCACCCAATCATTGAGAGAGATGCTACCGGGGTTGTACCACCTGTCACCTTTGAAGAAGCTGTCAAAAGGGCATACAAGTTTGAGAACTTTCATAACAAGATCATCAAGAACCAAGGAAAGGGTCAAGGCCACCAGCAGCAGAACTATCAGCAGAGGAACAATCAGAATAAGAGGCCAAGGCAAGAACAGAATGCACAGAATCCAGGAGCTTGCATCCATTGTGGAAAACATCATGGGAATGCCCAATGTCGTTCTATCATAGGGGCATGTTTTAGATGTGGTTCGCTAGACCACCAGATGAGGGATTGCCCAAGGCCAAATAGACAGAATAGACAGCAGCAGGGAGTGCAGCGTCAGGCACCACCTCAGAATGCATTAGTAGTCCAGAATCATGCAAGGCCACTACAGCAACAGGCACCATGTCACGCCCCCAGACCGAGGTCCCGCTAAACGAGGCCTTAATCCGGGGACGCGGCGCGACAGGCCAGAAAATTCCGCCCGCACACGCTAGTTTCCCACAGGTTTCCGCAGTAAGGATTCCCGAAATCCGATCCAACAGTGATAAATAAGAATCACTTTCATACAAATGACTTACGTGGAAGCATTGTAGCAAACATAAAAGTCTCTCAAAATGGGTATAAGGTGAGAACGCACGAGACTAGCATCAAAAGAGAAACATTTCATTGTAGGCCCCAAAGTTTGTTTAAAGTTAGAACAAAAGTAAAGTTAATCATTGATTACAATTTCTTCCCAAAAGAGTATAAGCCAACAATGGCCATAACCAAAAACCCAAAATGTAAAGCATCTATTCCCAAAATAATGTGATCGCAGCTCCAGAAGCAACCCGATGTCTAAATGACATCATTGGGCTGCCACTCGCCCTCCACAGGAACTAAAGGTTCCGCCTCGAAGTGCGCCTCAACTGCGAGGGGCTCGACATCTGGCACCAAACAAAAGAGAGTCAGACACGACGGTCTGGCAAGCAAATACAACAATAATAGGAAGGTAGCGAAACAAACATTAATAAGTGAGAGCCATGATTAAATCACGATTAATAACAATGTAGAAGTAAAGATAGAAGATAACATCTCGATGGTTTACAAATCCAATGTCATGATGAGTAAAATAACCAAATACCATGAGATGAATAGCAATGCATAAAAACATTGGCAACCCACGTAAAGCTACATTCTCCTGTTACCGAAGTAACCGGAGCAGACAAACCGTAGCCACTACTCGTGGGACCGGAACGACATAGTCGTTATCAAACAGAACCGTAGCCACTACTCGTGGGACCAGATATTACCGTTGCCATGGTCGGTACAGATAGAATCCAAACTGCAGATGGCGGACAAATTAAAGATCCCAAGCCGGATGATCAGTCCGACAAGGTGACCTAAGCCTAGTGGTGCCATTAGAGTGAAATCCGAAACTCCGAAGAAATACAAATCCAGTTATAAGACACATTTCCAAAATCAATAAGAGAACTACTCCAAACAATGCATATTGGTAAAACCAAGCAAAATAGGTGAGTAGTCTTCTCAATACTTAAATATGTGGTGAACCACTTCAAAACATTAAAAAGAATTGGAGAAAGAACCCAAAACAAAAGTCTTTTTACAAGAAATGGATGTATGGTGGTTCGATTGACTAAAGCGGGTAGTCTCGATATACATTTGACCCCTTTATTGTCATTAAAAGAAAGTGATTTGGTGCCACCGAAGATCATTGACAATCATAAGGGATTAAGTGTACATTTAGACTTGAGGGTTTCCCAAGTGGTATTGACCATAGTCCGAGACACTTCTCACCATGAATTCTAGGCTTGTAAAAGGTTGAATGGGCTTCTCTTATAGGAGAGAGTTTGGGGCTGAATTGAGCTTGGACATAGACCCGGAGTGGACTTGAAATTATATACAATAAGTCCTTAAAAAGTGTAGGTTTAAATCCCTTCTTAATCAGGCCCACAACTGACCTTCCCCAAGCTCAAACAGTCCACTAAATAGGCCCAAATCAGTCCTTAAAGTAGCCCAGGATTCAGGCCATAAAACAGTCCAATGTCAGGTCTCGAAACAGCCCATCAACAGGTCTCAAAATAGCCCAAGAGCTGACCTTAAAACAGGCCCAAGAAGCCCTGAAAAGCAGGCCCAAAACAGCCTTTGAATGGGCCAAAAACAAGCTGACCCGAGCCCCCCAGACTGGGCTGGGCTCGCTCGAGCGAACCCAGGTCCGCTCGAGCGGAGCCCAGACAGTAGCTGGGTCGCTCGAGCGGCCCAGTGGGTCGCTCGAGCGGACTGGGCCTGCCCAGTCCAGCCCGACAGTGCAGAATTCCTCTTTTTTTCCATCTTTTCTTGATTATTTCCATTCCTTTTCTTCCTTACACCATTTTACATCAACTTGGGCCTTTTCTCAACCTCCACAAATCATCAAACCATCATCCATTATCATCCAATAATACAAACTCAACACTTTTAAAAGAATCAAAGTTCTTTTCCCTTTTCTTTGAACACCCACCTTGAACACAATGAAACCCAATTTTTCCAAGGAGCCAAAGTGAGAACAAATTTCCAATGCATGGTAAGACAATAACATAGTTTAAGATAAATATGACCATGGTTCATTAAATCAAAGTAAACCCATAGACTAAAGAAGATTGACACAAAAGAAAAATCATGTAATAGAACCAAATGAGAGAAGACATCACATAAATGTTGGAATCTACTTGCCTCTAGTCAAGATAGGATCAAAATCACTCTTCAAACCAAGCCTTAGAGCCTTAAGCTTCAAATCCACAAAAACCCCAAAATTTTTCCAAGAAAACCCTAAAAATCATCATTTGTAAATCTTCAAGGAAAACCCTAGAAAATGGGTTTAAAACACTCCAAATGGAGAGGAAAACAAGAATCTTGAGTTTAGAAAACCAATGCTAACCTTAAGAAACCCCAATGAAGAAGAGGAGCTTGGATGAAGGCCTTATCTTAGCTCAAAATCCTCAAAAAGGATATCTTAGGAGAGCTTGAAGAGGGAGGAAGAACTTGAGGAGATCAATCCTCCAAGAACACCTCACCAAGCAAGAGTTTCAGATGAGAGAGAGTGCGTGGGGGAAGAGGAAAAAAACCCTAGCAAATGACTCTTGCTGGAAATGAAATGAAGAGGGAGAAGAAGAAGAATCCCCTTCTTATAAGAGGTGACTTGTGGGCCCCGGTCTTCACTAAGCTAGAAATGGTATTTGCGGGCCCCGAACGAAAACGACGAAGAAGACAAAAACGATCAGCGAAATTTCTACTTTCTAAAAAGTATATTTTTGACAATTTCTGAAATTTTCGAAATTTGGGTACAGGTTTTGTGTGAAATGTCAGTTTTGCCCTTTTTCTCAAAAAACGCAATTTCTGATCACAAAATCAAGTTGGCCGAAACATGAAAGTTGATGATCTAGATGAAATAAATCAAAATGCACAAGAAATGGGATTTTACAAACATCAAGGATAAACTCAACAAATTCACACAAAGTCCACGGGCGTCCCGGCCTGTGTCAGACTTAAGTCAATGACTCACAAAGGTTCTCAAGGCTAATCAAACATTCTAATCTAGCTTAATAAAATAAACTAATCATCCACTAACCCCACTTATCCACTAATCATGGTTAAAACATAATTAAATGCCTCAAACCTGGGTCGGGGTCTGACATCCTCCACCCCTAAGAATCACATTTGGTCCTCCAAATGATCACTAACCTCTGGGAATAGCTGAGGATACTTCTTTTGGACTTGATCACGAAGTTCCCAAGTGGCTTCTTCTGGTCCATGATTCTCCCAACGAATCTTTACCCACTGAATTGTTCTGTTCCTCAGTTCTTGCTCTTTGGTGTCAATAATCTCTGCCGGTTTCTCGATGTAGGTGGCATCCTCTCTGACATCCAACGGTTCATGATGTAACACGTGCGAAGGGTCCGAAACATACTTCCTTAACATTGACACGTGAAACACGTTGTGCACACCCGACAGCTCTGGAGGCAAAGCTAATCTGTATGCCACTTCCCCGATCCGACTCAAGATCTCATACGGTCCAATGAATCTCTTAGACAATTTGCCCTTCTGCCCAAATCTCAATGTTCCTCTGACCGGAGATACTTTTAAGAATACCTTGTCTCCAACTTGGAATTGTAGATCCTTCCTTCGAACATCAGCATAGCTCTTCTGTCGGCTTCTCGAAGTCTTCAATCTCTCATGGATAATTCTGACTTTATCACTTGTTTCCTCAACCAAAGATGGACCATGAAAACTGCGTTCTCCGACTTCTTCCCAACACACGGGGGTTCTACACTTCCTGCCATACAACGCTTCGAAAGGGGCCATTCCTATGCTTGAATGGTAACTATTGTTGTAGGCAAATTCACAAAGCGGTAGATTCTCGTCCCACTGATTCTTGAAATCAAGTACACAAGCCCTAAGCATCTCTTCAAGGGTCTGAATAGTCCTCTCTGATTGACCATCCGTCTGCGGGTGGTACGCTGTACTGAATTGAAGCTTCGTTCCCATCGATTCGTGCAAAGTCTTCCAAAACCTCGAAACGAATCTACTATCTCTCGATCTGAAGTGATGGAAACCGGTGACCATGACGACTAACAATCTCTTTTACAAAAGCTTGTGCTAAAGCCAACATGTGCATCTTCTTACCGGTCTTCAAAGGAATAAAATGCGCCGACTTCGTTAACCGATCCACTATGATCCAAATGGCATTGTTCCCTTTGCTTGTAGTCGGTAAACCTGATACGAAATCCATTGTCAGGTGCTCCCATTTCCACTCTGGGATTTCTAACGGTTGCAAAAGACCAGGTGGTTTCTGATGTTCTGCCTTCACTAATTGACAAGTCATACACCTAGACACAAAGGCTGCTATCTCTCTCTTCATATTGTTCCACCAAAAACGACTCTTTAAATTTTGGTACATTTTCGTACTCCCTGGGTGCACTGATACCTCGTATTGTGAGCCTCTACCATAATGTCATCTTTTAGATTGTCTATCTTTGGAACACAAAGTCTGCCACGGAAGTACAAGACTCCATCCAACATCTGAAAATCTGGCCTTTCCGAGATATGCTCCACAATTTTAGCCAAGTCTGGATCTTGCATCTGACTGTCCTTAATTTTCTGAATGAAGACTGGCTCAGACACTGTCATATTTGCTAACATAACTCCTTCCCTCAAAGGTTGGAACTCTACTCTCAATTCTTCAAATTGCTGAAAATTGTAAAACCCATGCAAACTGGCCAAACAAACTGATTTTTTACTCAACGCATCTGCCACTACGTTAACTTTCCCCGGATGATAGATAATCGGAAAATCATAGTCTTTGATGTACTCCATCCACCTTCTTTGCCTCATGTTTAATTCCTTTTGAGAGAACAAGTATTGAAGACTACGGTGATCCGAATGAACTTCAAATTTTTCTCCGTACAAGTAGTGTCTCCACATCTTCAACGCGAACACTATAGCTGCCAACTCCAAATCGTGCGTTGCATATTTCTTTTCATGTTCCTTCAATTGCCTCGAGCCGTACGCAATCACATTTCCATTTTGCAT
Organism: Litsea cubeba; assembly: GCA_012931725.1. Lineage (NCBI taxonomy): Eukaryota > Viridiplantae > Streptophyta > Magnoliopsida > Laurales > Lauraceae > Litsea > Litsea cubeba. The sequence goes on along the minus strand of CM022954.1, from coordinate 32,800,214 downwards.
CAAAACACATCCGAGTCCTACTCCTGAAGCATCCGTATAGATAACGAAACCGCCACTCCCCGAAGGTAAAGTGAGAACAGGCGCTGAAGTTAACCTCTTATTCAACTCTTCAAAACTGGCTTCACATTTCTCTGACCATACAAACGGCACATTCTTTCGGGTCAACTTAGTCAATGGTGCTGCAATGGACGAAAAACCTTGAACGAATCTCCTATAGTAACCTGCCAAACCCAGAAAACTTCTAATCTCAGTCACATTCTTCGGTCTCTCCCAATTGATGACTGCTTCTATCTTTGATGGGTCAACTGCTAGTCCTTCTTTAGAAATAATGTGACCAAGAAAAGCGACTTGCTCTAGCCAAAACTCGCACTTCCCAAGCTTCGCATACAACTGGTTATCTCTCAACAACTGCAAAGAAGTCCTCAAATGCTGCTCATGGTCTTCTCTTGACTTGGAATACACTAGAATATCATCAATGAAGACGACGGTGAACTGGTCTAGATAGGGTGCGAAAATCTTGTTCATGAGAGCCATGAATACCGCTGGCACATTCGTCAGTCCAAAGGGCATCACCAAAAATTCATAGTGCCCGTATCTAGTTCGAAAAGCTGTCTTCGGAATGTCTGATTCTCTAACCCTCAACTGATGGTATCCGGACCTCAAATCTATCTTCGAGAAAAACTCTGCACCTTGCAACTGATCAAACAACTCGTCTATCCTAGGCAAAGGGTACTTGTTCTTGATGGTCACTTGGTTCAACTTCCTGTAATCTATACACATCCTCAAACTTCCATCTTTCTTCTTGACAAAAAGCACTGGGGCTCCCCATGGGGAAACACTTGGCCTGACAAAGCCTTTGTCTAGCAACTCTTGCAACTGTAACTTCAATTCTCCTAACTCTACTGGAGCCATCCTATAAGGAGCAATGGAGATCGGAGCTGTTCCTGGCATCAACTCGATTGTAAACTCAACTTCTCTGACGGGTGGTAACCCTGGAATCTCTTCTAGAAAAACATCGGGAAACTCACACACTACCGAAAAGTTCTCCACCCCTAGGGACTGTTCGTCCTTGGTGACAAAAGCAATAAATCCCTCACAACCTGATCTTAACAGCTTAGCTGCAGAAAGAGCTGAAATAAACCTAGCTGGAGAAACCCTTTTCTCTCCCTGAAACTTCACCCATGAGGATAACCCATCCAATCTAAACACAATGGTCTTACTATAGCAATCCATGGAGGCGCGATGACCTGCTAACCAATCCATGCCTAAAATAACATCGAAGTCATGCATGACTAAGGTAATAAGATCTGCAAGGAAAATGACTTCTCCTATCTTCACTGAACAACTAGGGTAAAAAGTACTACACACCACTTGTTTCCCTACCGGAGTAGTAACAGTCAAAACAAACTCTAATTCTCTAATAGGTACACTAATCCTTTTAGCAAACACATGGGATAAGAAAGAGTGGGTAGATCCCGGGTCAAACAACACTTTAGCTTCAACATCACAGATTAGGAGTTTACCTTCCACAACATCACCCGCCGTTTCTGCATCCACTTGATTGATATGATTGAGACGGCCTTGCTGACGCGGTCTATTTTGATTCTGATTTGGCCTTCCTAGCTACATATTCCTATTTTGCTGCGGTGGACGGACATTCTGGTTCTGAGGTTGTTGACGGGGCTGCTGAATCTGCTGCTGCCTCGGTTGGTTCTGAGCTACTTGTTGGTTCTGCTGAGGGGCTTGCCTTGGTGGCTGCTGGGGTGCCCTATTGCCTTGGTTCCTATTATTCGGGCAATCCTTCACTTGGTGGTCTGTGCCACCACACTTGAAACATGCACCTGAAATTCGATAACACTGCTGAGAAGGGTGATTCTTGCCACAATGCTCACACCCGCCTTGAGTTGGAGCATTCTGCTGTTTCTTTTGCTTCTTGCCTTGATAAGATTTCTGCCCACCTTGGTACTGCTGCCTCTTCCTTTGGTTATCCTTAATAATCTGATTGTTGATGTCCTCAAACTTGTAGGCCCTTTTGATAGCCTCTTGAAAGGTGGTCGGTGGTACTCCACCTAAAGCATCTCTCAAAATAATGGGATTGAGCCCATCCATAAACTTAGTGATCTTTTTCTTTTCGGTGTCCACAAGCTCTGGGGCATAGCGAGATAATTTCTCAAACTTAGTAAGATACTCAAGGACGGTCATATCTTCTTGCTTAAGCAACTGAAACTCTGCTGCCTTTTGCTTCTTAATGTGCGCGGGGACATACTTCTCACTAAACTGCTGCTTGAATGTGGCCCAAGCAATCCCATCCTCAATATTCTGATAGCCTTCCTTAACAGTCTTCCACCATATGTCTGCCAATCCAGTGAACATGGAGGCTGCTAAGTGAACTCGCTGTCTGCCTGTGCATACGAAGATATCGAAGATGTTCTCTGTATGGGCTAGCCAATCGTCAGCTGTCAAAGGATCTTCCTGTCCCGTGAACTCCTTAGGACCCCTCTTTCTGAACTTCTCAAATAAAACATTTGGATCTCGGTCCCTGTTCTGCACAGCTTCCACATTAGGCATTGGTTCGGGTCTCCTACCCAAAACTTCAAGCAATTGCCTTTGCACTTGAGTCAATTCCTCATCTTTCTTTGCCATCTGTTCTTGAAATCGGGCTTGATTTTCATTAGCTCGCTGTTGCTGTTCGACCAACATCTGCATAAGTTGTTGGAATTGACCTGCCATCGGGTTTTCAATCCCGCTGTCATGATTACTGCCCGATGCATTTGCATTTGCTGGAGGTCTACGCGGAGGCATCGTGCTGCAAAACAACTTGTTAGTACAACAAGATACAATAATAAGGCGTTCCCAAACCCAAATCGATGCTAACTAACGGAAATGCTAACGAATCCTCGCCACGTCCTTATGTTTCTAATCCAATTTTAATTGCCTTAAATATTTCTCGCTCTGATACCAAGCCTGTCACGCCCCCAGACCGAGGTCCCGCTAAACGAGGCCTTAATCCGGGGACGCGGCGCGACGGGCCAGAAAATTCCGCCCGCACACGCTAGTTTCCCACAGGTTTCCGCGGTAAGGATTCCCGAAATCCGATCCAACAGTGATAAATAAGAATCACTTTCATACAAATGACTTACGCGGAAGCATTGTAGCAAACATAAAAGTCTCTCAAAATGGGTATAAGGTGAGAACGCACGAGACTAGCATCAAAAGAGAAACATTTCATTGTAGGCCCCAAAGTTAGTTTAAAGTTAGAACAAAAGTAAAGTTAATCATTGATTACAATTTCTTCCCAAAAGAGTATAAGCCAACAATGGCCATAACCAAAAACCCAAAATGTAAAGCATCTATTCCCAAAATAATGTGATCGCAGCTCCAGAAGCAACCCGATGTCTAAATGACATCATTGGGCTGCCACTCGCCCTCCACAGGAACTATAGGTTCCGCCTCGAAGTGCGCCTCAACCGCGAGGGGCTCGACATCTGGCACCAAACAAAAGAGAGTCAGACACGACGGTCTGGCAAGCAAATACAACAATAATAGGAAGGTAGCGAAACAAACATTAATAAGTGAGAGCCACGATTAAATCACGATTAATAACAATGTAGAAGTAAAGATAGAAGATAACATCTCGATGGTTTACAAATCCAATATCATGATGAGTAAAATAATCAAATACCATGAGATGAATAGTAATGCATAAAAACATTGGCAACCCACGTAAAGCTATATTCTCCTGTTACCGAAGTAACCGGAGCAGACAAACCGTAGCCACTACTCGTGGGACCGGAACGACATAGTCGTTATCAAACAGAACCGTAGCCACTACTCGTGGGACCGGATATTACCGTTGCCATGGTCGGTACAGATAGAATCCAAACTGCAGATGGCGGACAAATTAAAGATCCCAAGCCGGATGATCAGTCCGACAAGGTGACCTAAGCCTAGTGGTGCCATTAGAGTGAAATCCGAAACTCCGAAGAAATACAAATCCATTTATAAGACACATTTCCAAAATCAATAAGAGAACTACTCCAAACAATGCATATTGGTAAAACCAAGCAAAATAGGTGAGTAGTCTTCTCAATACTTAAATATGTGGTGAACCACTTCAAAACATTAAAAGAATTGGAGAAAGAACCCAAAACAAAAGTCTTTTTACAAGAAATGGATGTATGGTGGTTCGATTGACTAAAGCGGGTAGTCTCGATATACATTTGACCCCTTTATTGTCATTAAAAGAAAGTGATTTGGTGCCACCGAAGATCATTGACAATCATAAGGGATTAAGTGTACATTTAGACTTGAGGGTTTCCCAAGTGGTATTGACCATAGTCCGAGACACTTCTCACCATGAATTCTAGGCTTGTAAAAGGTTGAATGGGCTTCTCTTATAGGAGAGAGTTTGGGGCTGAATTGAGCTTGGACATAGACCCGGAGTGGACTTGAAATTATATACAATAAGTCCTTAAAAAGTGTAGGTTTAAATCCCTTCTTAATCAGGCCCACAACTGACCTTCCCCAAGCTCAAACAGTCCACTAAATAGGCCCAAATCAGTCCTTAAAGTAGCCCAGGATTCAGGCCATAAAACAGTCCAATGTCAGGTCTCGAAACAGCCCATCAACAGGTCTCAAAATAGCCCAAGAGCTGACCTTAAAACAGGCCCAAGAAGCCCTGAAAAGCAGGCCCAAAACAGCCTTTGAATGGGCCAAAAACAAGCTGACCCGAGCCCCCCAGACTGGGCTGGGCTCGCTCGAGCGAACCCAGGTCCGCTCGAGTGGAGCCCAGACAGTAGCTGGGTCGCTCGAGCGGCCCAGTGGGTCGCTCGAGCGAGGGCCAGGCAGTGCCTGGTCCGCTCGAGCGGCCCAGTGGGTCGCTCGAGTGGACTGGGCCTGCCCAGTCCTGCCCGACAGTGCAGAATTCCTCTTTTTTTCCATCTTTTCTTGATTATTTCCATTCCTTTTCTTCCTTACACCATTTTACAACAACTTGGGCCTTTTCTCAACCTCCACAAATCATCAAACCATCATCCATTATCATCCAATAATACAAACTCAACACTTTTAAAAGAGTCAAAGTTATTTTCCCTTTTCTTTGAACACCCACCTTGAACACAATGAAACCCAATTTTTCCAAGGAGCCAAAGTGAGAACAAATTTCCAATGCATGGTAAGACAATAACATAGTTTAAGATAAATATGACCATGGTTCATTAAATCAAAGTAAACCCATAGACTAAAGAAGATTGACACAAAAGAAAAATCATGTAATAGAACCAAATGAGAGAAGACATCACATTAATGTTGGAATCTACTTGCCTCTAGTCAAGATAGGATCAAAATCACTCTTCAAACCAAGCCTTAGAGCCTTAAGCTTCAAATCTACAAAAACCTCAAAATTTTTCCAAGAAAACCCTAAAAATCATCATTTGTAAATCTTCAAGGAAAACCCTAGCAAATGGGTTTAAAACACTCCAAATGGAGAGGAAAACAAGAATCTTGAGTTTAGAAAACCAATGCTAACCTTGAGAAACCCCAATGAAGAAGAGGAGCTTGGATGAAGGCCTTATCTTAGCTCAAAATCCTCAAAAAGGATATCTTAGGAGAGCTTGAAGAGGGAGGAAGAACTTGAGGAGATCAATCCTCCAAGAACACCTCACCAAGCAAGAGTTTCAGATGAGAGAGAGTGTGTGGGGGAAGAGGAAAAAAACCCTAGCAAATGACTCTTGCTGGAAATGAAATGAAGAGGGAGAAGAAGAAGAATCCCCTTCTTATAAGAGGTGACTTGTGGGCCCCGGTCTTCACTAAGCTAGAAATGGTATTTGCGGGCCCCGAACGAAAACGACGAAGAAGACAAAAATGATCAGCGAAATTTCTACTTTCCAAAAAGTATATTTTTGACAATTTCTGAAATTTTCAAAAGTACAGGTTTTGTGTGAAATGTCAGTTTTGCCCTTTTTCTCGAAAAACGCAATTTCTGATCACAAAATCAAGTTGGCCGAAACATGAAATTTGATGATCTAGATGAAATAAATCAAAATGCACAAGAAATGGGATTTTACAAACATCAAGGATAAACTCAACAAATTCACACAAAGTCCACGGGCGTCCCGGCCCGTGTCAGACTTAAGTCAATGACTCACAAAGGTTCTCAAGGCTAATCAAACATTCTAATCTAGCTTAATAAAATAAACTAATCATCCACTAACCCCACTTATCCACTAATCACGGTTAAAACATAATTAAATGCCTCAAACCTGGGTCGGGGTCTGACACACCACAACAGCAGTTTAGGCCACAGCAGCAACAGCAACAACAAGCCCGTCAGCAAGGGCAGAACCAAAATCAGAATCAGCGACCTCAGCAGCATAACAGGAATGCACAGCAGGGCAGGCAACCACAAGGACAAAACAGGCCACAACAGAGGGCACAAATGTATGCCATCAATAGAGCTGATGCAGAGGCGGAAGGCAATGTAGTGGAAGGGACACTTCTAGTCTGTGGTTTTGATGCTAGGGTTTTGTTTGACCCTGGCTCTACTCACTCATTCTTATCTCCAAAATTTGCTAAGTTGATTGATATGCATGCTAGAGAGTTGAGTTTCATTTTGACTGTGGCTACCCCTTTAGGTAAGGAAGTTGTTTGTAGAACTTTTTACCCTAGTTGTGCAGTCATGATAGGAGAGGTAGTATTACCGACAGATCTCATTTTATTGGAGATGCAAGATTTTGATGTCATCCTAGGGATGGATTGGTTAGCAGGATACCATGCTACTATGGATTGTTTCCATAAGACCCTAACTTTTAAGTTAGAGGAGACCCAAGCAGGGGTATTGTTTCAGGGAGAGAGGAGTAGTCCTAGTGCAGGGTTTATTTCAGCATTGAAGGCTGATAGACTTCTAAGAAGTGGTTGTGAGGCTTATTTGGCATTTATCACGGAGGATAAACTGTCCCAAGGGGTGGAGGAGATTCCAATTGTTTGTGAATTTTTGGATGTTTTCCCGGAGGAGATACCAGGTTTGCCACTCATTAGAGAAATAGACTTCACTATCGAGTTGTTACCGGGGACCGCTCCGATTTCTATTGCACCTTACAGAATGGCTCCGGCAGAATTGGGAGAGTTGAAGATACAGTTACAAGAATGTAACACCCCGACCCACCTTAATCTCGTTTTAGAGTTAATTAATTTAGATTAATTGCTTAATGGATGTTTTGATCTTGATTGGACTTGGTTAGGTAGAATTAGTGGGGTTTGACCACTTACTAGGTAGATTATGACTTTTGGAGTATTTTTGGGTTTTGTGTGTACTTAGAAATTTTTGGGTTTTTAATGCATTGCATAGAGCATTTTATGGGCCTCAACTTTCATGTCTTGACCCATCAAATTCGGACCCATGTAGGCCCATTCCCAGCCCATTCATTTAACCCAGGCCCTTTCTTGCAATTTCAGCCCAATTCTGGACTTGCATGCAAGTGCAGGATAAAATTTGGGATAAATCTCATTTCAGCTACTCCTTTCTTCTTTCTTCATCTCCAGCTGAACCCTCTCTTCTCAATCTCTTTACTACCTCATCTCCTCCCAGCCTTCCATCTCCAACATCCTCTTGGGCTAACTATTGCATGTGAGTCTTGGTGGAGACATCTTCATCTTCCTATTCATCTTCTCCAAGCTTTCATTCTCTCTAAAAGTGCTTCATTTCCTCCATTGGTAAGTCTCAACTTCCATTTCTTTTCTCTTGCTTCATATTAGTGTAAGAATGTCCTAAAATTCGTGCATACATCATCTCCTTCCTCATTCATTTTCTTCCATTTTATTTTTCACCATTTTAGGGCATTTGAGCTTTCATATTTGGGGATTTTCGAGTTTAACAAGGATTAGGTGTGAGAGCTAGCTTTCAAAGCACCAAGGCAAGTTAAACTTATACATTTGTATGCATGATTTCTTGTTTGATTCATGAATATATGCAATCTTGCTTAGATACCCTTCTTCTTGCTCAAAAATGGTTTTCTTGTGGATGATTTTTCTTGTTAATGTATATGGGTTTATTGATGGTTTTGATGAGCATTTTGGAAGCTCAAGGATACCCATTGGTAGTGGTTCAAACCTGGAATGAATGCCTTGAATGGCTTGAGAGAAATCAAGAAGTTTCAGATTTTTGGAACCCAGGATTTGACAGTTCGCTCGAGCGAGCGTGAGTGAACGCTCGAGCGAAGGGCTTTCTGGGAGAGTTCGCTCGAGCGAACTCTTGGTCCGGTCGAGCGAACAGCTCTCTGTCTGGGGTCCGCTCGAGCGAACATCTGAACGCTCGAGCGAACCTGATACTTGCAGTATGCAGATTTTCCAACGACCATAACTTTTTAACCGTAAGTCCGTTTTTGGAGATCTACATACCGTTGGAAAGCTCATGATGTGTAGAATCTTGGAAAAGATTATATGTTGGATTTTACATAATTGTGACAAATGGACGTTTCCATGAGCCGGACATTGAACCGTAGCTTGATCTAGTTGATTGGCCTGATAGATGGACTTGTAGGATGTGCACCCTGAACTTTTATCATGACCACTGGGTTTGTTTAATTGTGGATATGGATTGAGCACCCGTACCCACTAAAAAAGGGGCATTGTGTTCTTCGGATTGTAACCGTGCCAAATGTGTTCTATTAAGGGATTCGACATCCAAATTATGTAACGCCAAGGCGTCCTCGTAGCCCGATAATGTCGAACTCTTAATACTACCCTGAGTTGGACGGTGAAGACCACATGTGTTCCCAAGACCGTAGGCTTGGCTTGATTTCTGTCTTGACTCCGTATATGATCTGTATGTACATGCATTGCATTCCGTTTCCAGTATTCTAGTGTGACTTGATCACGCTTCTGTTCGGTTATATATTTTCTGTTACACATCCGTTATGTCACATTTATTTCTGGCTTTGTTCAGTATATTTCAGTAAGTTCCGATTTGTTATTTATATGTCTTGTCCTGTATATGCCCTGTATCTGATTTACACTGTCCTGCACCTGCTCTGTTGTTTGTATATTGTACTCTATGAGTCGGCACCACTTAGCTTCGATCCTATCTAAGTCGGACCCGGCTAAGTGTGGGTTTAGTAAACTTCTGGCCCTCTGCAGATGGGAATATATTCTGAGGGTTTACCGGCACCCTAGGTCTACGATGGAGAATTCTGGGTACCTCTGTCTCCTAGTAGCACCGCCCTGTCCTGTCCTGATATTCTGCTCTCATTTTATTTCATGTTATATGATTAACTTGAGAGAACATAGCTTATGTGGTTGTGCCAGCTAGTACTGTTAATATATTTATCTGTTATCTATGACTCGTATGTCTCATGCTAAATTCATGCACTGATATGCCTAGTGATTATTCCTTGATCTCTTATGATTTATACCTGTCTGACGATTCATTTGATATATGTTATATGGATTGTATATGTTTGTCTTGCTTAGCTTAGTCTAATGGTGCTACACTTGGCGTTACAGTTGAATACATTGACGCCATTGCCCCGGAGATCCTTGAGGAAGAGGAACCTCCACACAACGTAGCAGAGTGGACTCCTGATGATGTCTTTTAGACATCCGTACGATGAGAAATGGACGTTAAATGACCCACTGACCGTGGCTAGGATTGCCACATATTTTGTAGAAACTTATAAACTTGTTTAGCTTTTGGAATTGTAAACTTAACTAACTTACTTCTTCTCTTCCTATCTCTTGAACTTGAATCTTTAAATTTATGCTCATGGACCCTTATGCTCTATATCTTGATGATTGTGTTATGTTAATTGGATACCTATTTGACAGATTTATACAGGTATATTGAGAAATATAAACCTCACACGTGATATCCTGTGGGTAAATTCCGTACGTGGGGACCTAGAGTCAATGAGTTTGACTCGAATTTCCACGCGGGCGTGTGTCGCGCCTCGGGATGTGTGAAATCTCGGGCTCGGGGCGTGACAAAGAACTTTTGGATAAAGGTTTTATGAGGCCTAGTGTGTCACCATGGGGAGCACCAGTTTTGTTTGTGAAGAAAAAAGATGGTTCTATGAGAATGTGTATTGACTATAGAAGATTGAACCAGGTGACCATCAAGAATAAGTATCCATTGCCAAGGATAGATGAATTGTTCGATCAGTTGCAAGGAGCTGCTTACTTTTCGAAGATTGATTTGAGATCAGGCTACCATCAGTTGAGAGTCAGAGATGCAGATGTGCCAAAAACAGCTTTTCGGACGAGATATGGACACTATGAGTTTCTAGTGATGCCATTTGGTTTGACTAATGCATCGGCAATTTTCATGGCGTTGATGAACAAGATATTGCAGAGTATTTGGACCAGTTTACAGTGGTGTTTATTGATGATATTTTGGTGTATTCCAAGACCAAAGAAGAGCACGAAGAACATTTGAGGATAGCACTCCAGCTTCTGAGGGAAAACCAGTTGTTTGCAAAACTTAGTAAGTGCGAATTTTGGTTGGACCAAGTCACATTTTTGGGTCATATCATCTCGAAGGAAGGATTATCAGTGGACCCGTCCAAGATTGAGGCAGTTATGAATTGGGACAGACCGAAGAATGCATCAGAGATCAGGAGTTTTCTTGGATTGGCAGGGTATTATCGGAGGTTTGTGCAAGGATTTTCATCGATTGCGTCACCTTTGACGAAGTTGACTAAGAAAAACACACCATATGTTTGGACCGACAAGTGTGAAGCTAGTTTCCAAGAGCAGAAGAAGAGATTGACTACAGCTCCAGTCCTTACTTTGCCATCAGGGAGCGGCGGTTTCACCATTTTTACCGATGCTTCCAATGTTGGACTTGGATGTGTTTTAATGCAAGATGGGAAGGTAGTTGCATATGGATCCCGGCAGTTGAAAGACCATGAGAAGAACTATGCAACACATGATCTAGAGTTGGCAGCAGTTGTTTTAGCATTGAAGATGTGGAGACACAACCTCTATGGAGAGAAGTTTGAGGTTCACTCCGACCACCGTAGTCTACAATACTTGTTTTCTCAGAAGGAGTTGAACATGAGGCAGAGGAGATGGATGGAATATATCAAAGACTACAATTTTCCAATCAAGTATCACCCGGGGAAAGCGAATGTAGTTGCAGATGCTTTAAGTAGAAAGTTAGTTAGCATGGCAAGTCTTCGGGGGACTTATGTTGTACAGCAGTTAGAGGAGTTGGGAGTAGATTTCCAGCCTCTAAGGGAGGGTGTCATGTTGGCAAATATGTCAGTGTCAGAACCTTCGTTCATTCAGAAGATCAAAGAGAATTAGTTACAAGACCCAGAGTTGGCTAAGATTTCAGAACATATAGCAGATCGTCCGGATTTTCGTGTTGTACATGGAGTTTTGTACTACCGAGATCGTCTATGTGTGCCCGACTTGGAGGACTTGAGGAATGATATCATGACAGAAGCTCACAATACCAAGTATTCCATACATCCGGGCAGTACGAAGATGTACCAGAACTTGAAGGGCAGATTTTGGTGGAATAACATGAAGAGAGAGATAGCAGCTTTCGTCTCTCGGTGTATGACATGTCAGTTGATCAAGGTAGAACATCAGAAGCCTCCAGGGTTGCTATGACCATTAGAGATTCCGGAGTGGAAATGGGAGCACATTACCATGGATTTCATCTCGGGATTACCAAAGACTAGTAAGGGCAATGATGCTATTAGGGTTATAGTGGACCGCCTCACCAAGTCAGCTCATTTCCTACCAATGAAGACTGGGAAGAAGATGCATATGTTACCTTTGGCACAGTTGTTTGTCACAGAGATCGTCAGTCGACATGGACAACCAGTTTCCTTCACATCCGATAGAGATAGCAGATTTGTCTCGAGATTTTGGAAGACACTGCATGAGTCTATGGGTACAAAGTTACAGTTCAGCACAGCCTATCACCCACAGACTGATGGTCAGTCAGAGAGGACAATTCAGACACTTGTGGACATGCTCAGAGCTTGTGTGTTAGATTTTAAGACTCAGTGGGACGAAGCAATACCGTTGTGTGAGTTCACTTACAACAATAGTTTCCACTCGAGTATCGGAATGGCGCCTTTTGAGGCTTTGTATGGCAGAAGGTGTAGGACACCCCTTTGTTGGGAAGAAGTTGGCACTCGTAGTTTCCATGGTCCGATTATCGTTAGTGAGACAAGTGACAAGATCAAGTTGATCCAAGAACGTCTGAAAGTGGCTCAGAGTAGACAGAAGAGCTATGCAGATTCTCGCAGAAGGGATTTACAGTTCAATGAGGGAGATAAGGTTTTCTTGAAAGTGTCACCTACTCGTGGAACATTGAGGTTTGGGCAGAAAGGCAAGCTATCTCGGAGGTACATTGGACCGTATGACATTGTGAGTAAGATTGGTGATGTGACTTACAGATTAGCCTTACCACCCGAACTTTCTGGCGTACACAATGTTTTCCATGTGTCTATGTTGAAGAAGTACGTTCCCGACAGACTACACATACTCCGTTATGAGCCATTGGAAATCCGAGAAGATGCGACTTATGTTGAGAAGCCTAAGCAAATTATTGACACCAAGGAACAAGAGTTGAGAACTCGGACTATTCAGTGGGTCAAAGTGCTTTGGGAGAATCATGGACCAGAAGAAGCAACATGGGAATTATGGGATCAAGTTCAGAAGAAGTACCCACATCTCCTGCCGAAGGTGAGTTTTAATTTCCATTTGGAGGACCAAATGTCCTAAGGGGTGGAGGATGTAAGACCCCGACCCGAGAGACCTCGATTAGAGTTAATTAAGTTATATTTTAGCTTTAAGTGTGTTTAGTGATTTTTGGTTTAGTTTGGGGATTAGAATAGCTTTTATAATAGCTTTGGGGAATTTGGAGAGCCATTTTACTTGTGGGACCCTTTGGGGGTTCTTTTTATGAATTGTGTGAGATTGGGGGATTACCAATGATTTCCAAAAATTGTGTTTTTAACCCCATTTGACTTGTCTTGTTAATCCCTACAATTTTCATGTTGACATCGTTCCCATTCGAGAGCCCTAAACCCGACTTTTCGCAATTTGAGGGCAAAATGGTCTTTTTACCCAAAATCTGGACACCAATTTCAATGTCACCACAATGTGCAAAATATATACTTTTTGGAAACTAGAAATTTTGCCGATCAACTTTGTCTCCTTCGTCGAATTCGTTTGAAGCCCCGAAAGCCATGTTTTGAGCCCGAGAAGTCTTTTAAGTTGTGGGCCCCATCCCCACTTGCTATATATAGAGTGCTCTCTTCCCATTCTTCCTTTCCTTGCTACTTTTCTTGTGAAATAAACCCTTGTTCCAGCCCTAGGGTTTCTCTTGCTTTCTTCTTGCTTCTTCATCCTCAATCCACCACCAAGCTATTGCTAAGGGAGAACTGGATTCCATAATCTTATTCCTCGTCTCAAGGGCTTCATCTTGACACCATTTTCGAAGAAAACCGCCCACTCCAAGACTTCCTTAGGACAACACCTTGATTTTTGAAGAACTTCCTTGTAAGTGATCTTCCTAAAAGTTTTAGAATCTTGTTTATTTAGCCCTAGGGAAGCTCCATTCCTATTATTGGAAGTTTCCTCTTTGTAATTCCCGTTTTTGACATTTTAGGTTTTGCATTGGGGAGTTTTTGTATAGATTTGGTGTCTTGGCTTGGAGAGGTGTTAGTGGCTTGGTTTCTCTTAGCATTGGACCTAAGGCAAGTGGATGAAACGATTCTTATGTGTTTATCATGTTTTACAAAAGCTTTGATTTATCTCTATTGATAGTTTTAATGGTTTGACATGCTTGATAGTTTGATTCTATTGATTTTTGAATGATAATTTGATGAGTTGAGGAGGTCAAGAAGGGCCCAAATATTCATGAAGTTATGTTTGGAAGAAAGGGGAAGAAAGGAAATGGATAGGGATTGGACAAAAGGGGGATCCAACCATTTAGGCTGAGATTCGCCGCTGTCCGATCAATCGGACTGTGGGCATTACAGGTCCGATCGATCGATCGATCGGCCAATGAGTCCGATCGATCGGACTGAAATGAGAAGAACTATAAAAATGGGGATTGTTGGACCGTTCTCCAGACTCACTTCAAGCCCATATTCAAGTCCAATTCAGCTCTATCCCTTCTCTTCTTATTTGAAGCCATTGAACCTGTAATGATGCATAGAAGCCATGAAAGACTTGGGTAGATTGTGATGTGATGTAGTGGGGAGGTATTGTTTGGAGCCCCAGTGCTATGTAAGGAATTGTAAGGCGTTGTATGAAGTCCGGAGGAAGGAGAAACCTCATCATGGAGATTCGGTGAGGATTTCTAGATTTGTCAATGTATGTAAGGTCCCGTAATGTTTTTAATTCTTAAAGAGTACCAAATGTTTATCAAACCTAACATACGGAACCCTATACACATTGATTCAAATCTTGGACCTTCAACTCTTAGCTAGGAGAATATTGGATATCCATTCATGTTCATCTTGACCCGATTTTTAATTGTGCCTTTCAAACATCATATCTTATGGTTTTGACTTGTCCCGAAAGTATTGGAAAGTGTATTTAGCTTTTGCTAACCTGTATATGACCGACCTGATATGAGTCTGTATTTGTGCCTATGAGCACCCCGTTCTTTTATTATCAATTTGACTTGGTTTCTCGTGTTTGACCCATGAGTCGGCACCACTGAGCTTGGATGACCTTGTGGTTTGATCCACCGACTTGGAGATCCTTCCCCTCCTGATAGTCAGCTGCAGTCTGGAATACGCAGAGTTTTTACCCGGTTCGCTACCGTGGTCCCATAGAGTATATATATGTATATTATAGTATTTTATCGTTGTTCCTCCTCACCTTGTGTGACTGAGGTCAATGATCCTGTAGGGTATGCGCTCTCTTCACTTTAGTGAGAGAGGATGTAGCTTTATGTGGTTGCCATCTTGACAGTCCTTATTCTTGGTACCTCTATTATTTTATATCGTTCATGTTGTTATTTAACAAATGATGCATTATCTTTTATGAAATTCATTATTTATACATAGGTTTTTCTAAACCCTTGCAAAGTATCAGTGTTTGGTTTTATTGTCTTATCTTTTCACCCACCTGCCAGACCGTCGTGTCTGATCCATTTATTTTGGTACTCAGGTCCCGAGCTTATTGCCATCGAGGAGGAGCCTGAGGAGGCGGTCGGTGAACCGCAGCGTGTGATAGAGTGGCAAGTCGACGATGTCATGTAGACAATCGTTCGGGCTTTAAGGACGACATTTTGGGAACTCGTGATATCACCTTTTGGGTTTTATTGGTTGTATGGTCTTTATTGACCGTTATTTGGGGAAATTAATCAACTGGTCTTTTGTTTTTACAACTAACTTTACTTTTGGGAAATATGCTTATGATCATTGCTCATTCTGATATCTTGTCATGTCAATTATAAATCAGTCTTGTTTATGGAATGGAATAGCACCAATATGATTTGCTACACGCTTCCGCATTCTTAAATACGTGTTTGATATGTTCATATGTGAGATTATGTGTAAAGATAATCCTCACCGCGGAACCCTATGGGAAATCACGTGCACGGATAAATATTTTTCTTAATTCTGTGTGCGATTTAGCCAAAGAGATGCACGTGGCACGGCATCATCAGGTCCCGATCCCGGATTTGGATCCCATAACCCGGTCCGAGGTCGCGACACTGGCTGCCCTACCATTACCATTCAGATAGGAGAGTCCGTCATGGAGGGGTGTCTCCTTGATCTTGGGGCAAGCATGAATTTACTGCCATACTCCATGTACACACAATTGAGTCTGGGAGGAATGAAGAAAACTGATATTATCCTTTGTCTTACTAATAGGTCGGTCAAGTTTCCGAAATGTGTGGTTGGAGATGTGATCGTGAAAGTTAAGTATTTTTATTTTTCAGTTGATTTTGTGGTTCTAGATGCCAAACCAGTGGCAGCCCTCGACCGACATATCCCTGTCAATCTTGATCGACCGTTCCTTGTAACATCAGATGCAGTGATTAGATGTAGGAATAAAGTTGTAACACTTAGTTTCGAGAACATGAAGTTGGAGTTGAATGTTTGTTTATAACGGACTCCAAACATCAGACCTAGATGATGATGTGAAAGTGAACATGATTGACACAATAGTTGACCGAATAGTTCAATCGTCATGTTTTACAGATCCGCTAAAGGAATGCCTGGCTCACTTTAATGCCGACATAGACGTCAATGGGTCCATATGCGAAGTTAATGCATAATTGGATTCGGCCCAGCCGATGGATGTTGGCCAATGAAAATAGAAAATTGAGCCTATCTTTACGTCCACCTCTGAATCTAAGGTCGAAAAAGAATCAATCATTTTTTAGCCACTCAAGTTTGAGTTGAAACCATTATCCAAGAATTTAAAGTATGCCTACTTGGGGCCCTCTGCTAGCAACCTAGTAATTATTGTTGGAATTTGAGATGACTTGAGAAGTCTTATGAAGCATTGAAGAAATTAGCATCTCAAGTATCATTTTGTGTTGGAATTATTGTCAACGCAATGTCACAAGTACAGTGTTGATAGTGTGGTATTGATATAGCTTCAAAGAGAAAACAGAGCTAAACCAGTTCAGGAATTCAGAATCCCTGAAGCAGAGTGGTCGGTCGACCGGGCACCTCATGCGGTCGACCGGGCAAGAGAAACCTGCAGAAAACAGTCCAGGTTAGCTCCCAGTTATTTTGTGACACAGTGTGTCGCCGGTCGACCGGGGACCCCACGCGGTCGACCGAGCACGACAGTTATCTGCTTCCACAATGTGTCGCCGGTCGACCGAAGACGCCATGATGTCGAACGAGCACGGGAACCAGAATTGCGCAGAAATTAGAAGTTGTGCACGAAAATTCAGGATTTTTATGTATTTCGTTTGGGGCTCTTTCTAAACGAATTCTAGCCTAATTTGAACACTCTTAAGGGTTACCATAACCTATATAAAGGCTTGATTGGTTCGTTTTCAAGTACACAGACGAGAAGAGAGAACAAAAAGAAAGAGTTTTGGAGAGAAGAGTGATTGGAGAAGAAGCTGTTGCTGTGTGCAGTTGTGTTGCACATTTCTACAGCAAGTGTGGATGAGAATGCGCTCATGAAGATGGTGATTCGTCCATAAGATAAGTGTCTCTCTGTTTATGCTTTAATTTTCAATTTGTAAGGGATTGAGAGAGAGAGATTGTAGAGGGGAAGGGCTGTAGAAAAGTTCTCTACTTTAATTCTGTAGAACATCAAGTTGGTGCTTGGTGTTAGGGGTTTGGTTATCCTATCTGTTGGTGCAGATAAATTGTAAAGGGAGTTGGTGCTTCCTAGATAGTTGGTGCTATCTGAAACTTAAGGGTTGGTGCTCTTTGTCGTTGGTGCGACTAAATAGATTCAGACCTGCTCCGGATCGGTGTTCGGACAGTCTTTGAACCATGGACGTAGCCTTTCGGTGAACCACGTTAAATCTGGTGTCCTTGTGTGATTTGATTTGCTTTTGTTGTTAAATTGGACCTGTTTTTTAAGGAATCATGATTCACCCCCCCCCCCTCTCAGTGATCGCGATATCTAACAATTATTACCTCAGACCTTGAGGAAGAGCAGGAAAAGAAATTACTAGATGTGCTGAAAGACGATCAGAGTGTTCTAGGTTGGATCAGCTCGAACATTAAAGGAATTAGCCCCTTTATAGTTATCCACCATATTCATCTGGAAGAAGGTGCCAAACTATCTCATGAACCTTCAGTCCATTCCCATGGTGCAGATGAACTTTTGAATCCCATAGATGGCACCTTTCAAGTTAACGGGCAGAGATTAAAAGAGTACCTTGAGTTTGTAGATCATGCAAATGTTGTTGAGGAGGTCCTACTTGTGGACCCTAGATTAAACTGGCCTTATACCATGATAGTTGTGTCTGGCTGAAGAAGTTAAATTTAGCGCTTGTTGGGAGGCAACCCAATATGCCCGTGTGTCGGCACCCCATGGTGAGAAACTCCAATTTATCTTCCTTGTCCTATTTTATTTATGTTTTGCATACACATTGGGGACAATGTTTAGAATATGTTTGGGGTGAGGCACTGGATTTCATGCATTGATTTTATTGAAATGCAGTGATTTTATTGTATTTTGCATGTGCATAAGTTGTCTTGTTTTCCATTTATACCAAAAATCCTAAAAATTTGAAAAATCCTAAAATCACTAAAAATCTGAAAAAAGAATTCAAAAATCGTTCATGGGTTTTAGCTTGAAGAGTTGTCTTAGGTACAAGTCCTAGAATCTTTTTTACACATTTAGCCACTTGAGTGTAGTCCAAGAGAAGAGCAAATCACTTCTGAGAGACCTGGAAGAATCATTAGTGGAGACTAGAACCCATTGAGCGATTGAGACTATCTATATTCGTTTGGGCGAGGACTCTTCTGCGTTATTCCTAAGTAGAATGAAGAGCTACTCCTAGAACTTCTTAGTCCAGCACTTCCGATCTCATAAGTACTATTCTTTGTTCTAACCATAGATGTGACATCAAAATGCGAAGAAACCTTAACTTGTAGCTTATGATACACTTTTTCGAACTTAGGGGAAGATGATAGGTATTCTAAATAAATAAATAAAATCAATGGCCAAATTTTTGAACCCACTTATTACATTTCATACGTACCTTGAGTAGCCCTCTTGAGCCTGTTTTACAAGAAACCTTCCTTCATTGTCCCAAGCCTCACACCCACATATATATAATCCTTTTTTACCTATTGTTTTTTAGAAGGGTAAGGATACATGAAGAAAATAAGGATTTGAGCATTAGCGATAAAGACTTCATATGGGCTACCAAAAGGTAGATGTTCTACGAAGGGATGACAAAGGAATAAAGGAATTTGAAAGTTGAACCAAAGAGAAAAGTAGAAAGAAAAGAAAAAAAAATGACAACCAAAGAAAAAAGAAAAAGATATGGGAAACCAAAGAAAAACAAGCATAAAAAAGAGATAGAGTGGAATAAAGAACACAAAGCAAAAGGAAGAAGTGAAGACAGTGGAAGACCTTCCTATGAAGACTTGAAGACCCTTACCTTCTCAAGAACCCTTAGCCACATTTAACCCTTATCCTACCTATTAACCCTAACCCTATTACAACCTATGAAAGACCTATTGGATCCTAGGAAAGGTTAGGTGTTGAATGAGTGAGAAGTTGAGTGAGCATTTCTACCTTCTATTGGTTGTATCTTATTCTTTGAGATCAATCCTTCTATACATAAGCTTCGTTCTTCATCAATTATGTGAGTCCTTAGCCTTGTTCATACTCACATACTGAGAGTTAGTTAGTAAAATCTGTGTGCTTCCATTGTTGAAAGTATGACCAATAAGGCTGTAGTCGAGGCGAGATGTATTCCGAAGGGGATTAAGGTTCTGTGAGCTTGGATATGAAGATTGCATGATTATTGGCTAAATACACACATATACACAGTGGGACTTAGGTATTGATTGACATAGTTGTCTAGTATTCCTAACTTAGCACTCATTCTTATTAGCTTGCTAAAGACCGTTGGACACCAAAAATATTTTCTTTCCAAAAGAATTCTGAGGGATTTATTAGCTGAAAACCCTCACGAGACAAAACTCGTCCACTAGGGTAAACCTAGGGGTTTAACGGCTTGTTGCACGAGCTAAGTGCAGCCGTGATTCCTGTGAAAGTGAGTTAAGAATTTTTACAGTGTTTTTTTTTCATATAGTTTAGTCTTTCTTTATAGCTTTTGCTCGGGACTAGCAAAATGTAGGTTTGAGGGGGGTGATGAGTGTAAAATATTGCATATTTTCCCCTCATTAGTCCGAAATTTTATCAGCATCTCATACGCATATAATTTGTTTTACACAGAGATTTTATCCTTCTATCACATTAACGGATTATCGGATTATCATGCATAAATTTGATTATTTATAGCACATTTTTATGTAATTTCTCTTGTGTAGGTGGACCCTGCGACTACCCTAACCTTCCGGCTAGTGTCCCAAGGCATCAAGAAGACATTTCAATAAAGAAGTTACATGAAGAAATCTTGGTGAAGAAATCTTATAAAGAGTTAAAGAATTCTAAAATAAGAGGAGAAGACTTTAAGGATAAAAGAAGTCATTTTCTAATATAAAGGATTGGTTGGTGTATTTGTTAGAGCTTGGGTTGGTATGAAACATGTTATGGGATGAAACCCAACAATTGCATTTTTTTTTTACATAGAAAATATTTCATCCAACTCTAACCTCTCCACCAATCAAGCTTGTTTCTATAAATTGGAAAGTATTTGTGGTGAGAAAAAAATTCTTTTGGCAAGTTACTCTTTTAGCAATTTTATTTTACTTTTAAATTGTAATTAGGAACTTAAGTGTATCTAATCTACAGAGAGTGTGTAATTGAAGATCATTAATGAAGATTTAAAACTCTTTCTTGATGTTTACTGGTTAAAGCTCTTGGATTAGGCTGTCCTTTTGAAGCTAAGTAATGTGATTGGTTCAATTACATGCATATTTTAGTTTAAATTCCCTACTTGTGCTTTGATTGATTAGTAGATTTAAAATCTAATTATGCTAATCTCTCTCGTTTCTCGTGCTCTATCTCTACACTTGATGCTTGGATAATCCCATTGATGCTTTGTAATTGGATTAAGTTCTCTCACATAGCATGCTCTAGAGCCCTTATCTTTAATCTTTTGTAGCTTGATTTTGATAATTAATTGTTAGGGTAGTTGGGTTATGATCTATGATCTTGGCTTTTGATTTTTTTTTACTTTGATCTTCATTGCTATACCATCCAATCCAATTAGGCAAGAGATTGCTAATTGAATTGTAGATTTGAGAGTTGAATTAAAACATGCATTGTTTGAATTAATTATCTATATTAGTTATATCTTAGTTCAGTTATCCTTTAATTAGATTCATTGCTTGTTCCTTCCTCTCTCCGTGGGATCAATAATCCGAACTCTTTAGTCATTTACTACTTGACGACACCGTAGTCTTGCGGTTAAATATTGCACATATAAGTATCCATCAGCCCACAATTTAGAAAGATTTCTATAAATACTGTTAGAAATTATGATATTAAGCTTTGGTAGAGTGAGAAGGAAAATATTAAAAATTACTTTACTAACAGTCCCGGTAGAATAGTTATAGCTACATATTTATGGAAATCTAGAAGTGATGATAGTTATCTTTGTATCATTGCCCATAACATAGATGCAAAATGGGTTATTAATAAATGAATTATTTCTTTTTTCTAAACTTTAATGGCCACACACTAGCCATAGAATATGGTCCCTTATTTTGGAAAAACTCCTAAAATATAATATTTTGGATAAAGTTATAACTGTAACTTTTGATAATGCAACAAATAATCAAGAGGCTATTGATCTAATGAGATTGTAGATGCCACTTGCAAATTTGATAGAGGGTTATATTTTTTTCAAAATAGATGTGTATGTCACATCTTAAATCTCACTGCCCAAGTTGGTTTGAAACATATTTCAATGGTAACAGAAAAAACTAAAAGTATTGCTAAATTTATCTTCTGCTCCGCACAAAGAGACAATTATATTATACAATATGCGCGAGGCATAATGGATCACCCATAAAAATAAATTTAGATGCTGAACATAGATGGAATTCTATGTGTGATTTGTTAAATAAAGCTTAAGAGAAAATAGGAGTTGACAGAAATTGAAGATTATGATCCAGCCGAATACATTAGTAGACTACAAATCTAATTTTTTTCCTTTTCTTCATTGTAATTTGTAAATATATATTTTTTTGTTTTTTGTGTTTTTATTCTCCAAAAAGATTGTAAAGGTTTTGAAGGTAATCCTATTGAAAAACCTTCAAGTAGAAAATATCTAAATAGTTCTCTTGTCAGTGTAGTAGGTTGAGTTTGACCGAACCACTTAAATCTGTGTGTCTTTTCAGTGTGTATGTTTTAATTTTTTTAGTGTAAGACCATAATTTCTTAAGCGGAAATAGCCAATCATCTAGGGCACGACAAAGCACGAGTACGACTTAGGCACGACACGACTAAGCCGACATGGCTTGTTTGACATCTCTATGTCGGACTTTGAAATCATAAAAGGTATGAGGGTTTTTTTTTAATAGAGAATATCCAATAATCCCCCTTGCTATTTTCTGAAACACATTTTTAAGAAAAATAAAAAACTAAAATTCAAGAGAAATTTGTATAATGCAGACTCACAACTAGAGAACCCTTGAATCTGGGGTTAAATACAATTAGTAAAGCTTCAGTAACTAAGAGGACAAACCTAAATCTTAGAACACTAGAAGATTATTAATTTATCATATACACTTTGTTTATATGTAAGTTGGGTAGGCTTGACCCAAATGTACCTCAAATTTCCTGCAGGTTCCAAAATCAACGCCCAAGCCCAACCCAATTTCACTTTTTTTCAGGTCTAGCCATGTGTATTTTTTGCCTAACCCAAGTTACATCCCTATTCCATTGAAGTATTGTTACTCGACCCTCAATTACCTCATCACACCAAGGACTTAACTATAAAACAAAATCTGACTATGGAGCTTTTTTTAGGCTCAATTCATATGCAGGTCTAAGTATGAGCCCAAAGTTCTACTCAGCTTCATACTTTTAAATACCCGTGCACCTGAATGTAAGTGATATGAAAGGAATTTACGGGGAAAATCCTCTTAGGACCCCATACGTCCTACTAGGACCCAGTATCATGTTGGACACGGGAGGGGTCCTCTTGTGGCTGATGGACCGCGCTCCTGCTCGGTTCCTACCGAGGTCGGTGGACGTGGGAGTCTGTCGGGTCCGACCCTTTCGTGACCGGGGGGCAGGGGCGTGCATCAACATTTCTTTTTTTTGTGTGGGTGTGCCAGATTTTCTATTTTACTTGGAATTGCAAGTGGTGATCCGGAGATCAACCTTCGCAAGTAAAAAGGAAATCAACTTCTTTCAAGTTTTCCATTGCACATATATTTAAGAAAAGAGACATTTTTCTTGGTTTGCCGTGAAAGGCGATTTTTTTGGCATTTATAGCCGATTTTGGCGTTTATAGCCGATTTTTGGCGTTTATAGCCGATTTTGGCGTTTATAGCCGATTTACAATCCTTATCAATAATGAAAGACAAGAGTTGTGATTTTTGTCTCTTTTGAAAAAATACAAACTACAATGAAAAGCAAGAAAATGAGGATCTAACTTCTCAGGAGATAGTGGGGGACCCGTTTAGATTGACGGTCGCAAGCCATATGTGGGCTTCGCCATCATCCATGCAGATGAGAATAGAGGATGCTATTGATTCGCTTGGCTTGGCTATAACCTCAGATTTTTAGAGGACAAAGACAAAAAGGAGGTCCTATGTCCAATAAAAAGCCGAGTAGACGGGCTGAAAAGCCACATCTAAGCCATTGGAGGCAGGAGGAGAAGGCAAGGACCTTGGGGGGGTACCCCCCAAGGGACTTTTGTCACCTTGTAGCGGTGGCCGGTGTAGAACTTCCGCAGAGTTTTCTCTCTTTCCTTCTCTGAATTTCTGTGCTTCTGTCTGTGATTTGTTGTCTGTCCTTTCTTCTTGGGGTGCTCTCCTATTTATAGGCTTTTTGGTAGCCATTTAGGAGGGTTTATGGGCTTTTATTGTCATTAAGCCGCATAATGGGAGGAGTTACAAAATTGAATTCTTTATTTTGTAACTCCTTTTTCTTGGCTTCTGATTGGCCGGAGGAGATTGAGGGCATTTAATCGCCTTTAATCGCCATGATGGGAGGAGTTTCATGGGTTAAATGCCATGAATCTCTTGACTTGTAACTCCCGGATGCTTGCTTCTAATTGGTCCGTCCAAAGAAATGGATTAATGACTGTAATAAAGCTAGTCAATTAATCGCATTAAGTGGTCGCCGAGCATCTGAAGAGTCGCGAGCCGTGCCGCGTCTTTTGGGATTCTTCTGGTGATGATCATCGATGGATCTTCATGTAGATCGACATCAGATGATCATGTAATTTCAGGTGTTTGTTGCCAACAACAGGTCGGTGCCATCTGTCCTGTCGATTTCTCGACCGGTCGGGTAGAAAGCACACTTTTTTTTGGTTGACCGGGTGGCGATCAATATTATTTTCGATACTCTTGATGATTAACCTGTGTTTTGGACGGATGTCAGAGGACTTGGTGTCTCAAAAGCATGAATTTTGGAAAGTACCAGAGGCTGGGCTCTTCGAATCGCGAAAAAAACGGCGAAAACCGGGGTTTCCGGGGCCTTCCCGGCGACCCCGGGCTCCAAGGTCGCCGGCAACCCTGGGCCAGGGTCGCAGGGGTCTGCGACCCTGGGGGGTTTTTCCCCCCTTTTTGTCCCGATTTGTGTCCGTTTTTGCTGTTTTTCGATTCTTTTTTCTCCTGTACTTTTCCTTGACATTTTGACCATTTATTAGCCTGATTTCCCTGTAGTAAACCTGATGAGAATCCTTGCATTTTATTTTGCAAAGTTTTTCAATTTCCTGAGAAAGCCGAAGACTTTGTCGCGCAGAGCTGCCGATTTTCCGTCAGAAGCTGAAACTGGGTCAAACGATGTCCGAATGACCTGAAATTTGGTGTGAAGCCTCTGAGCAATAAATAAGACCAACCATAGGCTTTTGTTTAAGTTTTGAAGCCGTTTGGGGTCCTATCACCCGTAGACTCGCTTTTGTCGCGATGAAGATGTCGCGGTTTGATGTGCGGTCAACCGATGTCCGATTGACTTGAAATTTGACAGGGAACCTATTGGAGTCATTTTAAGATGATCCAGAGGCTCTGTCTTGGAAACCATGGTCCTGGAGAGCTTTGCCGCCGAGAGGCCTGATTTGGCTTCCGAGCGTCAAACTATGGTCAAATGTTGTCGAAATGACCTGAAATTTGACGTGTAGCCCTTTATAAGCATTTTGAAGCCGTCCATGTGCTCTATCTGATGAGTAATGGCCTCGGTGGTTCTCGCCGCTGAGAGGCTTGATTTTGCTGTTCGAGGGTTGATGTAGGGTCAAACATTGTCGGTTTGACTCGAAACTTGACGTGGAGCCTTTTGAAAGTATTTTGAGACCATCCATCGGCTCTGATCGAAGATTTGGTGTCTCCGATGCTTTTGCCGCCGAGAGCTCCTTTTCGGCTGTCGGAGAAGCGAAGTTAGGCCAAATGATTTTGAAATGGCTCGAAACTTCTTGTGTACTCCTCTTTTGGCTGTCTTGAAGGATCTTGCAGTTTTTGTTTGATTCTGACAATATTTGATTTTTGGAAGTAGCATTGCCTATTTATGGCAGGTTGCGACTTCATGTAGCTCTTTGGATCTTGAAGAGGCAAAGTGACATTTTTGGTGTCAACAAACGCCCCCTCGAGGTACAGCGACGAGTTGCTTAACTTTTGTAGTCGATGTGCCTCGAAGAGATTTTTGAAGGAGAGCCTGTGACTTGACCAAGAGTCTTTGAGCAGTCTTTCTTTTTGGTATTTGTAGCCTTTTGAGCCTCCAGGGGAATTTTATGGTAGTGAAAGGGATCACGTACCATCTCGAGGCAAAGTTTTGAAGATGACATCAGGGATGTAGATTTGGGTTTTGACCTTGTGACCTAACAGGCTATATGTGGCAGGTTAGGGGGTCGGGTTTGGTTTTTATCGTGTGACCCAACAAGCTGTATGTGGGATGTTGGGGGATCAATTTTGGTTTTGATCTTGTGACCTAACAGGCTGTATGTGGCAAGTTAGGGGATCAGGTTTTGGTTTTTGGTTTTGGTCTTGTGACCCAACAAGCTGTATGTGGCAAGTTAGGGGACCAGGATTTGGTTTGATTTTTGTGGAATGTCAATTTCAAGATTTTGGCTCAATTTGGTATATGAAGCTGGATGGTTTGATTTTTGGAAGCTCATGGGGCTTGGAATTTTTTTTTGTATGGTCCAATCAACTCAAAAGAGGCATGGAACCATTTTTGTATGCTCTTGGTAAGAGGGATTTCTCTTTGACTAAAAGCCCAAAATCTTTTTTATTTTTAAGTGCCTAGGTGGTCAAACCTGGCTCATATGGGCTAACCCATGGGACCTTAAGCTTTTGAAATGGCTTAGATCTCATATGGTGTCATTTTTGTAAAGAATATCCAAAAATATCTCATTTGGATAGAGAATATCTGAGAATATCTTTACTTGGAGAGAATCTCTCATATTCCCTTTATTTGGGATAGGATATCTCAAGATATCTTTCTTTTGGGAAAGAATCCTTCATCAATCCTATCAATTGGGAGAAAATCTCTCATTGATTTCTTTTTGGGAGAGAATCCCTCAAGATATCTTTCTTTTGGGAAAGAATCTTTCTAATCTCTTTCTTTTGGTAAGGTTACTAATTAGTAACACTTATCTCTTTCTTCTTTCCTTCTTTGGTTTGCTCTCTTCTATAAAAGCAAGGAGGAGGTTGGATCTCTTGCTCTTATTACTTTCTTTTGCAATAATCTCAAGAGGGCTTCAAGACCAAGAGTTCTTCTTCTTCAAGATCTTCAAGACTTTTCTTCTTCTTCTCCATCAATGGCTTCAAGTAAGTTCCCTTTTTCAAGAAAACTCCATTGTAGGAAAAAATAAAAAGTTCTTCTTTCTTTTTTTGTTTCTTTCTTTTTTTTTTCACGTGTTTTCCCCTTTTTTTCACACGTTTTTTCTTTTCTTTTCTTCTTTATTTTTTTTTCATGTTTTTTTTTTGTTTGTGGGCCATACGGACAGATCCGTACGGATCTGGCCGTACGGCCACGTGGCCAGTGGGCCAGCCCCTTTTTTTTTTCTTATTTTCTTTTTTTTTGTTTTCTTTCCCCTCTTTTTTTTTTGAGAAAGTTTCTTTTCTTTTTTTTTTCTTTTGCTCATTATGATAATGCCCCTTTTTTTTGGCAAACCTAGATGTTCATGCATGCATTCAATTGTAAATTAAATTTGTAGCATGATGTGATAGCATACCTGAAAGTTTTCGCAATTTTGGGAATTTGGAGCTCGCAGCGATGTTGAGCCCTTCCTGATTTTGTGGAGACTTTGAGGTTTCGAAAGTTTGGAGTTTCGGAGCTCGCAGCGATGTTGAGCCCATCTTCAAGCTTTCTTATTTCTTTCGGGATAGTTCCTTTTCTTCGGAATTGCCCCGTCATCATGTCAAAATTTCGCCAGATTTTTTTTAGCGAGATTCTGTCATTTTGATGTTTGATCTTTTTCTTTTCCATCCTTTTCAGGTGGTTCCTCCAGAACGAACAAGGGTAAAGAGCCTGCTACAAGCGTACCTCGTCGATCTTCTAGATCTTCTAATCCGGCCGTTCAGCAGGCTTTTGAGAAGGTCTAGTATGTTGAGAGAAATCTGGAAGAGTGCGACTCCCTCAACAGAGATGAGATGAGGCAGCGACTGATCACTCTCAAGGGAGAGGAATTCTATAAGATCATGGTAAGCAGTCGTCCATGGGTGATGGAAGATCAGAGCGTTTTGCCCAAGCCTACCTTCTTCTTTGGTGATGCAGTCCCTGATGACATGACATACCAGAGGAGATGTTTTCAGTTCTCTTTCACAGCAGATGGTGAGAAGAAGACTGTTGTTACCCGGTCGACGTTTGATCGCACCGTCTCGATTCTGAGCCCTGCCCCCACGTGCCCTAAGAGGGAAGATCCTCCAAGCTGGGTGAGAAGGACAAATGTAATCAAGACCGGGGTTTTTGTTGGCGGTTCTCCTGGATATACGGAGAGGTCGCCTGTTGACATGGACCTTTTGATGCCATCCAGCGGCTACCAGGGCTCTGATTATCCGTCGGTCGATTTGAGACCGGTGGGCCTTGGTATTTTCAGCGGTGACGGCAGCAATTGGATCAAGCCTTTTCAACTCCGTGGCCGTTTCAATGCTGACTCCGAGTGGAAGTCGTGGACTGATCGCGTCTTGCTGATTGGTGGCGCCGTTTTGAAGGAAGCCGGGATTTTTGATGCGGTCCGCACCTTTAGGGAGACCGTGATCTTTTCCGACGAGGCCTTCATGGCTATGCTGGAATCATTCCTCCCACAAACCAATACCTTCGTTGTGACGAATGGTGAGATTGGTTTTTCTTTGAAGGAGCTGAGCGTCATTACTAGATTGCCCATCCTTGGCAAACTCTATGAGGAGTTTATGCCGATTGACAGCGTCCTCGAGGGGCAGTCTGAGGAGTTCAGGCTTCTGTACTTTCAGCTCGTCGCCTTCTATCATTTTTTAAAGGAAAAGGAGGGTTTGAAAGTTAGATCCAGCAGTTGGAAGAGTTCTAGCTCTTCATTCCCCAACTTTTCTGATAACAGGGAGTCTTCTGATAGCGTGACCCAAGAAGCCGGAGCTCAGGATCCAAGTTCAAAGAAGATCTTGGCCATGCAAGAAGAGTTGAGAGATTTCTGTGCAAGTACAAACGCCATATGTCCTGATATTGCACTGCGGAGAGATCTCGCTGTTTACCTCACCTATTGGCTTGGTGAGGCTGTTTTTGCTGGAGGAGATGGAACGCACATCAGGCCGCATTGTATTTTTCCGGCTTGTCAGATGGCGTTTGGAGAGCAGCTTGCTTTGGTGCCAGCTCTTTACTCCTATCTGTGTACCGAGCTGTAGGCTACTGCTTTTTTGGTTCGGCTTAGGCTTCCCATGAATAGGGTATTTTCAGCCCATATCTTTTATTCGTGGTATGTGTACCACTGTCCTGGCTTCCACCGGCTGGGTGCTGCACAGTATGATGATCCTCTAATGATTCGACTGGCTAAGGGCAAAGCCGTGTCCGAATCACTTTTGTTTGCCCGCATGAGGATCCGACGGTTCAGGGACGTCGAGATGGGGCAGCCTTCAGTAAAGCTTTCTCCGGAGTTGCGGAAGAAGGCTTTTGATTTTGGTGCCTCCCGAGACTCTACCAGGGCGGGGTCGGGAAGGCATTATTCCTTGACCAATGCAGAGAGAGAGTGGCTTTTCAGCATACGTGTCGGCACGATGGTGTACCGTAGACTTCTTTTCGTCGACATCCAGCCGTATGTACCCTTTCGCTTTGCCTTGCAGCTGGGCTTTTCTCAAGGCGTTGTTGGAGCGCCTTCAAGCATGGTGAAGCGCTTTGGAGGCTTACAGGACGGGAGAAATGCATGGGCTTTCTATAGTGTTGAAGACACTACAGCCATGATTTCTTATCCTGTGTTGCTCACTTCCCGAACTGCCGGCTTTGCGAAGTGGTTCGCGGAGAGCTTTTCGGCATATCGGGGGCTTTCCAAGAAGGAGCTTGATGTGAAGCTGGCATCTGGAAAGGGCCTTAGAAAGTCGGATGGCATCCGGCGAGAGGATGTTTGGGCCTTCCTTTCTGGAGAGAAGCACAAGATAGGCTTTCTCGGTGACCAGGGCGTCATTGGTTCTGAAGCTGTTCGAGAAATACCTGATGAGGCTTTAGAGCAGCTAGAATAGGAGGAAGCCGAACTTGGCGCTTGGATGCAAGCGGCACAGAGGCAAGCTTCCGTGGAGTCTACTGGCAAGAGTAGACCATCCAGTGAGGAGTCAAGTGGGAAACCTGACTCTGACAGCGGGGCAGGTTCCTCTAAGAAGCGAGCCCACCGGGGTAAGAGGGGGAGGAGTCATCATCGTAACAAGGGGCAGCATGAGGACTCTCCTGACTTGGAAGTTCCTCTTACTATCAATGAGGATGTGCCAGTGGATGCTGACGAGCCTCCAGAGAAGAGAAGTCGAGAAGAAGAGACCGTCGGTGAAGGTATGATTCTTCCTTTTTCTCTTTCCATTTCTTTTCATGGGATTTTTTCCATGTTATGATTTGCTTCTTGTTTCTGCTCTTCTTTTCTTTTTTTTTTAGCAGAGGAAGACTTGATGATGCCTGAGGTTCCGGTCGATGAGGTGGTGACGGATCCTGTCGAGGCACCTGAAGAAGAACCGAGGGACTCTGGAGTGATTCCAGAGTCTCCAATTGGTATGACTTCTCTTTTTTTTTCTGTGTCTTGGTTTGCTAACACATTTCTTGCCAGCTGACTTGCCACAGGATTCCGATGACTTTGAACCATCGATGGACGCAAATGTTGATGATGCTTCCAATGAGTTCATGGCGGAGGAAAGTGTTCCGCCAGTCGTCGAAGAAGGTATTCTGTAGTTATAACCCTAATAATGATTTTCAGACAGGATCATATTCATACCTTTTTATGTTTCTTTGGCAGGTTTTGAAGTGACAGAGGAGGATCCGTCGCTTCCTGAGCAAGGGATGCCAGAGGTTGATCCAGAGGTAGAGACTCTTGGGACCATCTCTGACAATGTTGAGGAGATTCCTCGTGCTGAGATTCCTTCCTGAGCAGGAGCAGCTTCAACTGGAAAGAGTTCTTTTGTTACTTTTCCAACAGATGATGACATGAGCAGCCGACCAACGGAGTTGGGCGAATCTTCAGCTGGGCCATATCTTCTTTTTGCGAAGAAGGTGGTGGTGCGAGTTCTGAGCTCTTGGATTGAGACTCTCTTTTCTGGGCACTTGGAAGCCAGATTTGGAATTATCCAGCATGTGCAGGAGATTCTCAGTGATGCCGAAGAGGCTGGTCTGGATGTCACAAGTGCCAGGGCGATCGTTGATAGGATCATTGCACTGGGTGACAGTGGTTTGAGACCATGGGTTTGGCTGATGACCAGTTCTTCAAGGAGATGTTCATGGACCCTGCTGATAAGGCTAAGTCTGACCTGGATGAGGCTACAGAAAGCATGAAGCAGGCAGTCCGAAAGAAGAACTTAGAAGAGCTAACCATCATCGGGCTAACACATGACCTTAACATCCTTGATAGGGAGGTCGATGAGGCCAGGAAACGTCTTGAGCATCTGCAGGCACAAGTCGCTGCCAAGTGGACTGCCATAATAGAGGCTCGCGACAGGGAGAGTGCTCTGATTCGCCTTGTTGCAGATGCCAATTGAGTTCTTGAAAGGAAATCTGAAGAAAGCGAACGATGGCAAACTGCTCGGGATAAGCTTCCCGGTGTGAAAGAAGAGGTACAGCCCACTCCAGCATCTCATGGCAGGTTCCTGAAGAAGCGTGCCTTGGAATCCTTGACGGATGAGGCTAAAAGTTTGCTTGAGGAGCTGAACTCTTGGCTGGAGACCATTTTTGATTGAGCTCCTGTATATTTTTTTTTTTTTACAGAAACCATCCTTCTCTCTTTTTTGGTACCACTTGTATATTTTTTTTTGGTACTTATTTTTTTGTAGTGCTTGTGAACACTTTCTCTTTTCTTTTTTTTTTGGTACCACATGTATATTTTTTTTTGGTACTCTCTTTTTTTTTATTTATCCCTACGCTCACTTGAATCTTTTTGTGATAAAAGTAATTGCTAAATGGGATTTGATCAAAAGGTTGTCATTTTGTGAAAATCTTTTGTCAAATGATTGTTTTGGCATGAAAGCCAGGTTTTTGTTTGTGGCATGGAAGCCAATTTTGGCATGAGAGCCAGCTTTTCTTGTGGCATTGATAGCCGAGTTTTTTTTTGTTTGTGGCATCTATAGCCAGTTTTGGTGGCATTGATAGCCGGTTTTTGGTGGCATTGATAGCCTGTTTTGTTTTGGTGGCATTGATAGCCGGTTTTTTTGAAATTCAAGTTTTTGTTTGTGGCATTGATAGCCGGTTTTGTTTTGGTGGCATTGATAGCCGGTTTGTGGCATTTATAGCATGTTTTGATAGCATTTATAGCCGGTTTGGTTTTCAAAAATGCAAGTATCGACTAAAAGTCGCCTCCCTGCTGAATGTTCTTGCAAGTATCGATGGAATGTCGCATCCTTGCTCATTCGGTTGCGAGTATCGATGGAATGTCGCATCCTCGCGGATTTGGGTGCAAGTATCGATGGAATGTCACATCCTTGCTTTTCAAAAATTTTGGTTTGCGGGTACTGACTTGATGTCGTTTCCCCATGATTTTTGAAATTTGTGGTTTTCTCGAACCTTTGGGTTATGGATATCAACTGAAATGTTGCGTCTCCATGGTTTTGGATTTTGCAAGTATCGACGAAATGTCGCTTCCCTGCGATTTTGGAAGTGTCGAACATGGTTCATATGCTTCCGATTTGTGCGAGTATCGACTAAGCGTCGCTTCCTTGCGGTTTTTTGAAAAACCATTTTTTTTTGTTTAAAGACACGAGGGTCATAAGTTTTGACCTAAAACCATTTTGGCGGTAAAAGGCAGGGTGGACTAGGGTGGAAATCCCTGAATCCGGATTTTGTTTCAAACCATGAATTTGGGTTCAAGGGTTGAAAATTTTGGTCAAGTTAGGGAAAGGTTCCTAAACTTGGATATTTTTTTTTTGAACAATGAAACGATGAAAGTAAGCATTGTTTTAAATTTCTAGAAATTTCAACATTTGATATGAAAATTCTAAAAAAAAGGTTGGGTTTAGCGAGCGTGTACCTGGAAACCGATTTTGGCCGTACAGGCATTGCTCTTACCCAGTTGGGTAAGTCTTCAAGGGTAGTACCGCTTTAATAACTTGCCATTGATGGGCAGCATACATCTGTCACCTTCCATGTTTAGGAGTGCGTATGTGCCATTAGAGAAAACCTTGTCGATGATGTAGGGTCCCTCCCATTTTGGCTCAAATTTGCCTTTGGACTTGTGAGCGAAGACCATTGGTCTTTTTACTGCAAGAACCAAGTCACTCTTTTTGTAGGCGCGTTGCCTGACCTTTTTATCGAAAGATCCTGCCATGCATGCTTGGTAAAGTTCAATGCTTTGTTGAGCTTCGAGCCGTCTCTCATCGAGATTGTCCAGCTCATGGAGTCGCAATTTGACATTGCTTTCTTGAGTCATATCATTTTACAAGGATACCCTCAAGGAAGGAATTTGCACTTCCAAGGGTACGACAGCTTCGCATCCATAGACCAAGGAGAATGGTGTGCTATGGGTTGGTCCTCGAACGGTGGTTTGATAGGCCCACAAAGCTTCAGACATTTTGTCGCTCCAGTCTCTTTTGTGACTAGAGACCATTTTTTTAAGGATTTTGCAGAGTGTCTTGTTGAAAGCTTCTGCTAACCCGTTTGCTGCCGGATTGTATGGAGTCGAAGGATAGCTTTGGATTTTGTATTTGTCGTAGAACCTGTAGAATCGATGATCCCGGAATTGTGGTCCATTATCATGGACGAATCTTTTGGGTATGCCGAAACGACAAATGATGTTGGTGCGCAGGAACTGAATGACTGATGAGGTCTTCATTTCGTTAAACGCAAATGCTTCTGACCACTTGGAGAAATAATCCGTAGCGGCGAAGATGAAGCGATGACCTTTGCTCGAAGGGGGAGAAATAGGATCTATGATGTCCATACCCCAGGCTTCGAAAGGCCATGAGATCGCTGTAGGATGCAGCCATTCTGGAGGCATGTGAATGTAATCTCCATGAACTTGGCATTGTTGGCAGCGCTTAGCAAATTGCATTGCGTCAGCTACCATGGTAGGCCAGTAATATCCTAACCTTTTTATCTGATCATAGAGCTTAGGTCCAGCCTGATGAGCTCCGCAAAGACCAGCATGAACTTCTTTGAGTGTTTCCTCAGCCTCTTGTTGTGACAAGCAGCGTAGAAGTACTCCGTTGAAGGATTTCCTATAAAGGATTTTTGAAGGAATATCCAAATGAAAGCTTGGGGTTCGCCTTTGGGTGCTTACCCGTTCTTTTGGATCTTCAGGTAGGATTCCTGAACATAATGTAATCAATGAACGGATCCCTCCAGTCGCCGATTGAAGTTTGAAGGATTGAAATCCGACTTCCGACCACTTGGTGGCATTCAGCAACTGCTTGGTGTGTGTTAAGAGGAGGAAGGATTCTTCTTTCGCACACTGTGATTTGCATGTTTTCCCCTTCCTGGATTGCCATGGATGCGGCAAGTCCGGCTAGGGCATCTGCACATATGTTTTCACCTCTACGAATGTGGGTGATGTGACAGATGTCGAACTTTTGCAGAAGTGATTGTGCCTTGTTGTAGTAAGGCAACAAATCTGGCTTCCTGACTTCAAATTTCTGATTCATCTGGTTGACGATCAGTTGAGAGTCTCCAAAGACTTCCAGCATGGTGATACCGGATTCGATGGCGAGTTCCAATCCTAAGATCAGAGCTTGATATTCAGCTGCATTGTTTGTGCATGGTTCCAGTAGCGAGAAAGCGTGTGGAATCATGTATTTGTCGAGGTTAACAAAGAGGATGCCAACTCCCGAGATCAGCTGTCTTTTTTCATTTGTCCTGGTTGCACCGTCAAAGTACATGTCCCAGGAGGCACTTTGTGAGAAAGTCTCCACATTGTAGACTGGTTCGTCTGGGAGATCATCTCTGAGCGGAGAATCTTTAGGCAATGGATGCTCTGCGAGGAAGTCCGCTAGAGCTTGCCCTTTGATTGCTTTTTGTGGTACATACCTAATATCAAATTGTGACAGAAGGATGGACCATTTTGCCAATCGAGAATTGAGAGAACCTGCCTTTGTGACAAGGACCTTCAAGAGGTTGACCCTCGAGACCAGGTATACTGTGTTGGAAAGCAAGTAGTGACGCAGCTTTTGTACGGCGAACATCACTGCAAGACATTCTTTTTCGACTGGAGAGTAGCGATGCTCTGCACCTACTAGCATGCGGCTGAGGTAATATAGAGCAGCTTCTTTTCTTTGATCATTTTCTTGCGCAAGCAGAGCTCCCAAAGAGTGATCAAGGGCTCTTGTGTACAAGATGAATGGTTTTCCAGTGGTAGGAGCAGCTAACACTGGAGGCTTTGTCAGGTATGACTTGATGTCTTGGAAAGCAGCTTCACAGTCAGCATCCCAGACAAAGTTTACACCTTTTTTTATCAACCGGGAGAATGGACGGCATTTCCCCGAAAGATTGGAGATGAACCGTCTGATGTAGGCTAATCTCCCTTGAAGTCCTTTGAGTTATCTCAAGGTTCTTGGAGAGGGCATTTCTAGAATGGCTTTGACTTTTATGGGGTCAAGCTCTATTCCAGCTTTCCGAACTAAGAATCCGAGGAACTTACCCGACGAGACGCCGAAGAAGCATTTCAAAGGATTCATTCGCAGTTTGTGTTTGTGAAGCCGGAGGAAGACTTCTCGAAGGTTTTCGAGATGATCTTCTTTTCTTTTACTTTTGACGGCGAGGTCATCAACGTAACATTCAACCGTCTTGTGCTGCATATCTTGGAATATTTTCATCATAGCCCTCTGATATGTGGCACCATTATTTTTCAGACCAAATGGCATGACAGTGTAGCAATACACACCAAATGGGGTTCGAAAAGATGTATGTTTTTCATCTTCAGGATGCATCTTTATCTGATTGTAGCCAGAGAAACCATCCATGAATGTCATTCGCTCGAATCCACAGGTGTTATCAATCATTACCTCTGGTATGGGGAGCGGAAATTCATCTTTAGGGCATGCGCCATTCAGGTCTCTATAGTCAATACAGACCCTGATCTGCCCCTTCTTCTTTGTCACGGGGACAATGTTGGCCAACCATTCAGGATGTTGTTCCTCACGGATGAAGCCGACGCTTTTGAGTTTTTGAACTTCTTGTTCAATTTTATCCATCACATCTGGACGGAATCTTCTTTGGCCTTGCTTGACAGGCTTGATGTCTTCTTGAAGATTGAGTTTTTGAACCGCTATTTTGGGGTCTAAGCCTGGCATTTCAGCGTAAGACCATGCAAAGCAATCAACGAACTCACGAAGAAAGGCGATATACTCGGGTAACTCATCATCCTTTATATTCTTGCTTATGAATATAGGATGTGGGTTATATGATGTTCCCAAGTCTATCTTTTGAACAGGATCTTCTGTTGGAAGGTTCGAAGGTGGTTCCTCCATAATATTTTCGGAGGCTTCCAGCTCAACGAAACCTTCTGGGTTTTCAAAGGCATTTCCAGACCAAGGTTTTGTTCCTTTCCACGGGTCTTCTTGATCGGTAATTTTCCGAAGGCTTGCTATGAGGTGATCCCAATCGCCTGTTGAAACCGGGTCGAAGTAGGCTACTTCTTTTGGAGATGAGGGTTCTTCTGGGTCAGAAGTCCACACGTCTGTTCCATCGGACAACTCCTTTTCATTTTCGGAGAAATCGTGCCAATTGGATGAGCTTCCTGGATCTTTGTCAGGTGACTCATCAAAGAGATATCCAGGGAGATCGATGTCTTCATGGACTTGAGAAGTTGAGGCTTGGTCAGTATATTGACTTTTAAGCCTTTGTGTCAACTGTCTCAAGGGGGTGTCAGGATCATACCCTAACCCGTGTGAAGACTTTTCTACATAGCCATAGAGTCTCTGATCTTCCAGCTGGCTTTTGGTCAAGACGGGCCCCAATGGCGTGAGAATACCGCGTCCTTCTCCCAAACCGACTGGGTTTTGAGCGTCATAGCCCATTTTCTTCATAATAGCTTGTGCCACAGAACTGTATAAGGATAGTTGAGGCATACCTTTATTTTGGAAAGGTTCAAGCATGGAGTTTGATGAAGAAGCATCCGATCTATGGAAGAATATCGGTTTTTCCTTTGCTGAAGTTGCTGGAACAACGAAGGAAGCTGACGTAGGATCTTCTATGTCAGAAGTTATCTCCATTGGAGTGAGAGCAGGCTGAACTTGCTGAGTGTCAGCTTGGCTTGACGATGCGTCGTCTTCTGGCTCTGAATTCGAGTCCGTGTCTTGCATGATAGACACGAAAGAGACAACAAATTTGCCCCCAGGCTTTTGTTTTGCCTTCTTCACTTTAGTTGTGATGACCAAAGGCTTTGAAGGTTTGAGGGAGATGATGAAGGGAGTTTGAATGCTCTCTTCAGATTTACCGGATGGTTTGTTTTCTTCCGGTGATTGTTGAGGAGCTTTGCCTTTATCTTTCTGGAGATTTTCGGCAAAGGATGCTGTGTGCTTCTCCTCTTCTTCTTTTTCATCTTCATACATCTGTGAGTCTGCGAAGTGGACTTCTTTACCTTTGAAGGGTTTTCTGTCCGCAAAGACTCGATGTGTCATGCCGTCGTCGCCAACAAACTTGATGCATTGATGTAGAGTTGAAGGGACAACACCATTCAAGGGCGTCCGAGAAGGATGTTGTAGCATCAAGGGGTTTTTATTGCATACGCTGTGACCTCAGAGATAAGATCACCGATCTGCAACTTGAACCTGATTTTGCCGATAGGCCTTTGAGTACTCCCATCGTATCCAAAGATAGATACAGATGTGTGGTCCAGCTTGCTGGGTTGGATGCCCAACTCTTCAAGAGCCGATGTGGAGATGAGGTTGAGTGCAGAACCTGAGTCGATCTGAACTCTGTGCATAGGCATTTCCTTGATATACCCTGTGAAGTACAGGGGTCGGTTATGCCTGGTTTCTCCAAGTAGGAGGTTGTCCTTTGTGAAGGCGATGGTTGCACTGGCTGCTTTTTTAACCGAGAGGCATTCAATGCATGATTCCTCAGTTTTCTTCTTTTCACCCTTTGAGGAGGCTTCTGAGTTTTTGACCCGGTAATCCATTTCAATTTGGAGGACTTGCGGGGCATATTTGTCGACATCCTCATTCAGCCTTTGTAATTCCGAGATGAGATTATCACGAGTGTGCGGAGACATTCGCAACAAATCGAGGATATGCAGACGTGCAGGTATGTGCTTGAAGTGTTCAATCAAGTCATACTTGAAAGCCTCCTTAGGGCCTGCATGTTCATCATTGTTGCCACTAGGGGCGCTTACAACATCTTTTCCCGAAGGATTTACATATGTAAAGGAAGATTGGTTGTAATTTTTGTGGTAGTCCCGGCCAGAGCGGGTGCCTCTACCAACTTCGAGAGCTTCTTGAGAAGGGTCTTCGTTTGGAAGATTGTCTTCAGGATCAAGAGGCTGTCGTTTTTCATTTGCTGAGGATGAATCAGCAGCAGAGTTGCCATCCTCAGTGATCGTGTTGCATGGAGCGTTTTCCGGGAACAAGTCCTGAACAGCATCCAGCAACCTTTCTTCTTCGTTGACTATTTCATCATCCCAAGCATCAATGGCTGGGAATTCTTCAGTCAGGAAGGGTGTGAACTTTGAAGTCACAGTCTCAGGAGAAGAAACCTGAGAGGGTGTCATCTCGGTGAAAGTCACGTGAGACGAGGTGGCTTCAGAAGATACATTGGTAGGCATCGCCGGAGTGTAAGTGCTCTCATCAGACGATGCTTCGGAAGAGCTATAATCCCGAATTATCACATTACAGGAAGCTCTAACGGGAGACGTTGCCTGATCGGAGTCACACTCATCCTCGGATGTAAGAGGATCGTCTATCCAGCAATTTTCTCCATTTTCAGGAGTTAAGGGAGGATGTACCTGGTGGTCTTCAGGGACTTTAGGCTCTGGATTGCGAGGAGGCTCGTTGATGCGTTCTTGCTCTTGTTCTAGAGCGAGTCGCTGCAAGATCCTTGCATATTCTTCGAGATCAGGCATGGGAGCCGGATCTTCTTCTTCATCAACTCTTTGTGGCTAAACATGGTTGATTTCCACTGGAGTAATGAGAGGTGCTGGGTCAGCAGCATTTTCTTGTACAGCCTCTTGGACTTCTTCATCATCAGACCAGGATCCTTGTGGCTGTAGGGGGTTATACCAGATTACTGGCATAAGATGAGACTCAGGAACCCATTCTTCATCGGAGAGATATTCTCCTGTTTCAAGGGACTCCTCCCACTCATCTGTGTAGTTGGATTCGAATCCATCATCGGTGTCGCTGGATTCGCATCCGTCAATGGAGAATCCAACTACCGAATTGCAAGAGTATGATGCCTCCTACATGGCTTCTTTGAATTGAGGTGGCATGAAATCACTGAGAGTGAATTTCCTTACCCCCTTTGAAGTCTCTGGAAGGGATGTTTTTGTTGCCTCCAGTGAAGCGGTAGAGGAAGCCTCTGCCTTTTCTTTGACCTCTAGTTTTGGCTGGGTCTTCTCTTGCCGTTTGAGCTTGAGGAGATGTTTCCTAGCCTGCCTTCGCTGTTGAGCTGTAGGCTTTGTTTTCACGACCTCCCAATTTTCATCTTCTAGGAGATCGGGATGTACCCATATCGGTTGTCCGTCTGGTGTCGGGTAGGGAACCAGTTCTTCGGACACTTGGATTGAGTTTATCACCTTGAAGGAAGTAATGATCTTCTTCTTCGGTGATTTTGATGTTTGTCCACATGTCACCATGTTGACGGAGGCAGACCCATAGTTTTTGTCAAAGGTGATGACTCCGTTTTTCCACATCTCGTTTATTTTCTCTCTCACAACGAAGCATTGATTGAGAGGATGCGAGATCATCTGGTGGTATGGATAGTACCGAGGATCGTTGGTTTTGCCAACATCACCCGATCTTTTTAGTTCAGGCAAGGTGAGCTTGCCGTTTGCCATAAGAGCCCCGAAGATTTCATCAACATCTTCATCAAACGGGTATTTCTTCTCTACTCGTTCTTTGAAGGCATCTGAGAGTTCAGGTCTCTTACCAGCAACTTTATTTTCAGCTTTCTTTGGTGGCTGAGGAGCTGACTTGGTCTGCACATTGAGGACCTCTTTTTTCTTTGGTTTAGAGGTTGCAATGGCGGTTGGCTCTTTTCTTGATGATTTCTGACTGTTGAGGTCTTTAATCACCGTTTCAGCTTCCATGGAAGCTTCTAGGAGTTCTCCCTGGTTTTTTGATTTGTTGCCGATGATCATGGAGCGGATTCTGGCTCTCATGTTGTTTCGGCAGATGTCGACTAGCGATGCTTGTGGCAATACATCAGAGCATTTGTATGCCATTGCTTTCCACTTGTGAATGAAGTCATATGTTGATTCATTCTCCCCCTGTTTTAGGCTGCACAGCTGAGCCATAGTAGCGGGGTAATCCTCACCTTTGAAGTGAGTCAGGAAGCGTGTCTCTAGCATGGCCCAATTTTGGATTGAGTCCTCTGGCAGAGTGGACTACCAATCGAAGGCCGTACCTTTTAGGGTACTTGCAAAGAGGCGGATCTTGAGTGCATCTTGATCCGCGATAGCTCCCGTCAGGATCTTGAAGTGGATGACGTGCTGTCTGGCTGATCCTTTCCCCATATATGTTTGGAGAGTAGGATGCTTGAATTTGGTGGGGAACGGGACCGAGTCCATCCATAAGGGATATGGTGGCTTGATTCCATGCTCCTTGAGTATATCCTCTTCTTTTGCTTTGGCGAGGATACTGTCTACGTCCTTTTTAGTAAGGGCGCGTGACTCATTTTCTTCTCCATTTACCTCGTCGTTTTGATGATTCGGAGGAGGTTCATTGTTCGCCTGATTTTGGAAGGCGAGGAGAAGGTTTTCCATCAGAGTTTCAATCCTCTGCTGGCCCTGTTCCAACTGCTGGATGCGGGTGATCGCATCTTCTGGAGGTGGATTGCGGGGTGGTGGCTCAGAATTTGTAGCCAAGACATTCATCCTTCGTGATTCGAATGAAGAAACTGTCCTGGTGACTGAGCTGGGGCTCATTCTTTTTGAAAAAGAGCTTGAGGAAGGATCACTCTGCTGTCCTTTGCTTGAAGGAGCAGGGGATTCTTCTGAATGTCTTCTTGTCCTTGAGACGCTGCGGGTCATCGGACGTCGGACATGGATTTTTGTTGCTGATTTTTGGCGCCTTCTGGTTTTTCCAACCATATGGACGGCAGCAACTTGGTTGGGTCTTTCTTTTTCGACCCATTTGGGAGAGACTTGGAGTGTAGGAGGCTGGGTCCTTTGCTTCTCTAGTCTCTTTTGCCGGTATGATGCGCGGCGGCGTATGCGACGAGCAATTTGAGCTTCGGTCAGCTCTGGCTGGGCTTTGACGATGAAGGATGTGCTCCCTCGGGCGCAGCAGCCGAGCCTGTCTTCTTTGTAGCTGGGCAAGGATAGGATGCGAACCCTGTCCTTCGCCTGTTGCAGCGAAGCTTTGAATTTTTGAAGTTCGGCCCCTGTAGAGATGAAGGGTCGAATTGCAGGTTTGTAGGCCTTAGCAGGTGCTTGTAGAGGCCTTGTGATGCATGATCTGATTTTGGGCTTGTAGGAACA
Organism: Litsea cubeba; assembly: GCA_012931725.1. Lineage (NCBI taxonomy): Eukaryota > Viridiplantae > Streptophyta > Magnoliopsida > Laurales > Lauraceae > Litsea > Litsea cubeba. The sequence continues at coordinate 32,759,230 of CM022954.1, read as the reverse complement.
ATCCGGCTCATGCTGGGATGACTTGGAAGTCAGGTTGGAGATGGGTCTCTCCTCTTTCATGTAGGCAAGAGGGTAGAATTGGTTCTCCTTGAGTGGGGCCAAGAATGCTGGCTTAGTGGATGTTTGGGACCTTCTCTGTTTTGGTGAAGGTCTTGGGGACCAAGTCTTTAGATAGACCTGGTTACTTGCAGGTCGAGGCTTCGTGGGGCTGCCACGGGCTTCAGGCCTTCTGGTGCTCACCTTTGGTGTCACGGTTGTGACACGTTGAGAGGCGAGTTTCTGCTTCTTGGAGGGAGCAGTTTGTTCCTCAGGAAGTGGGAATGGTCCCAGCGTCCCAAAGACGATAGTCCGGGGAGTCGAGGTCGACCCGGAGTTCAGAGAGTTGCCGAGGGAGTTGGTGCTTCGGCAGCTGATGGGGCACTTGTAAGTGCGCGTGGTTTGCTTCTGTTGAAGCATGAGTTGGTGCTTGTTTTCATCGAAAGTAATGGTTAGTGAAGCTGCCATTGTTAGTTTTTCGAAAATTTCTGAAACAAAACCACATCCATTAGTAATCACAAGAATATAATGATCATAAATGGGAAGTTCTATGGTTTCGTCTTTTCAAATTGCTAGAGGAAGATGACCCAAGCAACATGAAGAAGGCAAAACGCCATAGAGGGTACAATTGTTCTGATCGCAGGTATGGTAAGCCCAGAATGGGCATCCCAGTGACTGCTAGAAGCAATCGTGAACTTAAATTCGACTTATCGAGAAGCAGAGCTTGCTCGAGGTAAGAAGAATATAAAGTTGGAGTTACAGATGTGCCGGTCGCAATACAGTAGACCCTGAAAGGGCGTACTAGTACCGCTAGACACAAATGTTTTGAGACCGCATCCATGAGATGAGATTCTCTATTTTGAAAGGTCAAGATTGGATTCATCAAAGAGAGCAGATGGTATTCCGATCTAAACACGGGCTCAGCGATTTCCGCGAGCGCCAGTGCTCAGAAAGAAATGAACCATAATTTCTCGGATCTGAATCTAAAAATGACGAGTTTTTTTTTTTTTTTTGAAAGGCCAATATCAGGTTCATCAAAGAGAGCAAAAGGCACTCCAATCTGAACACGGGCTCAGCGATTTCCGCGAGCGCCAGTGCTCAGAAAGGAGAAGACCAAGATTTCTCCAATCTTAACCCAAAATGACGGAAGTTTTTTTTTTTTGAAAATTTTGAAGATTTTTTTTATTTTTTTTTTTTTTTTTTAAGATTTTTTTTTTGAAAATTTTTTTTTATTTTTTATTTTTTATTTTAAAATTTTATATTTTTTTTTTAAATTTATTTTTGAAAAAAAATATTTATTTAAAAGACGAGAGAGTACACATAGGCCTCCTAACCCGGTCTTATGAAATCTTGATTGATAGAATTGCCCCCAGGTAAGGGTAGGATTACTTAATGAACCCGTTTGGAGAACTCTTGCCTAGAACAGTCAAGCTGTCTCCATACTCTGGACAAGGCTTTTCTTTGAATCAACCATGATCAAAGAACACAGTTGGTTTAACCTTAGTGGTCTATGTCTTTTTTTTTAATTATATTTTTATTTTATTATATTTTTTTTAATGAACTCATCGAAGAGAAACGATGGCCCAAAACCTTAGTCGAACAGGCTCAACATTTCTGCAAGCGCGATGAACGATAGGAACGGATCAAGGTTTCTCAATTTTTAATCCAAAATGAGAAATCTAATTTTTTTTTTATATTTTTTTTTAGATCTTTAATGAACTCAACGAAGAGAAACAATGGCCCAATCCCCGATCCGAACACGATCTCAGCGATTTCCATGAGCGCCAGTGCCCAGAAGGGAGAGGATCAAAGTTTCTCAATTTTGAATCCAAACTGAAAAATCTGATTTTTTTTTTTTTTTTTTTTTGAAAAGAGAAAGAGCGGAAATAAATTCAAAGAATTAGAAATTTCCAAACAAAAAATCTCATCTCATTTTTTTTTAGATGCGGAATCCAACATAGGCCACCAATTATAAAGTAGCCAAGGAATCGAGAAAAGAAATATAAGCATAGAGCAAAATATATGATATGCAAATATTTCATTTCTAGCATCGTGTTCTCAAATAAACGAGTCCCACCAGGTGTGCCAACTTGATGGACCGCGCTCCTGCTCGGTTCCTACCGAGGTCGGCGGATGTGGGAGTCCGTCGGGTCCGACCCTTTCGTAACCGGGGGACAGGGGCGTGCATCAACATTTCTTTTTTTTTGTGTGGGTGTGCCAGATTTTCTATTTTACTTGGAATTGCAAGTGGTGATCCGAAGATCAACCTTCGCAAGTAAAAAGGAAATCAACTTCTTTCAAGTTTTCCATTGCACATATATTTAAGAAAAGAGACATTTTTCTTGGTTTGCTGTGAAAGGCGATTTTTTTGACATTTATAGCAGATTTTGGCGTTTATAGCCGATTTTTGGCGTTTATAGCCGATTTTGGTGTTTATAGCCGATTTACAATCCTTATCAATAATGAAAGACAAGAGTTGTGATTTTGTCTCTTTTGAAAAAATACAAACTACAATGAAAAGCAAGAAAAGGAGGATCTAACTTCTCAGGAGATTGTGGGGGACCCGTTTAGATTGACGGTCGCAAGCCATATGTGGGCTTCGCCATCATCCATGCAGATGAGAACAGAGGATGCTATTGATTCGCTTGGCTTGGCTATGACCTCAGATTTTTAGAGGACAAAGACAAAAAGGAGGTCCTATGTCCAATAAAAAGCCGAGTAGACGGGCTGAAAAGCCACATCTAAGCCATTGGAGGCAGGAGGAGAAGGCAAGGACCTTGGGGGGGGGTACCCCCCAAGGGACTTTTGTCACCTTGTAGTGGTGGCCGGTGTAGAACTTCCGCAGAGTTTTCTCTCTTTTCCTTCTCTGAATTTCTGTGCTTCTGTCTGTGATTTGTTGTCTGTCCTTTCTTCTTGGGGTGCTCTCCTATTTATAGGCTTTTTGGTAGCCATTTAGGAGGGTTTATGGGCTTTTATTGTCATTAAGCCGCATAATGGGAGGAGTTACAAAATTGAATTCTTTATTTTGTAACTCCTTTTTCTTGGCTTCTGATTGGCCGGAGGAGATTGAGGGCATTTAATCGCCTTTAATCACCATGATGGGAGGAGTTTCATGGGTTAAATGCCATGAATCTCTTGACTTGTAACTCCCGGATGCTTGCTTCTGATAGGTCCGTCCAAAGAAATGGATTAATGACTGTAATAAAGCTAGTCAATTAATCGCATTAAGTGGTCGCCGAGCATCTGAAGAGTCGCGGGCCGTGCCGCGTCTTTTGGGATTCTTCTGGTGATGATCATCGATGGATCTTCATGTAGATCGACATCAGATGATCATGTAATTTCAGGTGTTTGTTGCCAACAGCAGGTCGGTGCCATCTGTCCTGTCGATTTCTCGATCGGTCGGGTAGAAAGCACACTTTTTTTTGGTTGACCGGGTGGCGATCAATATTGTTTTCGATACTCTTGATGATTAACCCGTGTTTTGGACTGATGTCAGAGGACTTGGTGTCTCAAAAGCATGAATTTTGGAAAGTACCAGAGGCTGGGCTCTTCGAATCGCGAAAAAAACGACGAAAACCGGGGTTTCCGGGGCCTTCCCGGCGACCCCGGGCTCCAAGGTCGCCGGCGACCCTGGGCCAGGGTCGCAGGGGCCTGCGACCCTGGGGGGGTTTTCCCCCCTTTTGTCCCGTTTTGTGTCCGTTTTTACTGTTTTTCGATTCTTTTTTCTCCTGTACTTTTCCTTGACATTTCGACCATTTATTGGCCTGATTTCCCTGTAGGAAACCTGATGAGAATCCTTGCATTTTATTTTGCAAAGTTTCCAATTTCCTGAGAAAGCCGAAGACTTTGTCGCGCAGAGCTGCCGATTTTCCGTCAGAAGCTGAAACTGGGTCAAATGATGTCAGAATGACCTGAAATTTGGTGTGAAGCCTCCTGGGCAATAAATAAGACCAACCATAGGTTTTTTTTTAAATTTTGAAGCCGTTTGGGGTCCTATCACCAGTAGATTCGCTTTTGTCGCGATGAAGATGTCGCGGTTTGATGTGCGGTCAACCGGTGTCCGATTGACTTGAAATTAGACAGGGAACCTATTGGAGTCATTTTAAGATGATCCATAGGCTCTGTCTTGGAAAGCATGGTCCCGAAGAGCTTTGCCGCCGAGAGGCCTGATTTGGCTTCCGAGCGTCAAACTATGGTCAAATGTTGTCGAAATGACCTGAAATTTGACGTGTAGCCCTTTATAAGCATTTTGAAGCCGTCCATGTGCTCTATCTGATGAGTAATGGCCTCGGTGGTTCTCGCCCCCGAGAGGCTTGATTTTGCTGTTCGAGGGTTGATGTAGGGTCAAACGTTGTCGGTTTGACTCGGAACTTGACGTGGAGCCTTTTGGAAGTATTTTGAGACCATCCATCGGCTCTGATCGAAGATTTGGTGTCTCCAATGCTTTTGCCGCCGAGAGCTCCTTTTCGGCTGTCGGAGAAGCGAAGTTAGGCCAAATGATTTTGAAATGACCCGAAACTTCTTGTGTACTCCTCTTTTGGCTGTCTTGAAGGATCTTGCAGTTTTTGTTTGATTCTGACAAGATTTGATTTTTGGAAGTAGCATTGCCTATTTATGGCAGGTTGCGACTTCATGTAGCTCTTTGGATCTTGAAGAGGCAAAGTGACATTTTTGGTGTCAACAGTGGCCCTTTTATTTATTTATTTTTTATCGTGTTGCGATATGGTTGATATCGACCATTCTGTCAATCAGATTTTTTACACCCTGCAACTGTCTTATTTGCTGAACACAACAAAATGATCGATCAACCATTCTGTCGGTCGGATTTTCTTCAACATGTAACTATCTTATTTGATGAACACATCAGAATAGTCGATATCAACCATATCGCGAAAAAAAAAGATGAATCTGCAGGTCCACCTACAGATCCTCTGCCCTCGCCTCCTCTCACTACCCTTGGGTCTACAGGGCCTTAGCCCCCATTCCCTCCCTCCCCCACTACCTCCAGACCTAGCCTCTTCCTCATCTCCGCCTATAATCTCGCCTATGTCTCCCCTCCCCTCTTCTCCCTCCTCCCCTCCCTTCTTCTCCCTCCTTCTTCTCCCTCCTCCTCTCCCTCCATGACAATCCTCCCTCCTCCGACGACGAAGAAGACCCCATGCTCGCCGCCCTCCATTCCTTCGTATCCTCCCTCTCCCTACCTTCCCTTGCCCCATCCACCTCATCCACCGCTCTAGAACAACACCAACAACCAAAAGAGAAAAACCTAGTTTTTATTTGGATTCTGCAAATCGAGAACAACCACCACAAAATGGTCGATATCGACTATATTGCTAAATGCCAAGAAAAGGGACAAAACGCACCAAGAGGACCCCTCCCGTCTATACGGTGCTACTGGGACCTCATCAATGGTATGGGGTCCTATGAGGCTTTTACCTGTAAAATCCTCTTGATATAACATATTACCAAAGACATATTGTAAATAGGCAAAAATCCCCCGAAACATTCTCTTTTGTTTACATGGAGAAGACTAGCTATGAACATTCCAATCCATTATATAACATCAAAGTTAGTTTGAGAACCAAAAAGCATGCGATCAAATTTAACGGAATTATTATCACATACACCCCAACTCCCCACATCCAAACGTATTTATCCTCTGCTTGGCTTGATTGACATGCATCTAGATGTGAGGGCCTATTTGTTTATATGAGTGGAGAAAAATAAAGTGGAGATCAAATTATGAATAAAGTAAAAATATATAGCTTAAAGTAAAATTATGCTTTTTCAAAATGTTTATCCCTCCAAGTTGTCACAGTCGGGTATATATAGTATAAAAAAAAAATAAAAAGAGAGAGAGAGTAGTCCAAAAGAGTAAAAGGGCTAGTGCTAGTATTGTCATATCCAAACCTTATTTCTCCCCTCCACTATTTTCATCAAAACAACAATGAAATAAAAATATTACATCATCACTTTACTTTTTCCATTCAAACAACAATGAAATAAAAAATAGGGGTTTTTACCCGGAAATACACTTTAAATGGCCACTACACGTAACAGTGCACTTTAAACATCTATGCACCTAACAGGGAATCCGTACAGGATTCCCCATTTTTTTTACCATTTTTTTTGGAGGTCGAATTCGACCTTCATTTTCAGTGTTAAAGGTCGAATTCGACCTTCATTGCAGCACTGGAGGTCGAATTCGACCCTGAGATATAATTCACTATATGTACAAACCTTTTTTCCATTTGTGCCCTACCCTTACGAGTCGAGTTGTAGAAGACTGAAAGCTGCTTTTTCACCATTCTTTGTCTAATTCCACATCTCTTGGACATCTCCCCTCTGATCTAAGGTACTTATGCAATGATATATTAAAAATAAGAGTAGAACTTATCTTTACATAGCTTTTAAATGAATTTATTTACTGTTATGGGCATCTTCCCTTTTAAGGTGGTTCTCATCATCTTCCCTACTTCATTGTTTAGATTGTTGTCATCATGTTTTCGAGTTTTATTGAAACAAACTTGTATGGTTGAATATGAACATGAAGGTTTTGGTCATGACCGTTAGAAATATGGGTCTGTTTTCATTGTTGTTTTGTGTTTTGAGTTCTTACTATATAAAAGTAGTTAAAATGTGCAGAGACAAACTCAGTTGTTCATATATTGATACATCAGACGATGTTATATTGCTTTTTGGCTAATATAATATTCTAAATAGAGGTATAACTATATTGGGTTAAATGTGAACGTGCAGTGACCAACCCAGGAAGTTTCCTTGGCCATTCAAGCACTATTTTTACTGTTTTGTGCATTTGCATTTCATAACATGAATTGGCAGTATAAGGTTGACTCTCAAAATTTTAGTACGAACTTGTTTAATTGAGCTCAATTTTTCCACTAATTTAATCAATCGTTCCTTTTTGTAACAGCATCTCAAATGTCCAACAATTAGCTATTTTTCATTACGATGGCACTTTTGGATTTGATCTAAATCGACCCTAATATAAGGGGGGTAGATAGAAGGTGAGGTATATGTCGAGTAACATAAGTATTAGTGAGCTGAGAAATATGGCACTTGAAGCCTCGTGCTGGGATGTAATCGTCGAAGATCTTAGTTTAAAATACCTACTGCACAATGGAAGCTTCTTTTCGATGATAAACATTGATGATGACAGCGATATCAATGGACTTTTCAAAACCTATACGTCCAAATCTTCCGGGATATTAATATTTGTAACACGAATAATGGGCGAGGAAGATGGCACCTTACACCTATATCAAGAAAGGTTGGTTGTTGTTGTTAATACTTAGTTTTTATGCCTGTTGTATTAAATATTGTTATACATACTTATAATTAATGTTGTTGTATTCAGTATTTATACACAATATGATGGTGCAATTTTGAATGTGCAGGTTTGATCGTACGGGCACTAGTCATCCCACTGATAAGATTATCAAGAATATGGAGTCTAAAGTAAAAGGCTCGACATTTACGTCTCCCACGAAAGACTGCCCTACCATCAACTTAAGAGAGGATGTTGATGTGAACTTCTCATCTTTCATGAATGATGTCGACGATGTGGTGGGCCAACCCTTGTCTCACGAGTCAAATGAGGTGGCAGTCAATGTTGTAACAGCTGAGACCCAAAGTGGGCCTGACGAGTTCCATGACGTGGGCGTAAACACTGCATCCGAGTCGACTGGGAAATCTGCATGTCCCCACCCCAAGTGTAGCCCTATGGAGGGAGGTACTACGGATTCAACTCCGTTAGAAGGGTGCAACGGATCTGGACGTACTGCTTTAGATGGGTCACATAGTATTCATGAGAAGACGTTTGTGGACACAATGGTCCCTAAAGCGGTCATAGCTGAAGAAGTGGACAGTTCTGCCAGGGAGATGTGGTTGGGTCGTGAGTTTCCAGACCGCGAAGCGTTCTGAAAAGGCATAGCCAAGCATGCAATTTACAACAATTTCACGTTGAAGCACTTAAAGACGAGCATGAAGATGGTAACCGCATGTTACAAAGATGATAACTGTTCTTGGTGAATACACGGCTCTATAGTGGATTCTGGCCCACAATTCAAAGTTTGGAAGTACAAGCCGAATCATTCTTGTTCCAAACCAATGATGGGGACAACGCATAGGCAAGCATCGGCGCAGTTAATAACTGAGTTCGTTGAAGGGAAGATACGTTGCAATAATGATATTGGACCGAAAGAGATAATGAACGAATATGAAACAGAGTCTGGTACTAAAATCACATATAGGAAAGCACATATGGCAAGGGAGATGACACTGCATAAAATTCGAGGGTCATATAAGGAGTCATTCCAGATATTACCACTTTATTGTTTTGAGCTACAAAGGACCAATCCTGGCACAATGACAAACATTGATATCACCTCAGATGGCCAATTTAGGCGGTTCTTCTGGGCCGTCGGGCCTTGCATACGTTCATTTCAAACTTCTTTAAGGCCTTTGCTAGCAGTGGATGGTTCACATCTTCGTGGAAAATATCCTGGAGTACTGCTACTCGCTATCACACACGATGCGAATCATCAATTGTTTCCAATAGCATTTGCATTTGCGGAGGCAGAACGACATGATAGTTGGGAGTGGTTCCTAGCGAACTTATCGATTGCATTGGGTGAGCCAAATAATTTGACAATTGTGTCTGATCGTCAAAAGGGTCTTATTCCTGCATTGAAATCCATGCTCCCAAGCGCTTTCCACTGTTTTTGTTGTCATCACATAGCTGAGAATATCAAAGCATCTTTCAACGATCATGGTATCGTTAGGACATTCTAGAAAGCTGTACAAGCATATAGACCAAATGAGTTCAATGTTTACATGAGCGACATACGTTCCTTAGACGAACGTACTTTTGAATACATTGATTCGGTTCAATGAATTGTATCTGTTCTTTCAGTTCAATCTTTGATTCAGAAGATTTTTCATTGAACACAAAACTATGGGAACACTATTCATGGTGAAAGTGTGATGACAAAATTTAGTAGAGAAGAACGGTCCTTACCAACTGTTTATCCACCTCGGACTGAGAGCTGTTGCAAGACTCAACATACTCATCGAATGTAGTTCCAAAAGCAACCGTGAATCTCTTCAGCTGCATTTCAATGAGGATATAAATTTCCCTAAATAGGTGCCTTGATTTCTAAGCGCTCGGTCACATGACCGCTCAATGTGATCAATGAAATCAGTCACCTACAAATGAGCATAAGCGAGAAGGTTAACCTCTTTTTTTTTAAAGAAAAAATAACATAGCTATCAAGCATAGAGATATTCATCATCAACTGACCCTTTCTGTGGGATGCTCGGTTATGGATCGAATGTATGTTCTTTCTCTATAGGTCGTTGGCCTTCTTCCCCCCTGATGCGGCCAACAAACATTATGGTATTCTGCAAATACCATGCCATGTATTCATCGGATTGTGGCACACTAGATGACTTCTTCCCTCTTGTAATATACCGCCTCCTGTCCTCCCACATATCTATCTCCATCTTATATTTTTTGCTATAGTCAACAATCACTCTTTGTTTTCTTTCGACCCTTGGGAAAGGAAGGACAAAAGGTGGGGGAACAACCTGTCGTAGGCCGAATTGCTTCATCACCCTTTCGGTATTGTGTCGCTCAAGCAACCAATAAAAGATGAGGGGCGCATAGGACGTGAAAAGTTCTCGGTCGGCTTTTGGGACCGATCTCAAGAAAGGCTTGCCAAGTTTATTGTAGGGCTGCCATTCAAACTGCATGAAGAAGCATAATTTTTGTTAAGCATTCAATAAATCATGCCATGATTATTGTAGAAACTCAAAAAAAAATAAAAAACTATCGTAATGAATTAGTCTCACCTCACCCGATGCGAGATTGTTAAGTTGTTTGCGAACACGCCTCAACTTTGTCAAGTGGCTTATTCCCTCTAGCCAATTCCACCATGTGACCATCAAAGGGAACCGAACGTTCTCGCTAGTGTATCGTGAGGGATTGATTGATCTACCAATGGCCATCCTTGAATACGCCCATACCTATAAAGCATAATGTCAATGATTGTTTAGTTAAAATTATCGATGATAGTTTTGATATCACTTCTTTTCTTCAAACAATTTTTTCTTAGTTTCGGATGATGAAGTTCAAAACCAGTTAAGGAGATCGATGACATGCTTCTAGGTTATACAGGGAACTAAACATACATAACAATAAAAGAAACCTATCGTAAGATACCTAGAGCAACTGAAGTGGTCCTGACATAGTCTTGAATGTATGTTCAAAAGCATCACTCTCATCTGTCGAGTCTAGACCCGCACGTATGGCCGCCTCTCTGTTGGGATTGGTGTATGCCCTAAAGCCCACTAGCTGCACTCTCATCTTTTGTTACTGGATATTTACTGGTCATTTAATGAAATGACTCTTTTCTGCTTAAACATGTATATATGTATGGTTGTGTAAGGCCCATTGTTTCTAGTAAATGAATTAGGTGTGTAGTGTCTACACACAGATAGGTCTAATTCATGGACACTGGAAATAACACATTTGTTCATAATTGAGAGATGGAGCTGGGCACTTCATCTTGGTATAAGTTATAATGAGAGACTCTCCTGTATTCAGGGTGACTTACCTAAGTCATGGGAGGACTTTTCCGGATTTATCTCATTAGTGCATATGCAATGCATTGAACAGGACCATGGTAGGTGTGATCTCTAAAATAGTACTATCACAGAGAGAGATCAAGTCACCTCATGCTACTGAGTGACCAGTGCTCTTAATCTTGAGCATTTGTGGATGAACTGACGAAGTCAAGTTCTTGTGCTTTAATTCACTATGGGTGAGATTCTTTTCATGGGTCAACAGCTCTGTGTTTTGGGTACTCGAACTTGATCAGTTGGGACGTGCAGATGCAATATAGAATCTATGCCATCTAATGATGGAATAATCGTCCCCTTAGAATTATCCGATTAATCATCAAAATCTAAGATCTTAGTATATGGATGTTCCATATGGATATTGAACTTGTGGGTCGCTCCCTGGACCAAGAGAATGATATCCGGATGATGATTAAGATAAGGATATGAAGTTCTAAGGTTTAGATGTAATCGGGAAGGTTGATAGTACATGTGATAACTTGACTCGATTATGGATGTTACACAGAGGGGCATTCAGGTCATTACACTTAGTAGGTCGAAGACAACTGTCATTTTATGACGAGCTTATTATATTATATATTTGTCCTTGGAGTTCAACCATAACTCTTTAGTGGAATGAGTTAAGGTTAAAATGGTCTTTATGTTGCTATGGGTTTAGCATGGACATTTTGGTCATTTTGGGAGCTAATGGCAAATATGTCTTTTGGTCCCTTCTCTAGTCACTTTCCAAGATTGGCATGGTTTCCTAAAATGTTTAGATGACATTTGGATGAATTATTTTAGTGGAAAAATAATTTTGAGTTTAAATTCAAATAGGCCTTTGATGGCATACATAAATTTAATTCTAGATAAATTGTATGTGAGCCATGGTGTGCATTAGTATGTGGGACGTCCATAATGGGATTTCCATGGGTAAGGTTTCCAACTTTGAGTAGGACTCTCTACTTGGAAAGTTGGACTCCTCTTTGGATTAGTATTCCCATAAGAAAGTTTCCTTTTTGGATTAGAAACTTAAATTAGTAAGTGTTGTACAACTAGGATTACTAATTGCCAAAGTTTGTGGGAAGTTCCTTTAGTTTCCTTTCTAATTGGAGTGTTTCTTAAAGGAAATAAATCTTTTCTTTTAGGGCATCTATGAGAATTAGAAAAGATAAACTTTTAGGAAAGGTTTCCACATAGTTTCTATAAAAGGAGACAAACCCCCCTTTGGACGTCCAACCCAATGCTAGAAATCATTCCACACGTCAAGCTTCTTTGGTGCTTTCTTCTTCAGTGAAGAAAGTTTGAGATCTGAGATTTTTCCTTAGAAAAATAGTTCTCAATTCCTAGATTAAGATCCCACCATCTTAGCCAATCAGATTTGGAAGTAAGATAGCGAAGAAGATCAAAGGCAATACTACTACAGAAAATTCCAGCAATTTGTTTGCTAATTGCAAGTCTGAGTTCGGCCCTTTGGATCTATTTTTCCAGAGATTTGAAGTCTACAAATCTTCAAGGTAATAGTCTTCTTCATTCTCCTTTAATTATACACTTGTTGGTCATGAGTTCATGGAGTTCTTATGCGATCACTATGGCTGATTTATGCTGCCCAAATCAGATTTTTTAAAATCTATCATGTTACAAATTAGCCATGAATGTCTTCCGCTAGTGAAATTCAGATCTGAATCGCAGTTTCTTTCAGTGGTATCAGAGCCACTCCATGTGAAATCATGATCCCATGTTGTGTATAATTAATCCTAGATTGATTATGGGCATGGTGGCACCCTATTAAAGTTATGTTTAGATGCATGTTGTGTACAAGTTTCATTAACAATGCTGGAATTTATTTTCCAGATTTGTTTAATGATGTACATGGTGTGTTTGCATGCACTAACCTCTTTGTTTGCAGCCATATATTGCATCCTTGATGGTTCGCATGATTGTTATGTGGATTTGGATGTTATTTCAATAGTTGGAAAGTGCACGATTGCGCGTTTAGCAATCATAGGAAGTTGTAATTCTTTATTTACTTTTATTCCAACTAGTCTTGATGTAAGCTTTCTTGAAAAGCATAGGTATCTCCAATGTAATTTGGGTTTTTTATTTTTTATGGGTTTGCTTGTATAAATTTAATTTATTGGAACAAGCAAGAAGAAAAAAGTTTCAAGCAAGGTTGCAAGTAACCGGATTCCTTAGTGGTGGAGGAGACAAGACTTCTTGGTGAAAGATGAGATCTATTCTTGATGTCCTAGTTCGATAAGGATTAGAAGTCCGAAGAGCAGGGAGCCATCAAGGATTGCATACTTTTATTTGCTCTTATATATGGAATGCATGGATGAATACTTTATATAATTGCTATAATTGTCACCTAGAAACATGGCCACCGTTAGGTTCTAAAATTGGCATCTTTTTGTATTAGATTGTTTTTAGTTTAGCAAATTGTTTTAAACGGAACTTAGACCAGCACCTTCTATTTTGTCTAAGGTTTAAAATTGGATAGGGTTTAGTTTATCTTGGTACCCTTGGTTTCCAAAGAAGGCTAAACTAAAATCTAATTAGATGCTACCTATGGGTTTTCATAACCCAAGATAGGTCTTTGATTCTTTGAAGGGATTTGCTCAAATGTTTTAAAGCAAAGGTTATTTATTTTTAAGATGACTTAAGTCATAAATTTAATTAACCAAGTTTGCTAGATTTAAAAGAGCTTTTGAGTAAACAATGTAAAGGCCAAAAAGTATAAACCCTAGTGATAAATAATCAAGTGGGAGAGGGGTTTTGGAAAGACCCCACGGCCTTCCATTTTTGGTTCATGTTATCTCATTAAGGTGTTAGTAGGAGCGGCCATCCCTTCGGTGGAGTTCTTTACTAAAGACCGCTTTGATGGGTTAATGGGTGAACTAATGTGAATAGTCGTAATGAGGTGTTAGTAGGAGCGGCCATCCCTTCGGTGGAGTTCTTTACTAAAGATCACTTCTATAGAATGTCAATGAAGTGTTGGTGGGAGCGGCCATCCCTTCAATAGAGCTCTTTACTAAAGGTCACTTCTGAAAGTCCGTGGGATCCTAACCCTAGAGGGGGGGTGAATAGGGTGAGCTACTAATAGTGACTAACTATGACTAATTTTAATTTTCTATAAACTAACTAGTCACTAGTGATGATAAAAAGCACAATGCGGAAGCTAAATACATACAATCATCACAAGAGCATGCACCACAACACAATATTTATAGTGGTTCGGCCAACGTGCCTACATCCACTACCGGCTTGTGTTCCTCACACCCCACCGGATTTCCACTATTATGCTTTTCAAAAGGCTAAGCAATAACCTCTACAAGATGCTTTCCAAGGATAAGCAATAACCTTACAATGTTGTTTTTCTAGGCTAAACAACAACCTTTACACAATGCTTTTATATGGCTAAGCAATAACCTTACAAGCAATGATTTCTCAAAGAAAGTGTCTTCCAAAGAACACTCTAAGAGATTACAATTAAAGCACAATTACAATGCCTCTTTAATAGGCTAATTTGAAAGTGAAAACTAAACTCACACAACACACTAATGAGTGCAAAGATGTATGCTAATGAGGTGTGTGTGTGACAACTTCAATCAAGTTTAAAAAGTAAAGTCCAATGAATATATGCTCAAAGCAATTCAAAGATTAAAGCACATAGAAAGAATTGATTGAAGTTTAAATGCAAATCACATGAACAAATACTAACTTGTTGATGATTTAAAAAATCAAGGCTCACAAGTTGTATGAAATTAATTTGGCTTAAACATGTGATGCATTTGTAGTGTTGTTTTCAAAAACAAGATTTAACAAAGGTTTTAAAAAGATTGAAAACAACAATGATGATTCAAACAAGTTAAATTAACATGTTATAAAGAAATCAAAGTTTTAAACATAACATGTTTAACAAAGTTTAAAACTAAACTAAGTTTGAATCAAAGGAAAAGAATTCATTACAACTTAATATCAAAGATTGAAAGGAAGTAATGAATTCATTTCATCATAGTTATCATGCTAAAAACATTTACCAAAGATTTAAAACCAAGCATGAAACATATGATTAAATTAAGCAAAGCTTACTTGGAGATTTAACTTCATGATCCAAGCTTTAGCTTCCTTAATGACCTTCTTAATCCCCTTGGTTCATCCCCTTTATCTTCTCTTCAAACACCTCCAAGAAGGCTCAAAGTTTCCTCAAAAGTTCCAACTTTTTTTCAAAGGGAATGAAGCCTTTTTATACACAGAAAACAGAGTTTCTGCGTGTCCCCGGTCGACCCCATGACAGGCCCGGTCGACCCCATCCAAACGGTCAGAAAAATGACCGTTGGAGAGCCAAACGGCTCTCTGCCCAGTCGACCCGCTGTGTACGCGGTCGACCGGGATGTGTACCCGATCGACCGGGTACACTGGGCCTTGGGCCACTTTTCCCATTTTGCATACTTTTGCAATTTTCAAAGATTTTTGGATGTGGGACTTGTTGGGGCCATTAAATCAAGCTTGAAACATGATTTAAATCAATCTAAGTATTTTTTAAAATCATGAATCATAAAAAGCCACAAATCATTTGAAACTTTAAAACTTAGGCTAAGCTTGAATTTTGAAATTCCTTTTACAAAATCAATTGCATCCAAAATTAAAACCAATTCATGCATAAAACATGAGTTTTACCATATTTAAAAACAATGCATGGATAAAATAAGATTTCAATGTTTTCTAAAATAATGCAAGTGTGAGAAATCAAATGATGAATAAAATGATATGCATCCATCAAATTGCAATACACAAAATTCCTAACAATCTCCCCCTTTGCAATTTGATGGCAAACCTTAACTTAACACTAAACCTCACACTAAGTCTTCAGCTCCTTGGCTTGACACGGCTTGAAATCTTCGGATGCTCCTTCACTTAGCTTGGGCTTTAGCTCTTTTGATCTTCATTCTTCTTGTCCTTAGCTCCAAGCTTTCTTTCTTTTATCTTCTCTCCCCCTTAGACCAAGCACTCTCTCTCCTTGGTCTTTCTCTCCCTTTGCCATTGAATGCTCTCTCCCCCTTTGATCTTTCTCCCTTTTTGGGTAGCTAGAGCATTTTCTCCCCCTTAATCCTTTCTCCCCCTTTGCCATTAAATTGCAAAGGTATCAATTGAAGAGGGGTACCTATGTTAGATCTCGTGATCACTGAGAGGGGGGGGTGAATCAGTGATCTCTTTTAAACAGGTCCTTGCTAACAACAATTCAAATCAAACCACACAATTGACACCAGATTTTACGTGGTTCACCAAAAGGCTACGTCCACGGTTCAATCCCGTCCGAACAACAATCCGGTACAGGTCTGAATCTTATTTAGTCGCACCGACGACAAAGAGCACCAACCCTTAAATTCAGATAGCACCAACTATCTAGGAAGCACCGACTCCCTTGAGTTTCAGATAGCACCAACTATCTAGGAAGCACCGACTCCCTTAGGTTTCAGATAGCACCAACTATCTAGGAAGCTACAACTCCCTTTACAATTTGTCTGCACCCACAGACAGGATCACCAAACCCCAAAACACCAAGCACCAACTTGATGATTACAGCAAAGAAGATAAACTGATCTACAGCCCTTTCCCCTCTACAATTCTCTCTCTCTCAATCCCTTACAAATAGAAATCTAAAGCATAAAAGAGAGACTTATCTTATGAACGAAAATACCATCTTCATGAGGCTTCAAATTCGTCCACACTTGCTGTAGAAAGTTGCTCCAAAACAGCAAGACACAAGCACCTTCTTCTCCAAGCACTCTTCTCTCCAAAACTCTCTCAAACTCTTCTTTCTTTGATGCTTGTTATTGAAAACGAGGTTAGGAGTGTTTATATAGGTTTTAGCAACCCCAAAGAGTGTCCAAAATAGGCTACAATTCGTTTAGAAAGAGTCCCAAACGAATTACCAAAAATTCCTAACTTTTAGCAAAAGACTTCTAATTCTGCAATACTTGCTGTCTGCGTGTGCTCGGTCGACATCATACTGTGCTCGGTCGACCGGGTGAACTGGGCGCCTGACGAACTTTCAAAAGTTGTAAGTTGTCAAATTCTGGAACCCGAGCTCGGTCGACATCCTGGAAGCCTCGGTCGACCGCGTTACCTCTGTGTCAAAAAATAACTGTAAGCTCTGATTTTGCACTTTCTTCATGCTCGGTCGACCGGCCAGGGAGCTCGGTCGACCGGGTACACTGCACCTGGAAAAACTGATTTTCTTCACTGTTTTCCTTTTTCATTCTTCTTGAGCTCTATCACTTCCACTTTTTCAACACATGATTGAGACATAGTGTTGACAATAATTCCAATACAATTTGATGCTTGAGACACCAAACACACCAATGCTTCAAGATTCAACTCAATGCATCTCAAATTCCAACAATCTCCCCCTTTGGAATTGTTGGCAACACTTGGAACTTCAACACAGACACTTGGAACATCTTGATATCATAGAGCCTTTTTAGAACAATAAACTCCCCTTGGAACATGATCTTCTCATTCACTATCTTGATACCAATTTTCATTCCAATCTTCCATCTTCCTCATGCTATCATATTTCCATCTTCTTAGCATAAGACTAACTTCAACATGCATATAGTCTTTCCTTGCATAATCTTCTCAGCATAACTTGATACCAATCTCCAGATAACCTTCTCAAGATGACATGCATATCAACCTTTCCATGCATAATCTTCTCCGCATAACTTGATACCAATCTCCAGATAACCTTCTCAAGATGACATGCATATCAACCTTTCCATGCATAATCTTCTCCCCCTTTGACAATAATTCCAAAGGGACCAATCTAGGAGCAAATAAGATATTCAACGAATTCATTGCTCCCCCTTTCTGGCACATCTCCTAAGGTGTAGGAGAATGAGTAACTCCTAATTTCTTTCGGAGATACTCGAAGACTTCCTTTGGCAAAGGTTTTGTGAAGATATCAGCCACTTGCTCAGTAGTAGGAACGTATTCCAACTTTACCTCACCATCTGCAACTTTATCCTTGAGAAAGTGATAGCGGATTGCAACATGTTTAGTCCTTGAATGCTGAACTGGATTCTTGGAGATATGAATTGCACTAGTGTTATCACAGAGGATCGGCGTAGGATCTGTTGTTGGAACTCCTAAATCAGAGAGCATTTGCCGCATCCATAACACTTGCGTACAACAAGTTGCCGCTGCAATATATTCTGCTTCCGCTGTCGAAAGTGAGACGGAGTCTTGCTTCTTGCTGTGCCAAGCTACCAATCTATCACCAAGATAGAATGCACCACCACTTGTACTCTTGCGATTATCTACGCAACCAGCCCAATCGGCGTCTGAGTATGCGACAAGAGTAAAGGATTTACCTTTAGGATACCATATTCCAAGCTCCATAGTACCTTTTAGATATCGAAATATCCTTTTCACTGCTGTAAGGTGCGTCTCAGTTGGTGATGCTTGAAATCGAGCCACCATACATACTGCTTGTAGAAGATCTGGTCTTGTAGCAGTCAAGTAAAGCAAGCTTCCTATCATAGAACGATAGGTGGTGTGATCAACGGACGAAGCCTTATCATCTTTGCTAAGTTTCGTGTTCGTTGTCATTGGCGTGCTCACGGGCTTGCTGTCTTCCATGTTAAAACGCTTCAGCATTTCCTTTATATATTTCATCTGAGATATAAAAATACCATTTTTCAGCTGCTGAACTTGTAATCCTAGGAAGAACTTTAGCTCTCCAAGCATAGACATCTCAAATTCTTTCGTCATATCTTCAGCAAAAATCCTGCACATAGTCTCATCATTGCCTCCAAATATTATGTCATCAACATAAACAATAACCACCAGCTGTTTGCTTGAATCAGATTTGACATACAGATTGCTATCAACTAGTCCTTTTCCAAAACCAATCTTGCGAAGATAAAGATCCAGCCTTGCATACCATGCCCTTGGCGCCTGTTTCAGTCCATATAGAGCCTTCTTCAGCTTGCAAACTAAGTCTGAATTTTTGCTAATTAGAAAGCCATCAGGTTGCTCAATGTAGACCTCTTCTTCAAGTAAACCATTCAAGAATGCTGACTTAACATCCATCTGAAATACCTTGAAGGTTTTATAGGCAGCCAATGCAAGAAACATACGAATGGCTTCCAGACGAGCCACCGGTGCAAAGGTCTCTTCAAAATCTATGCCTTCAACTTGTGCATAGCCTTTACAAACCAACCTTGCCTTGTTTCGTATGACCTGACCATCTTCATTCAGCTTGTTCCGAAAGACCCATTTAGTACCAATCACATTCTTATCAGTAGGTCTAGGGACTAGTTCCCATGTGGAGTTTTTCTCAATCTGCTCCAACTCCTCATGCATAGCTTTTAACCAGCTTTCATCTAGACTAGCTTCAGCTACTGTCTTGGGCTCAATGGTGGACACAAGTGAGTAATTGCTAACTACACTTTGTCTAGTTTTTACACCGGCTTCAGGATCTCCAATGATTTGATCCTTAGGGTGTTGCTCTACCCAAGTACTTTTCTTTCTAGGAGAAGTATCCTCTGAATCATCTTTTGCCTTTTCAGAATCAGGTTCAGCCACTTCATCATCAATCTCACTCGAGTCCTCATACACTGGACTGTCATTATGAGTTACCTTCTTTGACTCATGGTTTTCATCAATTCTAACATCAGCACTTTCAATAATTTTTCTGGTCCTTTTGTTAAGGCATCTGTAAGCTTTACTAGAGGATGAGTAACCCAGAAAAATACCTTCATCGGCTCTTTCTGCAAATTTGCCCGGATTTTGTTCGAGCCGCTTGATGTAACACTTGCTACCGAAGACTCTGAAGTGCTTGACTGTAGCTTTTCTTCCAAACCATAGCTCATAAGGTGTTTTATCTTCATGTGGCCTGATCAAGCAACGATTCTGAATATAAACAGCCGTATGAATCGCCTCTTTCCAATACTTATCAGCCATCTTACTTTCAACCAGCATGGTGCGTGCCATTTCTTGCACAGTGCGGTTCTTGCGCTCAACAACTCCATTCTGCTGTGGAGTTCTAGGGGCTGAGTATTGTCTTTGGATGCCATGATGTTCACAATACTTAGTGAATTCATCAGATGTGAATTCGCCTCCACGATCAGACCTTAGCGTCTTGATCTGCTTCCCTAGCATGTTTTCAACCTGTGCTTTAAACACTTTGAACCGATCAAGTGCTTGATGTTTATGCTTAAGAAATAATACCCATGTCATGCGAGTAAAATCATCAATGCAAAGCATAAAATACTTATCTCCATTGGTGCTTTGAGTCCGCATCGGTCCACAGAGATCAGTGTGTACCAGCTCAAGAGGTTTCTTCGTATGATGCTCCTTCGTCTTGAACATTACCCTCGTTTGCTTTCCCTTTTGACAAGAGTCACAAATGGGGTTTGAAGGCTTTTCGACTGTAGCCATACCTCTAACAGCCTTTGAATTGCAAATCTTTGACATGTTGCCAAAGCTTAGATGCCCAAGGCGTTTGTGCCACAACCAACTCTCTTCTGACCGACTCAATAAGCATGTCTTTTCAGCTCCATCTGACAAGGTGTAAAGATTTCCAGCTGTCCTTGACCCTGTGGCCACTGTTTTGCCGTTGCTACTCTTCTTGATAGCAAACCCATTCTTTGTAAAAACAATTTCGTGGCCCTTATCACAGATCTGGCTCACACTCAACAGATTGTGTCTCAATCCAGACACATATAAGACCTCTTCAGATCTGATCTTGTTTGCCATCAGCTGAACAACACCTTTTCCAACAATTTTGGCACCATCATTGTTACCAAACTTTACCGAACCACCTTCATAGTGCTGTAACTTGATGAATTTTTCTTTATCACCAGTCATATGACTCGAACAGCCACTATCAAGGACCCATGGTGCTGTCTTCTTTTGTGCATTGAAAGCGGTTTGCACAATGAGAGATTTCTTGCCTTTTTCTGCACTTTTCTTTGCCCTCCAAGTTTTGACTAACTTGGGTTTCTTTTCAACCTGAATTGGTTTAGCAGTAGGCAGCCTACAATCCCTAGCCATGTGTCCAAAATTATGACACTTGTAGCACTCAATATTGTGGCTATTTAGGATTGAGAAAGGGTTCCTTCTCACAACTGGGCTGTTTCTCACATAGAATTTACAATCTGCCCTTCTATGTCCATACCTATTGCAATGATAACAATAGCCATAAAATTTGTATCTTTTATATGGCTGGTTAGGCTTCATGTCCTTTCTCACTTGAATGGGCTCTTTTCTAGGCAGTGTGGGCTTCACAGAATTGGAAGGTGTAGTAACTTGCTTTACAAACACCGTCTCTACAGAAGGTGTAACCTTAGAAGATTCTCCATTCTCAAATCCTATTCCAAATCTGAAGTGAGGGGGTCTTTGAACTTTCAAAATTTCATTCAGCTTCAATGTACCATTGATAGCTTGAAACTCCTTGAGCTTTTGTTTCATTTGCATATTTTCAGTCCTTGCTCCAAGGATTTCATTCTCAAGTTTCATCACTTCCTCAGTTTTGGTACAGATTTGTATTTCTAGGACATCTACCATTCTTTTATACTCTTCTAATTCAGTTTTCAAAGCAATAACTGAAATTTCAGATTCATGAAGAAGTTTCAGATTTTTCTTACTTGATCTTCGCTCCTTGCTAAGCTCCTCAAGTGCAGCAATGAGCTCTTCTTCAAGATTCACTTCAGCCTCCTCTTCGTTTTCCAGCTCTTGCTCATCGTCTTCTTCAATAGTAACCATGAAGAGTGCTTCAGTCGTCTCGACTGATTCATCATCGTCCGAAGATTCAGACGTGCTGTCATTATGCTGACTGATGAAGCTCTTTGCTTTGCCCTTCTTTCTGAAATTCTTCTTCCATTTACTCTTATCAACATAAGAGTCATTATCATTGTCTTCTTTCAGCGGGCACTTCGCAGCAAAGTGGCCAACACCGCCACAATTGAAGCATTTAAAGGGTAGCTTCCCTTTATACTTGCCATTGCTTCCTTTCTTCAGCCTTCTAATAAATTGAGCCTCAAGCTCATCATCATCAGAATCATGACCAGCAATCTCTTTTGCCTTTTTCTGAACTTTGAAGGCCGCTTCTCTATCCGATGAAGACGTCTTACCTATGCGCATCTCATAGGCAGTGAGAGAACCATGCAGCTCATCCATTGAAAACTCGTTCAGATCTTTGGCTTCTTCTATGGCTGAGACTTTAGAATCAAACCGGGGAAGGAGAGATCTTAGAACCTTTTTGACGATGACTGGTTCTTTAATCTCCTCTCCTAGTCCACGAATGTCATTCGTGACTTCATTCACCCGTTGCATGTAAGAATCAACATTCTCGCTATCCTCCATGCGAAGAGACTCAAATTGGGAGCGATGAGTTTGCAATTTCGCTTCTTTGATCTTCTCATCTCCTTCATGGATGCTTTTCAGCTTATCCCAGATTTCCTTGGCTGTCTTGCATGCTATAACTTTGATCAGCTCGCTGTCAACAAGGCCGCTAAAGAGTGCATTCTGCGCCTTAGAGTCGTTGTCTGCTAACTTCTTCGTTGCAGCATCAGTGGGTACAATGGCAGAATTGTAACCGACTCTGACAGTCTCCCAGACATCATAGCCAAGAGATTTGATGAAGGCCTGCATTCTAATCTTCCAAAAGGAGTAATTAGAACCATCAAACAACGGTGCTTTCATATTCGCTGTGCTGGTTGCCATGTGATTTGACAAAGATCACCCTTAGCGTGTTAAGCTTATCAAGGGAAACCTTATGCTCTGATACCAATTGTTAGATCTCGTGATCACTGAGAGGGGGGGGTGAATCAGTGATCTCTTTTAAACAGGTCCTTGCTAACAACAATTCAAATCAAACCACACAATTGACACCAGATTTTACGTGGTTCACCAAAAGGCTACGTCCACGGTTCAATCCCGTCCGAACAACAATCCGGTACAGGTCTGAATCTTATTTAGTCGCACCGACGACAAAGAGCACCAACCCTTAAATTCAGATAGCACCAACTATCTAGGAAGCACCGACTCCCTTGAGTTTCAGATAGCACCAACTATCTAGGAAGCACCGACTCCCTTAGGTTTCAGATAGCACCAACTATCTAGGAAGCTACAACTCCCTTTACAATTTGTCTGCACCCACAGACAGGATCACCAAACCCCAAAACACCAAGCACCAACTTGATGATTACAGCAAAGAAGATAAACTGATCTACAGCCCTTTCCCCTCTACAATTCTCTCTCTCTCAATCCCTTACAAATAGAAATCTAAAGCATAAAAGAGAGACTTATCTTATGAACGAAAATACCATCTTCATGAGGCTTCAAATTCGTCCACACTTGCTGTAGAAAGTTGCTCCAAAACAGCAAGACACAAGCACCTTCTTCTCCAAGCACTCTTCTCTCCAAAACTCTCTCAAACTCTTCTTTCTTTGATGCTTGTTATTGAAAACGAGGTTAGGAGTGTTTATATAGGTTTTAGCAACCCCAAAGAGTGTCCAAAATAGGCTACAATTCGTTTAGAAAGAGTCCCAAACGAATTACCAAAAATTCCTAACTTTTAGCAAAAGACTTCTAATTCTGCAATACTTGCTGTCTGCGTGTGCTCGGTCGACATCATACTGTGCTCGGTCGACCGGGTGAACTGGGCGCCTGACGAACTTTCAAAAGTTGTAAGTTGTCAAATTCTGGAACCCGAGCTCGGTCGACATCCTGGAAGCCTCGGTCGACCGCGTTACCTCTGTGTCAAAAAATAACTGTAAGCTCTGATTTTGCACTTTCTTCATGCTCGGTCGACCGGCCAGGGAGCTCGGTCGACCGGGTACACTGCACCTGGAAAAACTGATTTTCTTCACTGTTTTCCTTTTTCATTCTTCTTGAGCTCTATCACTTCCACTTTTTCAACACATGATTGAGACATAGTGTTGACAATAATTCCAATACAATTTGATGCTTGAGACACCAAACACACCAATGCTTCAAGATTCAACTCAATGCATCTCAAATTCCAACAATCTACACACATGAAACAAGGAAAATACCTTTAGTAGCACCTGTTAACAAATGAAATCGAAAATGAAATACTTAACAGGCTATTATGCATGTGAGTAAGTTATAAGGGAATAGCACTGGTGAATTTGATCATCTCTAATGCTTCCTTAGAAGGTTTACTCCCCCTCAATCCATAATCTTCTTTTGTCATACTTTTGACAAGAATATAACTATTAGATGCAAGAAGAAGATGGTTTAACCAATTGAGGGATAACTTCAAGGGAATGATTAGATACCAATTGATAATGATTAACTATAAGGCTCAATGATCAAATTACCAAATTGGAGAGAAACCAATTGACCTATAAGCTTAAGGAAAGTTGAAGAGCAAGGTCAAAAGGTTAATCTATCATGGATACCAATTGAAATAGGAACCATATCAATTGAGATTTAAGAGTATGACTTATTAGCTCAATCACTCTAAAATGGACTTAAGGAATGTAACTAGAAGGATTAATCCAAGTTAGAGCTATCCATGATGATAAGGGGTTTACTAAACATAGCATCAAATAATATAACTATGAAAATCATATGCTATGTAAATTTTGAAATCATTTCACTCAATCATAAAATATGACTATCAAGTGTAAGATGAGTGAAATGAAATTCAAACCATGATGCCTACCTCAATCATTAACCAACCAAGATTATTAACACATAAACATGGTGGTCACGAGATTTAACCAAATAAGCAAGAGAGGTGGCAAACATGACCATTTATGAAGCTAATGGAATGTGACATGGAACAAAGACATATTACTATCAAGTTTTAATCCAATGTGCACAAGGTTTATCACAAATATATAACATCAATTGGAAGTTATACTAATTGAAAATGATATCATTTGATTACCAATTGAATATGGAACATGTTTAAGAGCAAGCATGTGACAAACACAAAATTCCAACAAGCAACATAAATGAATATTCATCACTTTAATGATATAACTATTGAGCATAGTGATGAACATGAGAAATTGCATTTTGAAAATATATGACTTATAAGAATATGCAATTTCCAAAGTGTCAATCATATGAATACAACATCTAAGAAATCCATCATTCAAGAGATATAACTATGTAATTCAAGAAATGAATTTCAAAGAGGTTCATATGATCAAACACTACTATGAGGTTGAAACATGTATAAGTATGACAAATACACATGAATCAAACATCATAACCATCCATTTCACAAAAATGACTAGAAAGCATAAAGGATGGATTTGGGTTCTAGTATGGTTAAAAAAAATAATTAAAGAACACAACCATACATGGAACAAATAAAACATTTGCATAAAGAATGTAACTAAAAGAGCAAACATGCAAATAGTCTATCACAACATTCATTTCCATTAAAGGATGACATAAGCAAAAGCATAAGGAAATGAAAACATGGAACATGCTTTGATGAATACAACAAAAAGTTTTAAAGCATTTCCATTCATGCAATCTTCAAATCATAAACAAAATCTAACAATGGGCATAATGTATATGAAAATAAAGAAAGCACCTTATCAAAACATCAAATTGTATTCTAAGCAATATCACTACCAAGAATCATACAATTTGATTTAAAAACCATTCAACTTGCATTTTAAAAGATATAACTTAATTGGAAAACATACAAGTTGATCTTTTCAAAGTAATTTTCCATGTGAAAGTATAACTTAACAATTCATGGAAAAATTAAATTGATTTAAGTCATTTGTTTTTCAAAATAATCTAACTAAGACACACAAACAAATGATATTGCAACATCAATCGATTATGAAAGATCTAGCTATGAAAGCTTTGAACCCATAATCAATTGAACATGTAGAAATGCAAACAAGATGTGACTATAAAAAGCAAATCTAACATGTGAGAAATACAATCAAATGATTTTGACAACCATGATATGTGACTTAGGGAAGTACATGAAGACAAAATCAAATGATCATAAAGAAACAAAAGCATTTTAAGAAAAATGTAACTAAGAAAGAACATAAAATGCAAATGCAATCATGACCAACAAAAAGATTTAACTATTAAGGTTAGGTTGGTCAATGAGGTCCAAGGCCCTAAGGTTTGTCTATTTGTCTAACTTTGGGAATCCACCTAAGGTCTTGGGATGGATGAACTTTGAGGTCTAACTTAAACTTCTCACCAACTCTAGGAGATTTAACTTGATAAATTATTAACTTAGACTTATCACCATGAGATATAGATTTAACTAAGTTTAGCTTAGATTGGTGATTAGTCTTTTGGTGAGTTTGCTTCTTTGGGGTTTGAACCATTTTTCTTTTCTTCTTATCTCCTCCCTTTAATTGACTTTTGAATTTCAAATTTATCTTTGCAACTTTCTTCAAAAGTTCTTTCATTTGTTGAGTTAAGGGAGGTAGGTTGAGAACCTTTTTATTTATAGATTCTTTTAAACTTGATTTAACTTGTTTAATCTTTTTAGAATCTATTTTAGGAGACTCCTTCTTAATTTATTTTACTTGTTTAAGCTTCATGGACTTCTCCTTAGTTTTTGGTGTCTTATCCATCATAGAATTTGATTTACCTTTCTTTGGTTCAAATATGGATTTAGACACATTGCTTCTTCTTTGTTTGCACTCAAACCTAAAATGTCCTTCAATGCCACAATAATTACATTTAGACATGGGCAAAGAAGTGTGAGTGCTAGAGAATGAGGACTCACCTTTCACAAAAGTGTTGGTGAATTTAGGGTCATATGAGGTATTCCTATCAAATCCAAGACCCGTCCTATCTCCTTTTGATTTACCCAATTTAAATAACTTTTCAAATTTTTCTTCACTATAGGTAAATTTGCACTCATATTTTTGTTTGTAAGTTTCAAGTTGAGTGACTTGTTCTTTAAGGGTTGAATTTTCATATTTAACTTTAGTTAGTTCTTGTTCAATTCCCTTAAAGTTGTTTAGCTCTTCATGGGCAAGTTTTAATTCAAATTTAATTTCATTAATAACATTGGATCCAAGTTCTAGAGTGTTTATCTTAATTTGAGCATTAGATAAATTTTCCTTAGAGATATTCAACTTGGATTCTAGGTTGTTAATGTTTTCATCTTGCCTTTTTAATTGATCTCTTAGTTTTGAATTTTCCTTATTAAGATTATCATAATCTATCTTTGAATCTTTTAATTCATCTTGAGCATTATATAGGTTATGCAAAGAGATCATGAACTTAGATTCTGCACAATTTATTAATTCATCTTTTTCTTTAAGTTCATTTTTAGAAGAGACTAATTCTTGGTTTAGCCTTTTAGATTCTTCTTTTAATCTTTTATTCTTCTTAGAAAGCTCTAAGGACCATGTGTACAATTCCTCATAAGCTTCATTTTCATCATATTCTTCTTCTTTTGATTTAGATTTAGATTCATTAATTTTAATGTTAGAATCTCCAATAGATGGAAGAAGGAGGGGTCTAGAGGAATCTACACAAGAATCTACAAAGTCTAAACTAGTGGAATCCATTCTAATGATTTTCATAGAAAAACAACACTAGGGTTTTGATCTAGATAGAGAGGATCAACTCCGGGTGTTTAAGCCCCAAATGGAGTAACCTTGCTCTGATACCAATTGAAAGTCCGTGGGATCCTAACCCTAGAGGGGGGGTGAATAGGGTGAGCTACTAATAGTGACTAACTATGACTAATTTTAATTTTCTATAAACTAACTAGTCACTAGTGATGATAAAAAGCACAATGCGGAAGCTAAATACATACAATCATCACAAGAGCATGCACCACAACACAATATTTATAGTGGTTCGGCCAACGTGCCTACATCCACTACCGGCTTGTGTTCCTCACACCCCACCGGATTTCCACTATTATGCTTTTCAAAAGGCTAAGCAATAACCTCTACAAGATGCTTTCCAAGGATAAGCAATAACCTTACAATGTTGTTTTTCTAGGCTAAACAACAACCCTTACACTATGCTTTTATATGGCTAAGCAATAACCTTACAAGCAATGATTTCTCAAAGAAAGTGTCTTCCAAAGAACACTCTAAGAGATTACAATTAAAGCACAATTACAATGCCTCTTTAATAGGCTAATTTGAAAGTGAAAACTAAACTCACACAACACACTAATGAGTGCAAAGATGTATGCTAATGAGGTGTGTGTGTGACAACTTCAATCAAGTTTAAAAAGTAAAGTCCAATGAATATATGCTCAAAGCAATTCAAAGATTAAAGCACATAGAAAGAATTGATTGAAGTTTAAATGCAAATCACATGAACAAATACTAACTTGTTGATGATTTAAAAAATCAAGGCTCACAAGTTGTATGAAATTAATTTGGCTTAAACATGTGATGCATTTGTAGTGTTGTTTTCAAAAACAAGATTTAACAAAGGTTTTAAAAAGATTGAAAACAACAATGATGATTCAAACAAGTTAAATTAACATGTTATAAAGAAATCAAAGTTTTAAACATAACATGTTTAACAAAGTTTAAAACTAAACTAAGTTTGAATCAAAGGAAAAGAATTCATTACAACTTAATATCAAAGATTGAAAGGAAGTAATGAATTCATTTCATCATAGTTATCATGCTAAAAACATTTACCAAAGATTTAAAACCAAGCATGAAACATATGATTAAATTAAGCAAAGCTTACTTGGAGATTTAACTTCATGATCCAAGCTTTAGCTTCCTTAATGACCTTCTTAATCCCCTTGGTTCATCCCCTTTATCTTCTCTTCAAACACCTCCAAGAAGGCTCAAAGTTTCCTCAAAAGTTCCAATTTTTTTTTCAAAGGGAATGAAGCCTTTTTATACACAGAAAACAGAGTTTCTGCGTGTCCCCGGTCGACCCCATGACAGGCCCGGTCGACCCCATCCAAACGGTCAGAAAAATGACCGTTGGAGAGCCAAACGGCTCTCTGCCCAGTCGACCCGCTGTGTACGCGGTCGACCGGGATGTGTACCCGGTCGACCGGGTACACTGGGCCCTGGGCCACTTTTCCCATTTTGCATACTTTTGCAATTTTCAAAGATTTTTGGATGTGGGACTTGTTGGGGCCATTAAATCAAGCTTGAAACATGATTTAAATCAATCTAAGTATTTTTTAAAATCATGAATCATAAAAAGCCACAAATCATTTGAAACTTTAAAACTTAGGCTAAGCTTGAATTTTGAAATTCCTTTTACAAAATCAATTGCATCCAAAATTAAAACCAATTCATGCATAAAACATGAGTTTTACCATATTTAAAAACAATGCATGGATAAAATAAGATTTCAATGTTTTCTAAAATAATGCAAGTGTGAGAAATCAAATGATGAATAAAATGATATGCATCCATCAAATTGCAATACACAAAATTCCTAACAACTTCTAGAATAGATAAAAGTCTCTTCCCTTCGGAAGACTTAATCATAGACATTCTGGGAAATTTCATAAGAGATGGTTATACACTTGACATAAGACGGTAATGACCTCCCCCTACGAGTTAAAGGTTATTTGTCATATGAGGCCAAACCAATCAGTGATTGGACTACCACTGGATGTGTATCCAGATAGTGATATTCCAAATAAGTATGCCTTAATTCAACGTGACTGTAGGCTCGGCCATCCCTTCGATGGAGGGTCTATGAGGAGGTTGAAACACTGATACATTGTGATTGGGGTTGAATAATGTAAAAAGTTTTATGCTTTGTTTTTCCTTTTATAACAAGCACCATATGCATATTACATATATACTGCATGTATAATTATTGACCGTTTTATATCCAGAAAGAGATGGGTAAAGATTCTTTTAGTTCGTTGATGTGCATTCTTCGTGAGAACAAACTGACTGGCCCTAACTACGTAGATTCGAAGAGAAATCTTGACATAGTACTCACTGCTAAGGAGTACAAGTATGTTTTGTTGGAAACCTGTCCTGATATTGATGCTAATTCTACTGATGACCAGTTAGAGGCTGAGAGAAAATGGAAGAAAGCGAATAGCAAGGCTAAATGCTACATGCTCGCTTCCATGTCCAACGTGTTGCAAACGCAGCATGAGCATATGGACACAGCCTATGAAATCATGATGTCCGTGTCTGAGATGTTTGCAGACAAGAGCAGGCCAGCTAGGCAAGCTGCTATGAGGACTATCATGAATACTAGGATGGCTGAGGGAACACCTGTCAGAGAGCATATGCTCAAGCTGATGGATTGTTTCAATGTAGCTGAGATTCTAGGGGCTGAGATTGATGCAGAAAGTCAAACTGACATGATTCTCGAAACTCTGCCGGACTCTTTCAATCAGTTCAAGCTCAATTTCAATATGAGCAAGATGGACATGACTCTACCCGAGTTAATGAAAGAACTCCAGGCGGCGGAGGCCATCATGAAGCCCAAAGCCCAAGCTCACTTTTTCTAGTCTTCCTCTAAACTAAACCCGAAAGGGAAGAAGTTCAAGAAAAAGCAGAATAAGGGAAAAGGGCAGAAAAAGGATAATACTGGCAAAAAGGAGGACAAGGGTACAGATGGAAAGCCCAAAGGGAAATGCTTCAAGTGTGGCCTCAAAGGTCATTGGAAGAAAGATTGTCCCAAGTTCCTGGCCTCAGTTAAGGTACATCTTTTTCATACTACATTGAAACTTGTCTAGTAGTTGATTCTACTGACTCATGGATAGTAGACTCAGGAGCCACTAATCATATCTGCAATTCATTGCAGGGGTTTCAGATAATGCAAAGGATTGAGAAAGGAGAGCTTGCCTTTAGAGTCGGAACTGGAGCTAAAGTTTGGGCAGTTGCAGTAGGAGTTGTTACCTTACATTTTCCATGTAATAGGATATTAGTTTTAAATAATGTTTTCTATGTTCTGGACATGAGGAAGAATTTAATTTCAGTTTCCAGATTAATCGAATTTAATTATTCAGTTTCTTTCCAATCTGGTATTGATATCAGTAGAGATGGAAATATTATATGTTCTGGCAGAATACATGACAACTTATTTTATATATATCCTATTGCTCCCACACTGCATAATGTACAAAAAGAAAACTCAACTTCCCTTAAGAGGAAGGTATCTTCAATCAATGACACATATCTTTGACACTTACGTTTGGGTCACATTAACCTAAAACGGATTCAGAGGTTGGTAGAAGATGGGCCCTTGAGCTCATTAGATTTCGAACCTTTTCCTCAGTGCGAATCTTGTCTCAAGGGAAAGATGACTAAAAGGTCATTCTCTGGAAAGGGACTAAGGTCAAAGGAGTTGTTAGAATTGATTCACACTGATGTGTGTGGTCCAATGAACAAACCGGCTCGAGGAGGGTATGAGTATTACATCACCTTCACCGATGATTACTCTAGGTATGGATATGTGTACTTAATGTGATGCAAGTCTGACGCGTTTGATAAATTCAAGCAATTCAAAGCTGAGGCGAAGCTACAACTAGGGAAACATATCAAAGCCCTTCGATCTGATCGAGGTGGCGAGTACCTCCTGGGTGAGTTCAAAGAGTACCTCACGCAACATGGGATTGTGTCTCAGTTGTCTGCACCGGGTACACCCCAGCAAAATGGTGTAGCAGAGAGAAGAAACCGTACCCTTCTTGATATGGTGAGGTCCATGATGAGTCATGCAACCCTACCTATATCTTTTTGGGGATATGCCCTAGAAGCAGCAGCATACATTTTAAATATGGTACCTTCTAAATCAGTACCTAGGACACCCCAAGAAATGTGGACAAGTCGAAAACCTAGTTTAAGACATATTCACATTTGGGGTTGTCCGGCCTATGTACTGAATGATAAAGCTACGAAGCTAGAACCGAGATCGGAAATGTGCTACTTCATTGGGTATCCTAAGGGAACGAGAGGTGGCATCTTTTATCATCCAAAGGAGCAAAAAGTGCTCATCAGCACTCATGCTAGGTACTTGGAGGATGATTGTATGATGCACCAAGAGCTTAGTTGTAAAGAAAACCCTTGAGGAGATTCTTCCGGGATCTCCTATAACATCTGTACCAGATCCTGAGACAGTAGATGAACAAGATATTCCTTTAAACACTCCGGAGCCTCGTCGTAGTGGGAGAAATTCTAGACAGCCAGAAAGATATCTAGGAGTGTCTTTTAAGACAGACTCTGAAGATCTGGTTGAGGATCCTACTAGTTATGATGAAGCAGTAACGGATATAGATGCTGACATGTGGCAGCAAGCGATGAAATCTAAAATGGATTCTTTGTATTCCAATCAAGTCTGGGAACTTGTAGATGCACCTGAAGGGATTAAACCCATAGGGTGCAAGTGGATCTACAAGAGAAAGAGAGGAGTGGATGGGAAGGTGGAAACCTTCAAAGCAAGACTGGTGGCGAAAGGATATACTCAGAAAGAGGGTATCGATTATGAGGAAACCTTTTCACCAGTGGCTATGCTTAAGTCCATAAGCATTCTCTTGGCCATCGCATGTCATTATGACTATGAGATATGGCAGATGGATGTCAAGACAGCTTTTCTTAATGGAAGTCTTGACGAATGCATCTATATGATGCAACCAGAGGGCTTCATTGCTAGTGGCCAAGATAACATGGTTTGTAAACTTAAGAAGTCCATTTATGGACTTAAGCAAGCATCTAGAGCATGGAACATCAAGTTTAATCAGGCAGTCAAATCTTTTGGCTTTGATCAAAATATTGATGAACCATGTGTGTATAAGAAAGGAAGTGGAAAAGCGGATGCATTTTTGGTTCTGTATGTAGATGACATATTACTCATAGGAAATGATGTAGGTTTATTGTCATCCACAAAGGTTTGGTTATCCTCTCAATTTCAGATGAAGGATTTGGGTGAGGCCAGCTATATCTTAGGGATCAAGCTTTTGCGTGATCGTAAGAATAAGATGTTAGCCTTATCCCAATCTTCATACATTGAGAAGATATTGGTCAAGTTTAACATGCATGACTCCAAGAAGGGCCTCCTACCTTCTAGACATGGAGTACCACTGTCTCGAGATCAATGTCCAAAGACATCTGAAGAGATAGAGAGCATGAGGAGAGTTCCATATGCATCCGATGTTGGAAGCCTCATGTATGCCATGTTTTGTACTAGACCAGATATTTGCTTTGCCGTTGGCATGGTTAGCAGATATCAGTCAAACCCTGGACCTATGCATTGGACAGCTGTTAAGCATATATTTAAGTATCTTCGGAGAACGAAAGATTATATGCTAACCTTTCGAGCAGATGATCTAACGCCATTGGCGTATACAGACTCTGATTTCCAATCTGATAGAGATGCCAGAAAGTCTACTTCAGGGTACGTCTTTACTCTGTCAGGAGGGGCTATATCATGGAGAAGTGTCAAGCAATCCTGTACTGCTGATTCTACCATGGAAGCAGAGTATGTGGCGGCATTGGAAGCTGCGAAGGAAGCAGTATGGCTCAGAAAATTTCTATTGGAATTGGGAGTTGTTCCTGCAGTACAAAAATCGATTGTCATGTACTGTGATAACACTGGTGCTGTAGCACAGTGCAAAGAGCCCAGGAATCACAAAAAAGCCAAGCACATTCAGAGAAAGTACCACTTGATCCGGGAATTCATTCAGGATGGAGAAATAGTGGTGGAGCATATCGCTTCGGCAAATAACTTAGCTGACCCATTTACTAAGACTCTTACTGAGAAAGTCTTCACTTCTCATGTTGAGTCTATGGGTGTTAGGTTAGGAAGTAGTGATCTTTAGTGCAAGTGGGAGTTTGTTGGGATTGGTGTATGCCCTAAAGCCCACTAGCTGCACTCTCATCTTTTGTTACTGGATATTTACTGGTCATTTAATGAAATGACTCTTTTCTGCTTAAACATGTATATATGTATGGTTGTGTAAGGCCCATTGTTTCTAGTAAATGAATTAGGTGTGTAGTGTCTACACACAGATAGGTCTAATTCATGGACACTGGAAACAACACATTTGTTCATAACTGAGAGATGGAGCTGTGCACTTCATCTTGGTATAAGTTATAATGAGAGACTCTCCTGTATTCAGGGTGACTTACCTAAGTCATGGGAGGACTTTCCCGGATTTATCTCATTAGTGCATATGCAATGCATTGAACAGGACCATGGTAGGTGTGATCTCTAAAATAGTACTATCACAGAGAGAGATCAAGTCACCTCATGCTACTGAGTGACCAGTGCTCTTAATCTTGAGCATTTGTGGATGAACTGACGAAGTCAGGTTCTTGTGCTTTAATTCACTATGGGTGATATTCTTTTATGGGTCAACAGCTCTGTGTTTTGGGTACTCGAACTTGATCAGTTGGGACGTGCAGATGCAATATAGAATCTATGCCATCTAATGATGGAATAATCGTCCCCTTAGAATTATCCGATTAATCATCAAAATCTAAGATCTTAGTATATGGATGTTCCATATGGATATTGAACTTGTGGGTCGCTCCCTGGACCAAGAGAATGATATCCGGATGATGATTAAGATAAGGATATGAAGTTCTAAGGTTTAGATGTAATCGGGAAGGTTGATAGTACATGTGATAACCTGACTCGATTATGGATGTTACATAGAGGGGCATTCAGGTCATTACACTTAGTAGGTCGAAGACAACTGTCATTTTATGACGAGCTTATTATATTATATATTTTTCCTTGGAGTTCAACCATAACTCTTTAGTGGAATGAGTTAAGGTTAAAATGGTCTTTAAGTTGCTATGGATTTAGCATGGACATTTTGGTCATTTTGGGAGCCAATGGCAAATATGTCTTTTGGTCCCTTCTCTAGTCACTTTCCAAGATTGGCATGGTTTCTTAAAATGTTTAGATGACCTTTGGATGAATTATTTTAGTGGAAAAATAATTTTGAGTCTAAATTCAAATAGGCCTTTGATGGCATACATAAATTTAATTCTAGATAAATTGCATGTGAGCCATGGTGTGCATTAGTATGTGGGACGTCCATAATGGGATTTCCATGGGTAAGGTTCCAACTTTGAGTAGGACTCTTTACTTGGAAAGTTGGACTCCTCTTTGGATTAGTATTCCCATAAGAAAGTTTCCTTTTTGGATTAGAAACTTAAATTAATAAGTGTTGTACAACTAGGATTACTAATTGCCAAAGTTTGTGGAAAGTTCCTTTAGTTTCCTTTTCTAATTGGAGTGTTTCTTAAAGGAAATAAATCTTTTCTTTTAGGACATCTATGAGAATTAGAAAAGATAAACTTTTAGGAATGGTTTCCACATAGTTTCTATAAAAGGAGACAAACCCCCCTTTGGACGTCCAACCCAATGCTAGAAATCATTCCACACGTCCAGCTTCTTTGGTGCTTTCTTCTTCAGTGAAGAAAGTTGAGATCTGAGATTTTTCCTTAGAAAATAGTTCTCAATTCCTAGATTAAGATCCCACCATCTTAGCCAATCAGATTTGGAAGTAAGATAGCGAAGAAGATCAAAGGCAATACTACTGCACAGAAATTCCAGCAATTTGTTTGCTAATTGCAAGTCTGAGTTCGGCCCTTTGGATCTATTTTTCCAGAGATTTGAAGTCTACAAATCTTCAAGGTAATAGTCTTCTTCATTCTCCTTTAAATTATACACTTGTTAAGTCATGAGTTCATGGAGTTCTTATGCGATCACTATGGCTGATTTATGCTGCCAAATCAGATTTTTAAAATCTGTCATGTTACAAATTAGCCATGAATGTCTTCCGCTAGTGAAATTCAGATCTGAATCGCAGTTTTCTTCAGTGGTATCAAAGCCACTCCATGTGAAATCATGATCCCATGTTGTGTATAATTAATCCTAGATTGATTATGGGCATGGTGGCAACCCTATTAAAGTTATGTTTAGATGCATGTTGTGTACAAGTTTCATTAACAATGCTGGAATTTATTTTCCAGATTTGTTTAATGATGTACATGGTGTGTTTGCATGCACTAACCTCTTTGTTTTGCAGCCATATATTGCATCCTTGATGGTTCGCATGATTGTTATGTGGATTTGGATGTTATTTCAATAGTTGGAAAGTGCACGATTGCGCGTTTAGCAATCATAGGAAGTTGTAATTCTTTATTTACTTTATTCCAACTAGTCTTGATGTAAGCTTTCTTGAAAAGCATAGGTATCTCCAATGTAATTTGGGTTTTTTGTTTTTATGGGTTTGCTTGTATAAATTTAATTTATTGGAACAAGCAAGAAGAAGAAAGTTTCAAGCAAGGGTTGCAAGTAACCGGATTCCTTAGTGGTGGAGGAGACAAGACTTCTTGGTGAAAGATGAGATCTATTCTTGATGTCCTAGTTCGATAAGGATTAGAAGTCCGAAGAGCAGGGAGCCATCAAGGATTGCATACTTTTATTTGCTCTTATATATGGAATGCATGGATGAATGCTTTATATAATTGCTATAATTGTCACCTAGAAACATGGCCACCATTAGGTTCTAAAATTGGCATCTTTTTGTATTAGATTGTTTTTAGTTTGGCAAATTGTTTTAAACGGAACTTAGACCAGCACCTTCTATTTTGTCTAAGGTTTAAAATTGGATAGGGTTTAGTTTATCTTGGTACCCTTGGTTTCCAAAGAGGCTAAACTAAAATCTAATTAGATGCTACCTATGGGTTTTCATAACCCAAGATAGGTCTTTGATTCTTTGAAGGGATTTGCTCAAATGTTTTAAAGCAAAGGTTATTTATTTTTAAGATGACTTAAGTCATAATTTAATTAACCAAGTTTGCTAGATTTAAAAGAGCTTTTGAGTAAACAATGTAAAGGTCAAAAAGTATAAACCCTAAGTGATAGAAATAATCAAGTGGGAGAGGGGTTTTGGAAAGACCCCACGGCCTTCCATTTTTGGTTCATGTTATCTCAGTAAGGTGTTAGTAGGAGCGGCCATCCCTTCGGTGGAGTTCTTTACTAAAGACCGCTTTGATGGGTTAATGGGTGAACTAATGGAATAGTCGTCATGAGGTGTTAGTAAGGAGCGGCCATCACTTCGGTGGAGGTTCTGTACTAAAGATCACTTCTATAAGAAATGTCAATGAAAGTGTTGGTGGGAGCGGCCATCCCTCAATGGAGCTCTTTACTAAAGGTCACTTCTAGAATAGGATAAAAATCTCTTCCCTTCGGAAGACTATCATAGACATTCTGGGAAATTTCATAAGAGATGGTGTATACACTTGACATAAGACGGTAATGACCTCGTCCCCTATGATTTAAAGGGTTATTTTTCCATATGAGGGCCAACCAATTCAGTGATAGGGACTAAAACCACTGGAAATGTGTATCCAGGATAGTGATAATCCAAATAAGTATGCCTTAATTCACGGACTGTAGCTCGGCATCCCTTCGATGGAGGGTCTATGAGGAGGTTGAAACACTGATACATTGTGATTGGGTTGAATAATGTAAAAAAGTTTTGTGCTTTGTTTTTCCTTTTATAACAAGCACCATAATGCATATTACATGTATACTGCATGTCTAATTATTGACCTTTGTATATCCAGAAGAGATGGGTAAAGATTCTTTTAGTCCGTTGATGTGCATTCTTCGTGAGAACAAACTGACTGGCCCTAACTACGTAGATTGGAAGAGAAATCTTGACATAGTACTCACTGCTGAGGAGTACATGTATGTCTTGTTGGAAACCTGTCCTGATATTGATGCTAATTCTACTGATGACCAGTTAGAGGCTGAGAAAATGGAAGAAAGCGAATAGCATGGCTAAATGCTACATGCTCGCTTCCATGTCCAACGTGTTGCAAACACAGCACGAGCATATGGACACAGCCTATGAAA